>JABAKD010000006.1:5416050-5621950 GCA_012845835.1 Undaria pinnatifida | reverse complement strand
CCTGTTGAATGCGGAACGCCGTTTGGTCTGTCACTTCGTCTTCCTTAATAGGGATGCTCGTCCATCCCCCTCGAGTGTTGCTTTCTAAATTTTTGTCTCCTCGTGTATCGTCTGTATAGTAATGACGCTAGTTCATCTTGATTACTCTAGTTTGTCGCCGTCGCACCCTCGCGGCAAATAGCTTACACACTGCTGTGCTTAGTTGTCCGCCAATAGCCTACTGAATATATATGACCTGTTAGTCTTAAAAACACACGTATTGAGTATTACAACATACGTATTGAGTATTACATTGCCTGTTCGTCTTAAATATAGACTATAGACTATGTAGACTATGTATTTTGAATACGAGTACTGGAGTCTGTTTTGCCTTTATGATAGAACTTGCTCCTTCGTGTGGAATATCAGTTGGAACTGCCTATTGGGGATTTAATGGTGTACTGATCTTCTTGCTGGCATCTTAATAGCTTTGATTGGTCCTGCAATTTATCTTCCTGTGAAGTGCTGCCTCACCTCTTCGGTATATTGTCGGCCTCCTGGTAGCTCTGCTTCCAACACTGACTAAGAGCAACGCTGCCATCTCCACCCGGTTCGCAGTAGTTCGGTGTAAATAGTTGAACAGGGGTATCCTGGGCAATCAAATAGACTATCGATTGTGACTGCTGGTCTACCAATTGCCTGTTGTATACACCTTTCAATCTATCCATCTAGTGAATACGCCTCCTGCTTAGTCAATGGCATGTTCAATGTTCATTCGAGTATTTTCTCTGCGTTTTGCAGATGGACAAAAGCTGGTACATGAACGAACGTGTATGGATCTACCTGGATCTCCAGGAGGATCAAATAAAAAAAAAAGAAATTGGTCTGTAATGAAATTGCCCATTGGCGTGGCAACAACCTGCCATGTAGGCCTACTGGTATGTCAATAGCCTCTCGGATGCGTTGATTGATCCTTTGAACTGTCTCCCTGCTTTAAGATGCCTTTCTCCTCGCCTCTCTAGCCTCGCTCTTAGTGGCACTGCCACCATATATAATGTATGATAGAGTAAAGCCGCTTTCGCCACCCTGCTCACGGTAGTTCGTCACAGGTTGCACAGGTCTACCCCGGACGGTCAATGGACTATTGAATATGCCTCTTGGTCTATCAATGGCCTATTGCATACATATTTCCCCCTATTGTCTGACGACAGCCTGTTGTGTATTCCTACTGTTCTGGCCATGGCATGCTGTATAGTCTATTTCTGAGGCGGCCATATTATTGATGAAATTAAAATTTGCGTATTTCAATAGCCCATTGAATAACTCCAAATAAATGTCTTCTGAACATACATGCGGATTGGCATGCATTTCGCGTATTGAATGAACCTTTTGGTCCATCTTCTAAAATTCCTTCATGGTGCTGACACTGTTCTTATCTCGAGCGTCGCCCCTGTGGTCCAGTGGCTATCCTCGCAGGCTAATTAAGTGAGGTTGGAGCTGGGGTTAAATCGTGGTATACTCGTAGATATTTTAAGTTTCTATAGACACACGATTAATAAGCGACGGGAGCATTTTCTGCTGTGGGTAATACACTTCGACTCAAATCGACAAGGCGCGAAAGTGCTGGAGTGTTTTTTTGCGATATACTTATACACGGATACATACAGTTCATCGTGGGGAGGGGGAGGAGAGCCAGTTTAGTGAGACCGCACCTACGTCGGGGGATGGAGGTGAAGAACGATAAACGGCGAAGATGTTAGAGGGGATGAGTAAAACGCAATGCTTGGTAGAATGTGCCGCTCTTCCCACCCTGCTTCGTGTTGTTTGGCACAGGTGTGCAGGTGTATGCTGGACAGTTCGGGAGCCTACGGTGTAAGCCCTTCAGAAGTATCAACAATATACATATTCGGTCAATATTATGTTAACAATCTTCTGAACATATGCCAATGGCCTTTTGAATCTTCACGCCGCTTTGTAATAATGTATCGATCGAGTAGGACTGTTCGTCTTCATCTAGCCTACAATAGATGCCTACTGGTCGGTCAATTAACGCTCATGCATCTCGCTGCCTCTCTTTTCTGGACTAGCCTTATTCTTTGATGCACTGGTTTCACACACATCCCGTAATACGCGCGATCCGAGTATCATACACAGCTTGCGAAGATGAGTTTCGGACAAAATGCTCGATCTCACGGCTGATGGAGTGTATTGTCCATTTTCTAATATTTCAAGGACTCTGCATGGGCGCCGGCATTCGCCGGCGCCCATGCTTTGGGTAGGGCAGGGAAGCACTTGGACGAGGAAAAAGGAAACAAGTTGTAGCTGTTCGATTCGACACTATTGACGTTTTACGTAATGCCGAGAGTTTAATACAAATATGAGGTTCTAAGATCAAATTTTGACATTCCATGGCGCCCATTCTTTGGGTAAAGAAGGGTAGCATGCGACAAAATAAGTTTTAGTTAAAAATCGTTCAAGCTTGCAGCCATGCCAAGAGCTTCATACGAACATGAGGTTCTGAAGGTTCACTTTGATGGAAGGAAATCATATAAACAAAGGAAGCAAGCACAGGCGAAACACACTGTTATTATCACCGCCGCCAAGTAAGATTTGGCCGGAAATGTCGAAAGGAGAATAGAGAACCTGCTTCGCTTCGAGGCTTTGAGGCGAAAGGAAGGAGGACATGGCATCAATGAAAAGGTATCCGACAGAATGTTTGAAAATGTTAGATTTACGGAAGGGAAAAAAGAAGGCGCCGTTGAATGTGCCTTGGAAAACCCCTCTGTGTTTACTCCCACAGTATACGAAGAATCTTACTATGATAGGTCCTCCATGTTCGTTTTCCAAAATAAACGAAGAATTCACTCACAGAGAAGAACTCAAGACGACACTACATGCCCTCAATTCATTCAGCTACTTCAATGTACGCGGCACTTACACTGGTGAAGATATACAAAAATGAAAACGAATTATGCAGACATAACAAAAGGCAAACAAAAGAATCCGTATCACAGATCAGTATTTGATCGTACCATAGTCACAAAACAGCTCTCCGACTCTGCGTGAGATACACGATGGGTCCTCCGGACTAGCTTGCACAATGTACGAAGAACTCACTTAGAATGGAGCCCTAAAGGGGATTTACAATGCCCTCGATCCAATTCTAACTTTCAACGCAGAGAACTTACAGCAGAGAAAAGGCACGCTAAACGGGAAAATAGGGATAATCGAGCCTCACACAAGGCAAACAAAATAATCCTAGACCCGTATGAAATCGTACCATTATCACTAACAGCCCCCAACTCTGTGGAAGGTAGGCCCCAAAACAACTTAAGACTTCTATCAATATGTTTAACGGCACATCTTCATACGGACGAATGCATGCCACCCACTGGTTTCTTCCGTGGATACTGTCGACTTTTACTACGACCTTTGCGTGGCGCAACTCGGAAATATCGCGATATTGGCCGTTTGGAGCGGAATTATTTGCGTCTGGAGTTTTAGACGACCCCGGGCTAATGGGGTATTTTAGTCATACGTGGTTCGCACATACCAAAATATCGCGTAGGTGGGAATTCCTACATTCGCGATTTTTGTGATTTTTTTTGGAGAAAAGATGCGGTTTACTTGTTGTTCGTGCCTGGAAGAGATCCACCTGCAGCCACATCTGGCCAGCACGCACAAAGCACATGACTGCCCAACAGCACACACACAACCAACTGCTGCCCGTATGAAGCCTCCAGCGCGGCACCATGAATAACGAACGACCGCGACAGCTGGATTATCCCTTTGACAGACCGGCGTCCCTGCTCTCGAGCCAGGCCAAGATGTGAGTCTGTTGCTTGGTTTCAGTTGATGAGGGCACACCACAGTAGTAGCTAGCTGGAGCACAGCGGTCAGGTATTCCTCTGTTGTGTAAACCCCCTTGCCTGCGTTCGTTCCTCGGTATCGATCGCATTTACATTGCGTCTACCCCCAAGCTACCCCAACAGCAGTAAACACGTAAAGCAAAACACAAAGCATGACCCATCGCGGCTTCCGCGCGTTTATTACTGTGGCGGGCAGTTGTTGCAGGCAACGTTTTCTAGCCCATGCCGTGCATGCCTCGTCTCACACCCCTGGCAGCTGGTGCCCTTCGCTGCTCTGGGTCTCGGACGGGACGGGGCAAATAACTTTGCTACGTCTCGTCTCGAGTCTTGGGCCCTTGATGACTCGAGTGTGGAGCAAATGTCATATTCAGTTTAAGACAGCACAAAGCGGTCGCTGGTCTCTGGTTTGTTTTATTGGTATCTGGTCTATTTTGTTTTGTTCTCGTACCCTGTATACGCTAGCATTTTACTTGCTTCATACCTTGATTGATTGCGATTGTTTGGTTTGCTCTGTCTCACAATCTGGGGCTCCCGTGAAATTGCACGTACGTGCGCAAGGTTCTTTAGATTTGCAGGGAAATTTAAAAGCGATTTATGTATGGCGGCTCCCTATGTGCAGGTCTGCACAAAACGACGGTTGCGCTGCCCAGACCAACCCGACCCCAGACCCGACCCTAACCCTAACCCTTACCCTAACCCTAACCCTAACCCTAACCCCAACCCAACCTTTTGTGGGGCTCGAGGTCTGCTCTCGAGGTCGGCAGGGGCAGTACTGAGCTTACGCGCAAATCTAAACACCTTCCACGTACGTGCAATTAAACGCCTGGTGCACAATCTGTGACCAAACACTAATAAGTTGTATATGCCACCGCAAAATTCCATACATTATCAAGTACCTATTGAAAATGATGCCAATTTTGTAAATCATCCAAGCGCTGCAGACATTAAGATTCAACCAAAATCTCCGCAATTCCTCCTCGACATGCGGTATTTTTGCAACTTCTCGCTGGCCTCGCTCGGCATCCGTCCGCGTTCACGTCGATGTGCGGAACGGACACGGCGGGGCGAGGGGCTTTGGAGCCGCCCCCCGAAGGCGGCGCTCGAACAAAGCTATTCGACCGAGAATTCCATTTCCGCGAATCGCATACTTCGGCAGAGACAAGAAAAAAAATCCTGACCAAATCCCTGAAACCAAAGAATGATTTTTTATATATATGCATGCCGTAGGGTAATTCCGCCGTCGCCCCCTTGCTTGCTGTGTATTGGAACACGTTCACAACAATGGCCTGGATAATGTTGAATAGCCTGTTGGTATGCCTATCGGTAAAGCCAGAGGACTGTCACGCCCTGTTGGTTATTCCGTTTTCCTGTACCGTACTATTATACCAGGTGGATTGAATATGAGTAGTGTTTGTCCCCTGGCCTATCTGGTACTAAATGGGCCTACCGTCAATACCTTGTTGTGGGTACTTATCAGTCGACCCCTTCATTCTGGATAGCGCCGCATCTCAACATTTTTAACCTCGCTCTCGGTGGTATACTAGGTTCACATCTCATGTAGATCAACACCCCTCTCTCCAACCTGCCTAATGTAGCTTGGCACAGGTGCACAAGTATCCCCTGCACAGTACAACGCCCATTGAATATGCCTACCGTTGTTGGTGTATCGAGATCCACTGAACACGTCTATAATATATTGACCTATGTCTGTTATTAGAGTACTAAATGCATCTACTGCCTCGCCAATGGCTTGTTGAGCGTTCAAATCGCCTTGGAATATGGCCTGCGTGTACCTACTACTACTACTGGCGTTTGAATAGTATGTTGAATATGTTTGCTGGTACCAGGTCAATAGTCTTACACAATGGTCTGTCAATGAGTACCCCTTCTTCGCGCTGCCTCTCCCATCCTGTAAAACGTCGGTCTCGGTAGTGCTGTCTAACGTTTTAAGCAAATATGCACAAGCATATCTTGGACGGAAAATAACCTATTCGTTACGCCAATTGGTCTTTCAACACCATAACCAATACTTCTAATGACCTGCTAGTCTTCCAATATCCTACCGAACAGTCCCACCGGTATGTCATTAACCTGTTGTCAATGCCGATTGGTATGCCCATTCGTCTCCCTGCATCGTGATGAATCCCCCCTCCTCCGAAGCCGCGTACTAATCGACATCTGACGCAGAGTAGTGCCGCTCTCTCCACCCTGCTTATAGTAGTTAGGTGCAGGTGCATAAGCATGCCCTTAGACGTATACGGCTTACTGCGTATGCCTGATGTTCTGTCGATAACCTACCTTGTGACGAAAATCTATATGGGCATTTTGGTCTGGCACTAATATTCTATTGAACATGCCCGCTTGTCAATCAACAGCCTGTGGATTTTTCATTTTGGTCTGATATTTTGACAGATTATGCCTATTTGTCTTCAATATCCTCTCCAAGCACTTCACAAGCTTCTTGGATAAACCCACTGCTATGTCACTAGACTGTCAAATACGCCTCCCTGTATGGCGCTGCACCCCATTTTCGTACTAGGGCCGATCTCTGTTTTGTTTCGTCACTCCTGCTCGGGGTTGATGTTGCTATCCCCACCCTTCTTGATGCAATTCGGCACAAGTGCATAGGTATACCCTGGACGGTAAATCGCCCACTGGGTAGGCCAATTTTCCTGTCAATGACCTGTGAAAATATTTCAACTCCCGTAATGGTCCGACAGGAGTCTGTTGAACATCTCTGTCGCCTGATGAATCTTCATTTTGGTCTGAAACATAGATCGAATATGCCCATTGGTATCCCACCAGTCTATTAATGATGCCTAGGAGTATACATATTGGTCTGTCAACGGCCCATTTGCTATTTGCAATTCGCCATTTGTTAGTCATGCGCCTTCTGAACATTTCAGTGGCCCGTAGATTGTTCACATTGGCCTGAAATATTGAGTTATGATGCCTATTAGAAATACACTCACCTATTTAACATATGCCTACTGGCCAGTCAGTAGTCTGTTGAACACGACTATTGGTCCGTCTATATAATAATAAATTTGACCACTGGTCTGTCAATGTCTCAATACGAATGCCTATTGGTCTGACAGTGGATTAATAATGCCCATTGGTCTGTCGCGATGTGATGTAAACGCCTAATGGTCCGTCCATGGCCTGTTCAACATTCCTTTTGGTTTGAAACATTGACGCAATAGGCGTATTAGTCTTTTCTTAGAATATGGAGTCTTCCTTCTGGTACGTCAATAGTTTGTTGAACACGTCGATTTGTATGTCAACGGCTCACTACGTAGTTCACATGACTACTGGTCTAAAAATGTCCTATCGAATACGTCCATTGGTTTGTCAATACATTCAACATGTATATCGGTATTTCCAAAGCTTGTTGAATACGCCCACTAACCTGTCAGTAATTTGTTGAATACGACTATTGACGTGGTAATGAAATATAAATTTGATCACTGGTCTGTCAATGTCCCATTGATATTTCCTATTGGTCTAGCCGTAGATATAATATGCACATTTGTCTGTTGTTCATGCGTTTGTATATGCCTAATGGTCCGTCCATGGCCTGTTCGATATTCCTTTTGGTATTGAACATCCACGGAATAGGACTGTTAGTCGTTTCATAGGCTATTGGGTCTTCCTTTTGGTACGTCAGTAGTTTGTTGAATACACCGTTAAACCTGACAATGGCCTACGTAGTTCACATGCCTACTTGTACGTAGATATCCTATCGAATATTTCTATATTGGTTGTCAATACACAGGTCTGCCATTAGCTTGTTGAATATGCCTATTGATCAAGAGCGCTAGTGATGGGGCAGCAACGTTTCTACTGTCTTTCTAGAGGTGCTAAAGTACTTGCCATGGTGGTGTCGGCACTGGATGAACAGTGCTTCTGCTGAACCGGCGTGTATGTATGGTTAAAAAGTGTACCTTATAACAGAACGGGGGAGGGGGAAACTAATGAAATTTATCTGACGACGGCCCGACATCGAACATTGAGCATCCGTGACGTGCGTACATCCGAGACAGTCAACACTGAGAGCTACCTGGCAGTAGAATCGGTATTTGAAAGCGTCAGTCCGGGTTTTCATTTGTATTTCTGTCGTGAACGTTGATGCAACTGGTCGAAGCTTCGATGGAAGTACTGTAATGGACGCTTCGATGTAAATGGTAGAAGCTTCGATAGAAGTAGAGAAAGCTTCCATGCGTGTAGGAGATGTTTCCATGACCCCCATCGATGCGTCAAACGTGGACCTTTCAGCGGCAGCTTCCACGGAATGTTTGCACTAGAAGTTGTGGATCGGACGCTTCCATGGACATATTAGTAGAAAGGTGCTTGCATGGAAGCAGAGGAAGCTTCCGTCGAAGTTTCCATGAACGTGACCGCATCGTTCATGAAGGCGGGGGTGGATGCCTTCATGGAAGCGTCCCGTGAAGGTGCCACTCTCGTACTATCATGGAACTTTTCAACAGCTTCCGTGGAAGTAGTAGAAGCTCCCTCGGAAGAGGTGGAAGCTTCTATGGGAGTAACGGTTTACCTTTTCACTAACACTCGGGGAATGATCCGCGCAGCAAGATTAAGTGGAAGTCATAGAAAGCTTCCGCGCTGGAAGCTTCCGTGAAAGTCACGGAATTTCCAACTACTTCCATGGAAGCCTCCATCACTCCCATTACTTCCATTATGTATTATAATTCTTATACGAAAGGTTCCGCTGCTTTCCATTCCAGCTTCCATGGAAGCTTAAACGTTCCTCTTAAAGGTTACCCCATGAACTTCACGAACAACTGCAAACCATTTTCACGCTCCATGCCATACATACAAGGCTCCAGCACTGTGTCGTAAGCTTAAACCAACTTCCATCACAGCTTCCACTACTTCCATGGCAACTTCCGTCACTTCACTCGCAGCTTCCACACAATGTTTTGCTACCTCTCTTAACGCCTCGACCACTTCCACGGTCGTTTCCACCCGGTTTCCCAATCGAGGCTTGCACATATTCCATGTCTTTCTTCCTGCACTTTCCATTGGATGCGCAATCGCGTGCATGGAAGAGGTTGCGACCCTCTCATATGGGTCCCTCCACTACTTCCATGAATGCATAAGGGGGAACTAATTAAAGTGTTATACTTCCATGGAAGACGCCGAAAGCTTACATGTGCAAGTTTCTTCGATGACGACAGTAGGGGAGGCTTTCTTTTTTCAGCTTCCACGTAAGTTTCCATGGAACGCAATGGGCGCTCCACGCAAAGATTGTGATGCAGCAGCGTGATGCCCTGTGGCAGCTATCCAGGCCCATCTCGCCTCTGTGCTGTGGAGCTGAGTGAAGTCATAGTAGCAGCCACCAGACAGCGCGATGGTCACGAAATACAGTGTTGTTAACGTTGCCAGAACGGGTACACACGGTTTACAGGCAGGTAAGTTGTGAGTGGGGCAGGAGCAACGTATGCATGTGGTGGTACCGTGTTTGGACACACGTGGTGGTTGGGACAGGTGATGTCTCAACTTGTGATCTCGTTGCATCAAGGTCGGAGTGAGAACTCCGAGGGGAATCGGTGGAAAGCCCCCCTCCGAGAGGGATTTCCACGTTTTCCAGGAACGATTTTTCCACCGGGGACACCTTTCCGTTTCCCACATAGTGCCGTGGAGGACCTATCCGAAGGCTTACATCTCCACTCCACACGATGCACCCTCCTCATATGACTGGTCCTGCCAGCTATCACGTGTCTCTGAATAACCCTGGCGCTTCACACGCCTTGACGTTCGTAGCGCTGCAGGGACTGCTTTTATGGGAGTAGTTGATCATGGTAGTGGTAAACTTCCGCGTCAATTTCCAAGTTATCAATCTAGTGCGTATGGAATAACCTGTACCCAGACCATTGGGAACAGTCCACTCGCTCAGTTTGATATGTGTATTTTACTGTGCTAACTGTTAGCCATTGCCGTTGTTCGCGATTCGTGGCCAAGGTCGATCCGGATCTCATGTGTGACCTCCGCGAATGCCGGCATCGGTCATTGTCATCTTGTCTTCCGTGTGGTTCGTCCCTCTCGACAGGAGTTCAACTCGATCGCGTTGAGGTCACATACAATAAGCAATCTAGATAAGACAGATGGCGAACGCTCAAGAAACTGTTTCGAGTATGGTGGACGCTACAGCCGGCACCAAGAACGCAAAACACACTATCAACAAAAACAATGGGGGGATCATGGTGAGATGGAGGTCTGACCGTGACCATTCAGCGTTGTTCGTGCTGTGTGACCGGAGAGGAATAGAGAGAGAGACAGCCGCCACGTACCGGCATAAATTTACATGATAGATCTGAGCGGCATGTGCTAGCCGTTCTGAGGCATTTTTCCCTCGCCGTTTCCTTCAAACCCTCACCGCGTCGCTGTGCTTCGTCGCTACGTAGCCGATCGAGTGATAGATGTGGCAGTCTTGCGCTGCAGCGGGAAAACATTGTAGCCAGGCCAAATGCCTATTTTTGTCGCACTCACAATTTTTTTCATAGATTAGAGATAGAACCGAGATCTTGCATTGCCTGGTAGGAAGTTCTGTATTGGTTTATTTTTGTTCTATGCAAACTTTGTACCTGGAACGTTTGACTAAAATATTTTTGCTTGATGAGGTTTCAATCGTTGATTCTATGTTTGTGTTTTTTATCGTTCACTTCGTTATTTTGCCGATCTCGGTGTGCATGTCGTGGGCTACTGTTCCGCGGGGTCCAACCCTTTGCAGGTGGTACGACAGAGGAACGGAAAGCCACGTTCCCCCCACGCCGACTACAGCAATGTCGACGTCCTCCTTTCCCGCGAGTCGGCGGTGTTGCTCATGCGATGTTACCCGGGCAGGTCTCTTGCTGATGCCATTCATCTGGCAATGATGACAGCCATTGAATGTTTTGCGAGAGACATTCTCTACATCATTACACGTCCGATCTTGTTCAACACACCAGCCAACAAGCAAAAGATTAAAGCCGCTCTATTGAAGGCAGCCGAGCTAATGCCGTCCATGGTCGAGCTGACCATCAAGGGCAAGGGATTTCCCGTCCAGGACGTGTCGAGGCCGCTCCTGGAATATATCACGGATGAGTCCAGCGTAGACGGCTTTGAGACACAGCTTGGAGGAGTCTCTATACAATACATCCTGTATGGCAAGAAGTCGGCCACGTCTTGCCAGGTGCGGGCATTCATGAATCTTGGAGGTTGTAATTGGTATTGGTGTAATGCATTTTGATGATTACGATTTTGGGCAGCCATGAGCGATCTTTGTCATGTCCTACATCTGATGGGATACTATGGGTATGTTCGTAAGTCTATACGTCGAGGTATGTACATATTAGTATGCGTTTGATTCTGGTATGCTGGGCTTCGTGAAAGTCTCTTAGGCTAGTATATCTAGGAGTGGTCAGTCAAAGGGCCAAACCCGCGGTCTACAATGTGCTCGTGGCGTACTTGCTTTCTTACAGCGTAACAAATCAAAGGAGACTATGACAAAGTATATTTGTCCGAATCGGTATTGTAGCCAATCAGCTGATCCGCTGAAAAAACGTGTGAATGCTGCAACGGTCTTTTCCGACTGCTCCGATACAGAAAGCGGCTCACACAACCCCGTACCCACACAGTGTAGGTATTCCGTACATCATTACGCGGCTTGCAAGGATGGGGGTCGGCCCTTAATCTGATACAATTCATTGATGTCGTACTTTAACATAACCATGAAATAGGATTTGTATGCCAGACACTATCAACTATGGTTTGAATTCAATGTGCCCTTCTCAAAGAGCCGATTAGCTCGTTTCTGGTAAGTACCTGCACACACCATAATTAATGTTTCCCCTCCGACCATGCATGTTATCAAACAATAATATACACTCCAGCTGTGAGGTCGAACATTCGTCGCAACTCGTTTTTGCAAGTTTGTGTAATACTCCGATCGAGCCAAGCATTGGGTGTGTGTCTTCACCACGGATATGACTCGCCGACTCCACTTAGATATAGCTTGTGCCAGGGTAAACATCAACAGTGTGAGCTTAATCAACCTGTGCACGAAAACGGTATAACGGGGACAAACTCTGACGGTTGTAGAGTGCAGCAGTATAGTATGTGAATCCTCTAGCCGTATGGCCGGTGAGGGGAGGTGGGCGGGGATTCATAGGGGGGGATGCGGCGGAAGGGTTGAGAGGCGAATATAGAGGAAAAATGACCTGCAGCGTACTGCACGAGTGATGCTAGTGGTCGATGGGGGGGGCGGCGGCGTGGGGGTGTGTAGGGTGGGGGGGACTCGAACTTTGTGACAATAAAAAATCAGTTGGAGCTGCTGCGTGGATATCTCAAAATGTTATGAAATGGTATCACCTGCTGTGTATGTCTTTATCGCGGGCGGATTTTCGTTTTACGTTGGGCAGCAGAAGGGGAACCAGGGGGAGAGGGGGGGGTCGGGGTTGGTTAGGGGAGGACGGAAGAGGACGGGAGCAGAATGATTCTGCTCACTGCTAAGTGAAGATGACCAATATTCCAAAGATGCTATGAGGTGAATGGGAGCAAATATACGTTAAGTTGTTTTGACGTTAATGCTATTGAAAGGTGTTTCATTTTCCAAACTTTAGCAGTAATACGGAGTCGTTCTACGGTAGTCTACCAAACTTTCCTTTAACGAAACCGTCGATTTTATAACCGGCTCCAGGCCGTATCTCCAGAAATACGATGCCCCTTGCCACCCAGACGTCATCGTTCGATAGTCCTCAGCAAACAAGGAAACGTTTGAGGATGTTTATTTCGTAGCATCCTTCATCGTATCGAGCAGCTGTGGAGCGTTTGTTAAATAATGTCGCCGGTTTTAGAGGGGGGCCATCGTAGAATCAGTCTACGAATGGCATTTGTGGTATGTATGGTTTTCTGTATGTAACGTGGTACGAATCAATTGGAGATCGTCTAGATAGATATAGCTCTTCTATTACTTTCCGCCAACCGTTACCCGCATACCTTTCTTGAAGGTGTTTCATGCCCCCCCCCGCCTCCCCCAGCTTTCAAGATTGACGTCGTGCTGTTGACCCCAACTCTACCGGGCGGACCCACTCATCACCATCGCGCATGCCGAACTACAGCACAATTGCGGCATATTTTGTATCGTATTGCGTACCAAGGTGAACTGCAGAATATTACATCGAAGCAGACCATTGTGCGCAGACTGCAGTAGTAGTACGTCGTGCACTACCTAGTAGGCAACAGATCATGCGCGACGGACGTACCGTGCAGCTCGTACAGTTTGGCGTCGGTTACCAAAACGTTAGGTACGATAAATCTTGATCCGAGATTGCGAAACATATCCCGGTCATTCACCCACATCGCGTTGGCCCTTTTCCAATTGATTCGATTTTAATCAATTGTATACCGTTGGTATTATGTTTTTTCTAAATTCTTCGCACGAATTATGCCTCCTGTAAAAACGAGAGAGGGGGTAAGAAGATTGCATCATATGTAGCTGCCCGAACGTTGGTGAGATGGGCTCCTTGTAGTATAGGCTTGAGTGTCGTTCCGGTGTCCGGTTATAGCTACCATTTCGCCCGTTTTTTTGTGCCCACGGAGCGTATCCGTTGCATACATAACGATTGAATAAGTCAGTTCCACCGCTAAAAATGCGTAATATTGACAATGCTGAGATAATGCCAAAGTTATGTCAGGCGTGTTGATAGCTCATTTCAGAACAGCGACGAAGTAGAGAGATAAACGCAAAATATCTTCCGCGTCGCCGCGGCGAGAAATCAACAATTTGTCCTGGGTTGTTGGTTTTAATATATTAACAGGCATCTCGAACGTTGTGTCGGCACCGCCAGTTTGGTTACCCATCTTGCCGGCCATCTATCCAAAAAGAATAAAGCGCGGATTAGACGATATTGCCACCGCTCAAGCTGTATCGTCATCGTCTTGAGATCAGTGCTCCGCGTCGAATCCGGACGTCACCGCGTACAACGAAGGGGTAGAGATGGGAAGGGCCGTCCAATCCGCGGGAGCGGGACACCAATACATGGCAATCGTCTCAAACGAAATGTAGAGAAGCCTTGCTAGACAAATGAGCAACCCTCCATGTTGCATCTACTGTATTGATGGCGTTGCGAACAATTTGTGCCACAATCACAACAACACCCATCTGTCAGGCGCAATATTTGAAGCCGTACCATTCAGCACTTGCCCGTGTCTGCTCCGACCGCGCCTTTACCTCAGGTGGTAGATAGGCCCATGACTGAGCAATCTCAGTCCACAACGCCTCTCGAGGACAACCGCTTTGATGCCGTCTTCGTCGCCGAGCCATCTAACCCAGCGCTGCCGCCATCTAGCGGCCGGGCCAACAGGGAACCCACCGCCGACGGTGTCGCCGTGGACGCTTGCGGGAGCTACAACCACACCCCCCCGGCGCCCTACAAGCCTGCCCCACATTCTTCGTCGGATGAAGATGGATCGTCATCGACTCCCACACCGCCGCTGTCTCCCCCACCAGCTGGGTCAATGGACGACACGGCACCGCCAATCGAACCGCCTTCCCTCGCACTGCCGCCACCTTCCCCGATCACCCCGCCGCAGCCGTCTCCGAGTACGTCCTCGTCCAATCCGGTGGGAGACATGTTCTCGCCCCCGCTGGATAAGGCTGGAGTTATTGCTGTGATTGGGGACATCCTCTGTTCGCAAAGAGTGATGAATGACCGCAGGAAAGCCGTCGGGGTGTTGGAAGAGCTGGAAAGCGGGTGTATTTCCGGTGAATCGATGGAGTGGATGGTCAGGGGTCTACGGACCGTCAGGGGAAAGCGGGAACTTAAGCAGCGGCACGGCGGGCTGGTCTTCGTAGGTCCTCGGTGGGGGGCGCCAGTGTACAAGACCCGAAAGGGAATTCGCCGCCTACTGCATGGGGTGAGTGGTGGCAACGTTTGTACTCACACATGATACAGTTTTCAGGAATTGATGCGGTAGTGTAATAAGTAGGTACATATATTTCGCGGTCAAGACTCGGCATACCAGAGAAACATGAACTCGTTTGTTTAAACGTTTTCGCGACAACATGATTGCATTATTTTGATATTCTAGGAAAGTCTGGAATATTTTGTGGGGACGTTCCCTTGAGAGGTACAGAGGGATACTCAGATTTATGCGGTAGGCGTTGGCCTGTAGCAGGGGGCATTTGTTTACATCTAAATCGTGCATGTTACGTGTTGTGTGCGTGTTTGATTGGTCGGGGGGGGGCGGGGGGTTAGGGAGGCGTTTTGATCGTTTGAATATTTAGCTGCGATAAAAAGTGGACAGGTTGAGCTATTAGTATCGAAGTTGCGTCAGTCCCGTTTGTTTCTGGCAGACGGTCGCCAAACAATACAATACCGTAACGTCGGAGTATTTTCGAAATGAAGCGGGAGTACAGTCCTAATCGGGTAAAGGTATATGGCCACTGCGCTATCCCATCCTTGTCGTGTGTTCATTTTTAATTCGGTTGATTACAAGTGCACTAATGTCCTCATCAGGTTGTACGCTTGCTTCTTCTTTTACCTACTACGCTTGAATACCACGTCATTACGATATTTTTATCAAGAGTCCTCACCATTCTAAATAAGCTCCACAAAACCTCATTCGCTCGTTACCCGGGTCATTCGCATTACGTAATCTTCGACTTTTTCAGGTGGCTAACAACAATGCGGCCGGGACCAAGTTCGCGGTTTGTGCCTCCTCGAGCTCAGACAATTCCGCCAACCAGATCCAGATGATCACCGGCATCATCCTGGAATCCGCATCAGATAAGCCAGCACCTGCACCAGCGCAAGCGTCAGCACCGGCATTAGACATCGCCCGCGTCGAACCGGTCATGGACGGAGATGTTCCCGGACTGGAAAACTGGTCCAACATCCGGGGCAATCTCGACGACGGGTGTCGGCTGTGGGCTTGGGTCTATTAGGGGTGTATGTTTCCAGCTCAATGGCGGTATGTCGGTGGACGAGTAGGGTCATACAATGTACCGAAAAGTCTTAGTGGTTTGCGTTTTCGATGAATACGAAACACTAGGATCTGCACAGTAGTTGCTAACATAAACGATTGATCGTGTTTTATGGGGAGGACTGCAACATGCCCGTGCCACGCATGCGTTGTGCAATATTTTGTACTCATTGGGTTCACAAATTTGTGTCGCGTGTCGTTATTGGCGGACGCGGAAGACACGTTGTTATATAGCGTGGAAATGTTTTGGATGGGGGTATTGCGTTGGTGGGTGTTTTAAAGTGAAATCAGTGTTCGGTGTAAAGCCCGTTGTAGCCTGGTGTCGTCATCGGGCGTCGCTACAAGTATTGTCTGCATTTGTTGGCTGATGTAACGGTAGAGTATCGGTCTTCGGATCTTCTTGGGTTGGGTTGGGTTGGGTTGGCTTCTGTTGGGATGGGTGGACTTGGGGCTGTGTTGGGGTGGATGCGGCATAAACCTGGTAGGGGGGTTGGGCGACGGTGGCTGGGTCGACTATGTAGAGACACGGCGGCCAGAATTTCTCTCGCTGAAGATGGGTTGCATTACTCTGAACGAGTGCAATGCAGGTATGGAAATATGTTCAATATAACATTGCTGTGTGGCTTTTTTGGTTGGTTTTCTATTGTGTGTTATTCCCCTTCACTGTTAGGAGGGATGTAGATTCGAGTTGCATGTTGTCGGCTGGTACCAATGATACACTTTACCTGGAATGGCATTGGTCTCATACTAATCCACAAGGGGGACGTACGGTGGGCTAGTGCCTGCCTGCGCCTTCTGGCATGCCCGTGATGTTCGAGGATGGTTTAGGCAAAACAAGGCCCTATGCGACAATACTGCGGTACTGCCACGAGCTGCAGTAAAACCCTTGTCGACCACGAGTGCTCATACCAGTTTTATCAAATGATCTGCCCGTTCGTTCTCAATCATGATGACAGGTTTGCATGTTCACTCTACTGTACTTCTGTATAATCATCGCATGTTGGTACAGTAGGTAATCGTGGTGTGAGATGACACGTTGACAGATGGAGGTTCGGAACAGACTACCAAATTGTAGTGCAATTGAATATGCATATTGGCGAAGCACAGCTTCAGTGGTCTGAGAGAGGCGTACCCGGCATTTCTCAAGAACCCCCCGGCAGGTGCTTTTGAACGATGACAAATGGGAAAGGGCAGAGACAGGAAGACTAAGCCTTTTCCAGAGTACTCTAACATACCGTACCTTCAAATGGCCCGATACCCCTAGGTCCACGTTTTTGGGGCTTTTTCAAACGAAAGATATGCTGCCCTCGACTGATTCTACGATAACCCGCCACACAACTAGAGATATTTTCTTCAACAAACGTTTCATATTTTCGCGACACGAAGAAGGGTGCTCTGAAAACGACGAATTTATATATTTTCACGTTTGCAAATATCGAAAGATGGCGTCGGGGTGGCACGGGGGCCCGTAGATGGGGAGATTCGGCCCGGATCTGGTTTCAAAACCTACGATTTCGTTGAAGGAAGGTTGAGGGGGGCAAGCGTAGAACGACTCCCTCCCTGCAACACCTGGGCAAACAACTACACGGTGCGCCTCAAAATTGAAAATCTCCAGCGCCATCGAAGTCACCCCTGGCACAGTAACGGTCGGCGACCACGCTGAAATCGAGGTTACCGTTGGCAGAGTAAGGGTCGTCGAGAACGCGCAGATAGTACAAGATGGCTTGTTTATCTAGTACCACGAGTACCTGTTTCAGCTGTGTAACATTACAAGCTCGTTCGTACGTGTTCTCGTGGTACCATATAACAGATTGACGTAGGGTCCTCAGCCAATAGCCGCACGCTCGCCCCTGAGGCCCCATAGGGTAGCCGCCCACAAATGTTTTTGCTTTGACCGTGTTACTTCTTCTCTCCGTTCTGGCTCTGTTTCCACGTCTATCGTGTATTCTTGTGCGCCTTTGCGTCTTCGTGCCGATATGTCCAGATTTTATCGTTTTTTTGTTTATCATCAGGCGGGTAGAGGAAAATAGAGCTTAAGCTCACCACGTTTCCACGTAACTTATCATACACGTCGTGTGTCAATTAAGCCCAAAGGCATTCGCAATCCAGCTCTAGCTGGCTGGCCCTTCAGGTTCCGCGGTAGCAACAGCACGAGCGTTCCTTGCCGGCGGCCCCTGTTACTACTTCACCAGCGTAAGCCGGCGTTGTGTACGGGTGCATGAGTATGTCGCCCTGACCTGACCTCAGAGGTCAAGCGTTTTTGGAGATAGCCACCCATGTGGGGCTGGCGCAAGACCACCTACTGACAAATCCACCGGCCACAAGAAAACAGCTCTCCGCCCGCCTTGGTCTAGCTACGGTCCACCCTACCCAATAGGGCGCGGGTCCTTTCTTTGTTTGGAGCCAAATCGTTATTGGTGGATCATCAGTACATATCCAAACTAGTGATCTGACATTTGTGAGCTCCATCAAGGGGTTGCAACGCTTGCAATGAGCATCACAGTCTCATTTCGTCAGTGTTTAGACTGTTCTTCCTTTGTTTCGAGTCACCGCATCTTTGATCCCCTTTTCAATTTCGGGATCTTTTGTTAACGTCCACTGATTGTCGTGCGATCTGTGCTTCCGACTATTCAAGGTGGGCTCATGTTAAGAGTGGCTACGTAGAGGAGCAGGCTACATTTTTTATATGAAGCCATGCCATCGCCGGCTGACTGTATCTGTATTATGTCACGTTAAAGCCATATCTCACATTCGGACGAGAACGCAAGTGACGCTGCTGCTCCAAGACGGACATACCACATCGTCTCCGTTCTATAGTGTTAGGTATAGCTCGCCTCCTGTGAAATATGTGAATCGACGTAGAGATGAACTAAAACGCCATGAACCACGAGCAGAGACCTTCGAACACTAAGAACCCTACGTCCCCTGCGGATCCATTTGACAGGGGGATTCAGAATACAGATTCACGATATAGGTTCATCTCATGGATACAATGGAAGGCATTTGTTTTGTAGTTGAAGCACGAATTGAGCAACCAGAGTTATGTGTAACCGACACCCTTTGGCCAGCAAATTGTACTACTGAATGCTGTTCAATCAGAGGAAGTCGGGAATAGGACGCCGTCAGACAAGTGCTATATTCAGTGTACCTACGAAGGGCTCAAATTCCACCGGTATGCGTTTGGGTTGAGTATACATCACCACAACTCGCCCTGACCGGAGAAAGAGAGAGAAGGCTCGATACAACATGACCCGTCACGTCCTGGACGGCGAACGTGGTCGAAGAGGCCCCTTAGGCATCACGAGTCGGGGAGCACAGTTAACGAGGTTCGGGCTGGGAGGTAAACGGCATCGAGCGCCAGCACAAAAAGCGCAAAACGAAAACACGTCCATGAAAAGCTGGCGAGCGCTCAGCGTACGGCACCACAAACATCGTCTTTGTATTACGACAGCTGGAATTATATCCGAGGCCTGGCTTTGCAGTTCTTGATGAAGCGCGTAATTGCTCAACTCGACGGACAGCCCTTTAGCCAATCATGAAAACCACGGACAACGACATTTGCTTGGATATGTAGTCGTCTGCCATGATCCTTGAACCGGCATACTAAACACCATGGAGGAGGCCGCCGATCATGGCTTCCTCGACAGAGGTGCTATAGTGGGGTAAAACCTGAACGTACAGAAAATAGGTATCCCAAACGCACGATACTTTTGATGGGCGCCCCTGCTACCTCGAAAGCCACGAAGAAAGCTCTTGCTGCTGCTGCTTCCACTAGCTGGTGTGTGCTGTTGCTGGCTTTGCTGCCCTCTGCCGCCTGCTGCTGCTGCCTGCTGCTTGACGTTGCTGCCCCCGCTGACTGATGTTGGCTAGTAATGTCAAATTTGCTGCCAGGTACCGCCTGCTGTTGCCTGAATTCCCGGTTCTACTGCTGGTAGCTGCTACCTTTTTGGCGGTCACCCGCTGGATGCTGCTATCAGCTGTTACTGGCCTCTACGGCTGGCTGGTGCGGGATATAGTGAAGTATGCACTCGACTCGACTACTAGCATATGGTTGATTTGCAGTTACTACGCCGGAGTACGCCAAGTTTCCTATTATATGTGCAAACAAGTACGACTCGCGGCGAAACTCGGTTTAGGTTGTAACTAGCAGACCACCAAAATATATAGGATTGGGTTGCAGGGAACGCTTCAATGAAGGTTGCAATAAGACAGACTTACCCCCGTACGACAGCCTGTACATTCCATCTGCCCGTAGCACGGGTTGTCCAACAATAATCAACTATCGGCCACACCCCTTTCGATCAATCCTTCTTCCACTTCCTTCTACTTCCCACTTCGTCTTCTCACATAACATTTCCCTTCCTATTTCATCTTGCTTGTCTCACTCTATTTTTCTTTCTATTTCTTCTTTTCCCTCTCATTGTTTTTTTTTCGTGTCCACATCTTCGCCTGAAGCGCCCCTTTCAAAGCTGTTTTCTCTTTTCTTCTCCGTCACAAATGAACGTCACAGACACGTCGATGCCACCTCTGCAGCTCTTATCACAAGAGACAAGATATTCTAGACGTGTTGTTCCGAGAGGTCATGAGCCTCGTCGTTTTATCGACATGTCGACGGCACCAGCCAACGGCATCGCGCTGAGTTCGTTATGCTTTTCCGGCATGTTCGAGGAAGGTTCTCTAGATTCTGCGAGTGCGAAGTAGATTATTTGAAAAACAAGGCCGGGCTCGGGACGGAGGCATCGATGTCAAGCAAACCAAAGATGTTCGAGAGAATATATATTTCACGCTCAACACGAGAAGAACACAGGGAGGCTGCAAACGGTGTAACGCGTATAGCAGGTCCCGTTTTCCGAGTTAACGTTACCGTGAGTATATTTGCCCAGGTATTTTCAAAGTACCATAAGCAGATTGAATAGAGCTTCGCCATACACCAGGGTCGTGGACAAAACAGCTGCTCGGTATGACGGTGGGGGTATTGCCTCCCTCAGAAACGCGGTATTCATTTCCATCATCGTCTATCACTCTCAAAGCTGGAAGCTCGTGTCAGACTCGGCGGAACGGGGCATTGATAATCGGCACCTGCTTTAACGCTTTTACGCACAGAGAACGCTGAAGGACGCAGACGGAGAACTCTAAATACCTTATTCGTACCCGGTCATTGCATGAAGCGAAGGGGCGTCACAACGTATACACATTTTAGTAACGATCCGCTCACGCTGTAGACACCGGGTGTCAACATCAAATATGCTTTCTACGCATTCCTCCGAACAAACACTCCTGCTACAGCCTGTACCGAGCTAACCAACCGGATAAGAGCGCGCACACGGTTCATCGGCGAAAGAAGAACTGCAATTGCTGTCACCATCGCCGCGGCCTACAGTCAATACAACTCCAACCACGGTACCCCAGCCGGGCTCATCCTCGATATCACGGTCTCACCGTTGTTAGGTGCATCGGCCCCGTCAGGTGGATATAGCACCACTACCCGCTACGATACGTCAACAACGGTTGTGACTGCCGGCGCTGCAGCACCAGCAACTTCAGGTGGCAATTACACATCGCCCATTTCAACGCCATCTACTTCTACTGCTGCGACTACTCGCAATGGTAGCTTACAATCAATGTCTCCAGGCAGCATAAGTGTCTTGTTCGTCGCAGCGCCGCCAATATACGGCCACTGCGGCAACAGCGTCTTAAGCAGAGGAGGTCACTTCAGTGACAACGACGACAACATCTCTTCATTGATAGCCCTGGGGGCTTTGGTCGCAACATCGTGCATGCGTTGAACAGGAGCGTAGACCGTCTCACTGAACTCAAACAACAACAAAGAAGAAACCCTAGAGCTCCAGTATTCCGTCTTCGAGAGGCGGAAAGGAATAAAGTATATATGCCGACTACCAGCTAACATAACGACATCTCAACGACATCAAAATCAACGCTTTCATCATGTAGATGACCAATTATGTTTCAAGAGCAGAACTCAGACCAGCTACGTGGCGCTAAGGTATTTACCAACGCGAGAAACCAGCTCTTTCGCACGTCCATCGAGCACGTTTTTCGTCAGCCGAAACACGCATCCCCCCGGCCGAATCAGGAGTCAGCCATTTCGACTGTCCATGGACTGCAGCTCTTAACTGCTGTCCATACGCTACTTAACCAACGCTAACCCGAACCCTTGCCCTACCCCTAACCCTTACCCCAGCCCCATGATCTTCTACACTTAGCATGTGGGAGCAGGGTGCCAAATGGGATCCGGCCCGGGCGGTGATACGGTAAGGGTGTTGACCAATCGATATGGAGGTGTGTCGGACGGAGCACCCAATGCCAACCTTTTTAACTTTGCACACCAAAACACGACACTAGTGTGTGGACTGTATCTAGACAGCATTGGTGCTTGCATAGGAACGCCCAAGTCTTTCGCAATAAACTGGATACGCAAGTTAATTGCCACATCCAGACCTGCCACCGTCTCAGCAAGGGAGTGTCGGAAGTAACGTATCAGCTTCTCCACCGCCTCTCTTACGATGTCAAAGACGACCTTGGTATGGTCGGCGTTGGAGGAGCACCGCGGCTCTTGCTGCACCTGCGTGAGGTAATAACCCGTACTATGCACACCGTAGCACACAAGGGAGGAGGGAAGGGCACGGCAAAAACAATGAGTAGGATTGTACGGAAGCGGTGTGGTGACCGTTTCTTTGATGTAATAATGCGTGCCGTAAATACGGCACTTCAATCAGTACGCGATAGAGGTAAACATCGGCAAGGTTATAACCAATTCTTGGCGGTACCATATAGCAATGATTAAAGCACATACCTGTGAAAATGTTTTGACCTTTGATGATACCATCACCGGGGGTGCTCTTATTGACAAAATGGTATCTAGCGTACCCCCGGTGACAACACCATGCACGGGAGGCCCGGTGCTGGGGTATGGGATAACGATCGGATGTGATAACACGGAAGTGTGATAACGGAGAGTCGGTTGATAACGAGTGTGAACAGACTGCGCCAGATGGCAGGAGGGTGTATATCGAAGAGAGGGCCTAGCGTTATCTTCGACCGCTAGCAAGTGTGCGCAGACCCCGGCAGCTTGAACGGGGTATGCGTGGCATTCCTGGAGCTCCCGCCGGGGTCTCAGGGCCTGTTATCGAAGCGTCGGGGGCTGCTCCAAGAGTTTTGTAACCTCCACCGTTACCGGTGCCCGCCGTTGGGGCGGAATCCACGGCAATAGTGGCAGCACCAGTACCGGTTCCGGTAGGCGTTGGGTGCACCCGGAGCAAGCCGACTGCAGCAGCATTCACCTCGATCTGGGTCGCACATTTGATCGACCCACTGAAATGGGGTGCAGCAGTGGCCTGCGAGCTGGTACCAAGGTGCCGATATCGGTGCGTGCGTATTGTGGATGACTGTTGTCCACCGGGTGTATTACTTTGGATTTTGTTATGTGTTCAGGTGTACGTCCGGATGGGGTGTGGTCTTCACCGTACCTCCCGTAATTTGTGACGTTCGGATAACAACAAATATATATATGTACATAACTCCGGGCGTGCTTTAGTAGGGAGTGTCCTGTTCAAAGAGGGTGTGCAATTATCCGTGTTATACCGTAACTACGTGTTATCGTGATCGTTCTCCTGCTTCCCTTTTGAACATAGACATAAACCGTGGTGTCATGGCGTCCACGAGCGGGAGTCGTCACCGCCGTATCTGTCTACACCGGGTACCCTGGAGGAGCAGTAAGTGTTCTGATATATTTTGTATGTACAATGTAGAAAAACGCGCGACCAATGAACCACGCATCTTGCAAAATCTGGCATCGATAGACCAAGGTCGGACTTCTTCTCCACGCATGTAGAAGGGGGGAGGGAAAAGGCCATGATTTCACCGTAGTCATCAGCGACCTCCGGTCATAAGAAGTAATCCTGAAAACGAACATATCGCCATAACAGACAATGAGCAGAAGGAAAACCAGCGGTGATACTATACAATGTCTGAATTGCCAGTCGTGTATCAGACGATTACGGCGCGGGGGCTAGGCGAGTCGTTTGTATCTTGAAGAACGGAGTGTCGGGTAATTTTTTGTTTCATACTTTCCCACCAATAGACGCCTGAACGCGTACGGTACAATTTTGCAAATCTACACCATGCGGAAAAAGTAGATAACCACCTCTTCTATATTCCGACGAGGGGGGGGGGTATACTACCCCCTCCCGTAGGACGCCTTACTAAGTAGAGCGACGCCTTACTAAGTAGAGCACAAAATTGTTAAAAGGCGAAAGCAAAAAACACGGAAGCCTTACACCACCCGCTTTCGGACGCCTTCCCACGTCGTGCACAAAGCAATTAGAGGAAATAGAAGACCATGGCAACCTTACTCCACCAGGCATGCACAACGCCTTAATAAGCAGTGTACAAAACTTTTGAAAGGAGACAGTAAAATACCCCACGGAAGCCCCCCACTCGAGCACCAGTACTAAGAAGGCGTGGAATATGCAGCAAGCCACACCGCCCCTTCCCGGATGCCTTACCAAGTCGTGTAAAAAACTGCGACAAGGGAGTAGAAGTAGAAAATGACGGAAGCCTCCACAAAATACTCCCCCCCGTCCCCCTCTGGAGCGCTCTAAGTAGTGTGAAAAACTGACAAAAAGGGACAGGGGACGAGAAACAACTCAAACCATTTACCCCTCGATGACGCCTTACAAACAACGTACAATCTGAAAAAGGGACAATAGACCAGAGAAATCCCCCTTCATGACGACTCCATGATCAGTTATCAAAACTGCTGAAAGAGGACATAAAACGGAGGGACCTTGAACACCCCCCCTCTATGATGCGCTGCTATTATTCTAAGCAACGTACAAAACTGCCAAAAATTGACAGAAGGCTAAAGAAGCCGCACCCTACCCCCCTTATGACGCCCTGCGAAGCAGTGTACAAAACTGCTGAAAAAATGACAGAATACTAGAGAAACTTAACCCTAACCCTATCCCTAACCCTAACGCCAACCCCAACCCTAACCCTAACCACCCCCTTATGACGCCCTGCGAAGTAGCGTACAAACCTGTTAAAGGGGGGTAGTAGAAGACAACGAAAGCGTTGCCCACCACTGAGACAGATTACTAACAAATGCATTAAAGCTGCAGCAACGGCAAAATAGAAGAACCAGGACACCTTACACTTTTGAGGGCCACCCCTCTCCCCGCTTGAACGATTTACTACAGCAATCAGTGCACGACACCCCAATAATGGGATACTGTATGCCCACCTTGTCCTCCGCTCATTCCGACGATGGGGGGGGGGGGGGGCGGGGAGGCTTACCCCACCGCCCCTCTCGGACAGCATACTAAGGAGTGTAGAAAGTTGCTAAAACAGACGGAGGAAGACCACGGAAACCTTACACAACCCCCCCATCTATGACGCCGTACTAGGTAGGTACTTGGTAGTGTGCGCAATAAATGCAAGAAAAACACAGCAGGAGACAACAACAAAAAACTCACAACCCCCCCCTTATGACGCCTCAGCAAGTAGTGCAGAAAAAGAACTGCAAATAAAAGGGTGCAGTAGAAGACAATGGAAACCTTACACACCTTCCCCCTCTGTGACGCCTTATCAAGCTGTGTGCAAAGAGGGGAAAGGGGAAGAGTAGAAGACCACCTCCCCCATTCGTTCTGAGGATGGAAGGAGGAGGGGGGATACTCATGTGATGTTTGCCTTAGGAAATTGACCGTTGACTTCGCCTACCTTTCGAGACGGCGCACATGGACGCTTACACCCCCACCGTCTAATGGCCCCCCCCCCCGGGCCTATTAGATGTGCCCTACCAAGTGCTTGAACAAAAGGCTCAAATAAAATAGTACAAGATCAGAGAACTTTACACCTTCCCCCCTCTCTGGGGCGTCATGGTATAAGTAGGGAAATAGTGCAAGACTACGGGAATCTTTCACGCCCCCCTTCCCGGAGGCGTCACCAGGTCGTGTACAAAACTGCTAGAAAGAAAACACTATTAAACAAAGACCACGGAAACTTTACACCACCCTCTTTCTCAGGCGCCTTTTTGATTGCGCAAACAAACACCAAATTGGTCGCCTCCTCACAACGTTGGGCGGGAGGGGGGGGGGGCACCTTGCACCACCCCCCGCCTATCGGGTGTCTTACTATGCAGTAATATACGAAACTGTTAAAAGGGGAAAGACGCGGAATGCTCTTGGACGCCTCACTAGGTAGCGTGCCAAGCGATGAACAGGGACATCAGAAAGCCATCCGCCCCCTCCCCCCTCCCAGTTCCGACCGTGAAAGAAGGTAACAGACACCGGCCCACTTACGTAGGAGGCCTTAAGGCAAAACTAGGGTAGAGGGTGGTACTCCCCTGAAATTCCGAGCAGCGTAAAAACAAACTTCAAAATGGCGGTGTACTTTCACAAACAATGAAACTCGCAGAAATAGGGCGGCCATGCACGCGAATGGCCCTTACTTGAGTCGCCAGAGTGGAAATGGCCTAACAGTTCTCCTCTCGACTTAACACACTAGTACGCCCCCCCCCGACCTAGCAACCTTGGTATATTGACACCTACGGCCGTGAACCACAAACACCAAGCGGGGACGGCAGAGCACCGCCCCTTTCCGTTGGCAGCACGGCACCTTCAAAATAGTTTGCTAATGCAAAGCACTATCTCAGACTCATTTTAAATAGCATGTCCTTAAGACCATCGGCGGGGTTCCCTCGCAGTGGTTACGAGCCTCTTCGGACTTGTGAGGTACGATGTGCAGACAACAAACACGATTTTCATACATGATCGGCGCCACCGCTTCGTTGGTCTATGATGCGTTCAGTAACCGTACTACTACTCGCAACAACGTAAACGTCCAACAGATCAGATCCCTATGGATCTATAGATCTGTGTATTTGTCGGGAGCCAAATCTCTGGTCTATATATATAATTTGCATGGTCGAGATCATTTCACCCGGCGACAGCCGGATGATCTGAACGATCTACCGCATGTTCCCTGGGGTAGGGATCTGTACTTTACAGATCCTGCACAACAAGCCATAATGACAACACCTAGGACATGGATTATCTAGATCGTGATCTGTTCGCTGTATGCAACAATGCACGTGCTTGTACGACGCGCGCGCATGATGCGCTTGCGTACTTAGTGCATGCTGCTGCGCCGCGCTCACCGTGATACGAACCCTTTCCGCACCGTTACAGTCCTCAAACCACTTGGACTCAGACTAGACAACAAATTGGAGTTTGAACCGTAAGAGACGAAGGCCGCTGTCGAGGTGCTGCACCACATGTTTTTCTGAGGCTCCTGACCGGATGCGCTCTATTTGCCTCTGAGGCAAAAGCTTATTTTTGATAGTAATGAAAGTGCAACCCAACTAGGACACATGATCGTCGCCTAGGTAGAAACAAGAACAAACGCAAGAAAACAATAAAGGAATGCCATCGATGATCGGGTTGAGGGGTTCCGAAGCTCAGACTACATGCTCGCCAAAACGGGCTACCTTTACCGTCGTATGCATGCAGCGTGGAGACCAAACACCGAATCGCTTAAGACTACTATCTACGGAGGTTTCAATGGAGACAAATAGCGTCGCACACCCTTCGAACGCACTACCGAGCTCCTGCGGTTCGCTTTAGATGCTTCCCGCCCAAGTGACTCCTCCCCTTATCCTCTGGTGCAGCCCATGCCACCAAGCCAGCACGCAGCACCTTCTTCGGCGGGAGCTGCTGAACAACGCTCCCGCCTCAGCCCTTCGGTGGTCTCGGAAAGCATCACAGCCGCCCTCGGTGGTGCTAGCCCCGCGCACGTAGTGTGCAGATCCTTATAGCGCACTTCGGGCGCATCTTCTACCCTAGCACCCCGGGCTGCTTCGCTTCGTCGATGCAGTAATCGGAGTATGTTGTTCGATTTTTTTGCCATCTGATGCCCCAAAGGAGGGCGGTTTGCGCAGCAGAATGATATATCCGTCCCTGTTTTGTTTGGGCATGTTTCCCCCTTAGAAAGTCCGAAACAAAGAGCGAAAGAAGCTCATGTCTTTCCCCTGAAGGCACCAAAATGGGCTTGATACGCTCACATTTTCGCTCTGAAGGCTCTAAACAAAGGTTAAGCAGCCTATGCCTTCCCTCTGGAGCCCGAAAAAGGAGATAAAGCTTTTTTTGCCCTCTGAAGTCCTAACGGAGCTAAGGTCCCCCCTTCCACGACTGTGCGGTGCGTCATTTTAAACCCGACCGCAGAACACAAAGTCGCTTGGTGTGGCCGATCCTGCCTAGGGGGAGGGGGAGGGGAGGGGTCGCGGCGGACAATGAAAGATTCCGAAGCTTCCGAGCTCCGAGTGCACCTAACCTCGTGAACGAAGCCTCTCGCGCCCTGCCGCGCAGTCTGCTGACGGCGCTTTCGATTCGGTGACGACTCTCGACTGACCAAACGTGCGCAGGCTGTCTGTTTTTTTCGGGGCTTTCCTTCCTGAATGAATGGAAGGAACCCGTACCGTCGACTGCTTTCGACATCTTCACGCCCTGAGGCTCCAAACTGGGTTGAAGCTTCCCCCCCCCCCCCCTGTCTCTGAAGTCCCAAAAGAGTGGTTTAAGCCCACTACACCTCCACACCTGCGTCACACCTCGACATGATCTGTGTCACACCTCCACGTCCGTGTCGAGTATCAAACCAAATCGGATCGTAGAACACAAAGTGTTTTCGTGTAGCCAATGCTGCCATCAACATATATGTGACGGTGCGTTTCCCCTCTGAAGCTCACAAAATTGGAGCTAAACTCCTTTTCTCCATCACAAACGTACCCAAAAAGGTTGACAAGCTTATGTCTTCCATAGATTTTCACGGGTCGGATAGCTTCTTGCCGGTCGGATTGGACCAGGAGGACTCGGCCCGACCCGTGATCGTTCAAAACCCCGTGACCCGAACCGAACCGACCGGTGAGGTTTCGAACCCTGCTGACCCGACCCGACCCGACCCGACTCGACTCGACCAGCGAGTGTACAAAAACCTCGTTACCCGATCGGCGGGCCGGGACATAATCCGTGAAAAGCCCTGGTGTTTTCCCGCTGAAGGCCCAAAGAACTTCATTCAGCCCACCATATCTTCACCTGTGTAACACCTGCACACCTGTGCGGTGTACCAATTAAAAAAATCCGGCTGGACAGTAGAGCACAAAGCTTGACGCTTTTTTAGGCGGAAGCTGCTGAGCGTCGCCGCTCCCGACGTTGCACTGAAATGGCCCACCCCGGAAAACATCGCAGTGACCCCCAGCGGTACTATTAATATTCCAGCGTACGTAGTGCCTTCACACATTTCACTGGGGCTGTAACCGTCACTAGTTTCGACACGGTCTCCCCTCTTACGTCCCATCCGGGGTAAACCAACGTCACCACACCTCCACATCTGTGCCGTGTGTCAATTTAATCGGTTCCTTGTGCAAGACAAATTGGCGTCTTCTTAAGCTGCAGTTTGCTGTACGCCGGCCCACTCCAGACGCAGTGCTTTGGTGACCTCAGGCAACACCGATGTCACCCTCAGCTGTACTAACCTGACGTCGTCCCTGCAGAAGCGATGGCCAATGCGGCCATCCTCATTGTTTTCGCCTAGTTTTTTCAACCGTTTTTTTTCCTCTGAAGCCCAAAACAAACCAAGCTCGCCACACCTCCAAATCCGTGTTGTCTGTTAATTTAAACCCGGCTGCAGAGCAAACATTGACGCCTTCTTAGACAGAAGCTGCTGTACGCCGCTCCCGACGCAGTGCCGTGGTGATCTCGGACAGCATCGAGGTCACCTCCAGTGGCACTAGGCCCCCGTAATGTCTTCATAAAGGAGGCCAGGGGTCGGAGGGGGCGGGGCGGAGGGGGGGGGACGCGTGTTACAACACAAAGGACAGCCGATATATATATCGTCCGCGGGTCAACAACATTGAGGTCGTCTCCAATGGTACTAAGCCGACGTAGTACCTTTAAAATCAGTCCGGGCGCAACAGTGGTCGCAAACGAGGCCGGAGGTAGGCGGGGGAAGGGGTTCCAGGGTTACACACTTACGGCGGCGGTTAGATATCCACCTGGTGGGGGTCAACATCAAATTTACCTCCAGTGGTAATTGCTCACCTTCGTGCGATCACAAAGGAGACCAGGCGCACGGGGGGGCGGGGGGGGGGGGGGGTGCGAGTTAAAAACACCCACGACGGCAGTTGAATATTTGCCATTGGTTAACAACATCGAGGTCACTCCCACTAGGCCGCCGTAGTGCTTCACGAATCAGGCCGGGTATAGGGCGGTCAGGAACGAGGCCGGGCATACGGGGGGGTAGGGGGTCCAGCACTACACACGTACGGCGGTGGCTGAAAAAGAATGCGCCTAGCATCTGCTTCGCTTTGCCCATGTGCATGCAGCACGTGATACCACCGAAAAAAACTTGTCCTTTCGGCTAGACAAGACTTCTCGTCAAAGGGCATAAAGACGAGTGTTGCCTGCTACTCGATTACCAAGTGAAACATGCTTGTGATGGCAGTAAACGTACGTTGCAAGCAGAAAGCGGCGGCAGAGAGTAGACCACAAAACCACGAGCGCACACACAAGGGTGGTTCGCTGTTGGTTATTCTTGTGACAAAACCGACGGTAGATGCGCAGTGGTTGTTTTTTCTAAGGCTTTTCGCATGAGAAAATCAAATACCATCAAGTTGATGAATAACCTCATGGGCTAGGCTTACAACGGGTTATTTTGCTAATAACCCAGGGCTGTCCTAGATAATTTTACTGCGGTAAAATTGCCGCGATTAAACCACGGCTGGTGGTGAATGCCGCGATTCCGTGAACTACCGTCGTTTCCGCTCACTGCGGAAGCATTTGTGCCGTGCACATGCCGTGGTTTCTGATTACCGCACCGCGACCGCCGTGAGTTTCTCTTATTGCGGAAACGTGCCTCGCAAATACCGTAATCGCCAGTAATCGTGCCATGATTCATCGTATGAGTATTTTAGGCCAAAGACAGCCCTGAAAGCAACTACGGCATTCCGACGATGTTGAGTTCAGGAGCCCCGTCATTAAAATATACATACGCGTATTCACTTGATAAACTGATGCATTTCCTTCCACAGCGGTCAGATTTTGTCCCCCTCAAAAACGGGTTTTATAGTTTCCGCGCACAGACTGACTAACATCACCCTGTTGACCCTGATAGCTACACTGTACTTGCAAGGGGGGTTGCCGACCTATGTCCTCAAATGAGGACACACAACCCGTAATACGCGCGATCGGAGCATCACACATAACTTGCAAAGATGAGTTTCGACAAAATCCTCGACCTCACAGCTGGAGTGTGTTTTCAATTATATAATACATGTTTATATATATACAAGGGGCTACGCCGGCGGCCTGGACGGCCGCCGGTCGCAGCGCAGGATAGTAAATATTAAGAGGGTAAGAAGTAATGCCAAGAGTTAGACGAAGTATGTTAATTCATATATGGGAGATACTGGAAAGGGAAAATGCCGACAAATTTTTCCCGATTTCCCGTGTGCGGCGGAACAATGCGAGAAGGCATGCTGAAAATTATGGGAGAGCATGGCGGTTCACCCCAACTGGGTGACGCTCTGCGTTGCTACGCAGAAAGGCGCGGCCACAGCTACTGCTGTGCATATACCTGCTGTGCATATACCATTTGTAGCTTCGTGATGCTGCTGTGCATATACCATTTGTAGCTTCGTCATGCTGCAGGCTCATCATAGCTTCAGCTACTGCTGTACATCATGTACATGTACGTGCTGCTGATTTATACGTGCTGCTGTAGACTACCGGGGGTTCAGAAATATTGAGAGTTCGCAGTTCTCCACGACGCCTAGCTGCTGCTGTGCATATACCATTTGTAGCTTCGTGATTCTGCTGTGCATATACCATTTGTAGCTTCGTGATGCTGCTGTGCATAAACCATTTGTAGCTTCGTGATGCTGCAGGCTCTGCGTTGCTACGCAGAAAGGCGCGGCCACAGCTGCTGCTGTGCATATACCATTTGTAGCTTCGTGATGCTGCTGTGCATATACCATTTGTAGCTTCGTGATGCTGCTGTGCATATACCATTTGTAGCTCCGTCGTGCTGCAGGCTCATCATAGCTTCAGCTACTGCTGTACATCATGTACATGTACGTGCTGCTGTATAGACTACCGTTCAAAAATATTGAGAGTTCGCAGTTCTCCACGACGCCTAGCTGCTGCTGTGCATATACCATTTGTAGCTTCGTGATTCTGCTGTGCATATACCATTTGTAGCTTCGTGATGCTGCTGTGCATATACCATTTGTAGCTTCGTGATGCTGCAGGCTCATCATAGCTTCAGCTACTGCTGTACATCATGTACATGTATACGCGCTGCTGTAGACTACCGGGGGTTCAAAAATATTGAGAGTTCGCAGTTCTCCACTACGCCTGGGTGGCATGTGTTCTCGGGGATTACGAACTTTTCTTCCCCAGATCCTAGCACAAACCTCGCTTAGTGGCCTTTACAATGGCGACGCCGGCCAGGTGATCGACCCCCCCCGTGTGTCGGAGGTCAGAGAACACGTACCGAAGAAATAACGCGAAGACATTAGCCCTGTGTGCAGACTACGCACCAAACGTCTCACAGGGCACGATTTTTCGGAGATCTCGTCGTAGATCTCGACGTCGAGGCCTCGCGCGCGCGCTACGGCGCCGAGCGGGCGGATCAGCTGAGCCGGTGGTTGCAGGCGAGGCGGGGGCACGCCTCAGCGAAGAAACCGCACGGAAAGGCGGTCAGAGGCGGGAGATATCCGCAGACGTAAGGATGTGCATATGTGATAAGCGAACTAAGATATATAGATTTATATTTGTCCCCAAGTCCCCCCCCCAGCAGTAGTAGCTACCCCTATCGCACTTTGTGTCTTCGAGTGATTACTATTTGGATTGCAGTGGCACCTATCGTCTTCCTGAGTCCGTATTAGGGCAGTTCGTTGGCTGGAGTTAGTGGCCATATACAGTAATTTCTTGGGTGGGGAACAACGCCAAGACAGACCGACTTCAGTCCTCCTCGATTTCTTTGATGGAGACATAAAACCAAAAATACACTACGTACAACAGCTGTGCAATCTAGGACTTCGTTGAAGAGTGATATTGGCAAGCTGTGTCATCCTCCGATCGCGCGTGTTACAGGGGGGGTATACGTACGTTCTCAGGAAGAATATAGGTCGGTGACACCCGTTAGTGTCACGGTAAGTTATAGTACCAGGGTCAACGGGGTTATACTAAAGACGTTCAGACATTAATCAGTCTGCGCACGGAAAATCTTTACCACGCCCATTTCGAGGGGGAACATCACGAGTCACACACGCACCGGTACGATACAAAACTCAGGCCCCTTAAAAGTGCCGCACACAACTATTAGTCTAATAACCACAATACCACACCCTACCACGATACCATACAACGATAACCACCCTACCACGATACCATACCACGATACCATACCACGATACCATACAAATGTAAGAGTGAACTTATTGGTTTCTCGGCTGAGAGGGTATTTTGACCTTCCCTAAAACACCAAACATGTGACAAAAAAAAGGGAAACCCGGTGAACAAACCATGGAGTAGGTAACTCGCAAAAAACAGGAAAAGATGTTGCAAAACAAGAACGAGATTGGGTTAATAGGGCCCGTAGTTCAGAAAACATTTATGGGGGGAAAATGCTACCCCTATCGTATCAGGCATCACCATGCCTAGCCAAGTTTTCACAACGTCGGTGTCATATCGTTAGCAAGCTCACAGTCCCGGTGATCAGTTATTGGAATACTGCATTAGACCACTAATCACCTGGTGTCTTGTGACAATGCAGTCGTCTAATCGTCTTGCCGTGTTGTGTGATCATGCCACAGAGGGTGGCAAATGAACGGACACACCTCTCTACTCCTCACCTCCCGTCGTGAACCGGGGTGGCCCAGGCCTGCCCTTTGGTGATGTCATACGCCTTCACTGTGGGAACGCCGAGTCGATCCATCACACCCTCCGCTCGCCGGTTCAAGTCCGCAACCCCGACGTCATCGAACGCTCCTATGCGTCGGAAAAGGCAAAGCGTGTTACGATGTATTTTGCATGGTACATAGATAGGTTGCCGAACCACCACCATCGAATGTCCATATGCGCCTTAAGAGCCATCACACGGCAGCGGTGCAGCAGAAATGTCCGGGCACCTAACATGAGGAGCTCAATCAAGCAAGACCTCACCCGCAGCTCGACTTCGAAGACACCCGTTCGCGCAACCGGACCAACCTTTCCACGCACTAGTCCCAAAAACAAAACAAGCGTCATGGAAAAGAGATCGCACTTCCCCGATAATTCCGCGCTTGAGGGGCTCAATCGGTCACAAGGTCACAAGTTGAAAACGACAGAAGGTCAAAAGGTCAGAAGGTCAGAAACGTTTTCCCCGAAAAAATGTGCAACTCCTACCGTGGGATGATTTGATCCCCGACCCCTTACCCGTTAGAGCCCCGAAACCAGTCTCTGTACTAATTCCAAGCGATATTTCCCCTAAAACGGGTTTCCAGTTGTAAAGGCGTTAAAGTCCACAAACTCGATTTCATCGAGTGCCCTTATGCGGATTCACGTTGACAACGCCGTTATCATTGAATACCTTTAATCGTGTGAGGCATTCAAGTCCGAAACGCCGTTATTACAGAAAGGGGTGATAATATGGTAGATTTCTTGTGCAGAGTAGGTTTGCTTCAGTTGCTTCACCCTTGGCTTTCATCGTTTTGTTGGGGCGTTTTTATGGGTCATCGATGTTGATGCTCATGCTGCATGCACATTGTCGAATGGCAAACATAATACTAACAGCAATCCTGTGCGTCAGAAGAACCAAGGCGTTACAAAAGCATGTGTGTCTCAGGGTTTTGGTATCATTATCATCGGTCAGACCAAGACTACGGTTCAGGAGGGGTCTCCCTTTTTCTCTCTGCCTGGTTTGAGCCACTCGCACGAGTAACTCCGTACCTCGTTAACAAATTGACTTTAGGCCATGCTTTCGGCGCAGAGTAGGTTGCCATTGTATTGCGAACATACGTCGCATACTTCATGAAGCACGAAAGTTCAAGACCGCGAAGGAAGGAACAAGCGTGTCACTCGCGCGAGTGACCTCGAGCCACTTCAAAGGAGAGGTCCCAAAGGTGAGCCCCTACACCCTAGCTGTGGTCTATCCTCGGACATTTCTATGCGGGTTCGAGTCCACAACGCCGATGTCCATGAGGATGTTTCCATACGGACTCAAGTGCACAACATCGTAATCATCGAACATTCCTATGCGGGTTCACGTCCACATTGAATGCCAGTGTCATCGCATGTTCCTACATAGATGTTTGCGCGATCAAGTCCACAACGCCATCATCAATGGATGCTCCTACGCACAGGAAGGGGAGAGACGCCTCACCTCAGATAGTTCGGAAATGTCGGTGCAATGATAATGGCCTATCCGTATGTGTCGGAAGGAGCAAAGCTGGTCTAACATTATTTCGCGCAGAGGTTTCAGTCCCATTGCCATGAAAACATTCCTAAGCGGATTCAAGCCCACAACGCCATTATCACGAGAATGTTCCTATATGCGGGTTCATCTTCGCAATACACAAATCATCGATTGTCCTCGTGCGGATTCAAGTCCACACTGCCATTATCAGAGGATATTTCCATGCACCGGAAGAGGCGAGGCGGCTTACCTCATGAGTTTAGACTTTGCCGTGCAATCATTATCGACTATCACTATGCGGCGAAAAGAATCAGGGTCTTTACACCATATGGTTCGGAAGTTTCAGTGCCATGATCATCCAGTACCCCCATGCGGATTCAAGTCCACATCGCCATTACCATGAGAATATTCCATGCGGATTCAAGTCCATAACGCATTTACCACCGAATATTGCTATACGACTTCACATTCACAATGCTTTAATTATATATACCATCCAATGTTTCTGCGCGAGTTGAAGTCCGCAACGCCATTATCAATGGATATTCCTTTGGATAAAACGAGGCAAGGCGCCTCACCGAGAGTTCAAATATTGCGGTGTCATTATCATCGACTATCCTTAAGCGTCGGAAAGAGCAAACCGTCGTATACCATGGGATCGACAAGTTGCAGTGCCATCATCATTCCATATTCCCATACGGATTCAAGTCCACAACGCTATTGCCATGAGAATATTCCTGCACGGATTCAAGTCCATGCGAGTTGAAGTCCACAAAGCCATTACCAATGCATGGCCCTACGGACAGGAAGAGGAGAAGCGCCTTAACGCTGGTTCAGACATTGCGGTGCAATTATCGTCGACTATCCCTTATGAGCCAGCAGGAGCAAAGTGCGTTACGCCATGTGGTTCAAAGGCTGCAGTACCATTAACATGACAACATTCCTATCCGTCGGAGAAGGCAACGTGTCCCACATCATGTGTCATGTGGTTCAGAAGTTGCGGTTTTATCTGCCACACATAGTTCACCCACATGGGCCCAAAAGTGATGGCATAGATTATAAATACAAAAATGCACTCCAGCTTTGAGATCGAATATTTTGTCGAAACTCATATTTGCAAGCTGTGTGTGATACTCCGATCGCGCGTATTACTGGATGTGTGTCCTCGTTAAGGTATACCAGGTACACATTAAGGTATATGTCTACAACATGCCAACATGATAAATCATAAGTCCCGAACCTGCGGTGCCATGATCATTTATATATTTCTATGTTCCTACAGGTCGATGTGCACTCCGATAGGGGCGGTAGTTGTTGACCAAACAAAAACGAGATGATGGGGCTCCTTAGCCCCTTTAGAACCCCAAAATCCCTCCCTATACTAACTTCAGGTAAATTTGTCCCCAAAAAGGGTCTCCAGTGGTGAAGGCGTTAACACCACAACTCGTCGGCATGTCATCCGTTTTCTCAACGCCGACAGTTTTTATACCAAGCCGATTGTCTCCACGACCGGGAGAAGTGAGCAGACGCCAAGCGATGGGCCAATGGAACCATCTTCGCGACATCTTCCCAAAACCGGATTTTTTCACTGTGTCTGACGCTTGCCGCCTTTTCAAGATGCCACTTTATGGTTAATTTCTTTTCTGGAAGACGAAGGCTCCTTAGCCACAAATGGAAGGAACGCTACCATTTCTTTTTCTCTCAAAATCACTATTTTTTATACCTAGACCATGGTATAGAGCCCCCTCAAATGAAGGAAGACACAGGAGACAGTGGGTTCGCCCCCCCCTTCCACTACCGTAGAACGTATCGTGTGCCAAAAAAGCTTTGGAAAAAAAGTAGTTCCGGAACTTAATCGAAGGCAAGGAGAGAGGGGGAAGGGGCGGGGGTTACCTTGCATGTTGTTCGCGAACGGTAACTCATGAAAACAATATTAATGTGTGCATCTTCTCGCTAAAAAAGACTCGCTCACCCTTCGTGCAGATTTCTTCCGGCTCGTACTCGTTGGTCCAGTTTCCGTGTATCGGCTCGAGAGCGTTCACCTAAAAACAAAGGTCGGGGGCCAAAATAATGGGTGGCTGCAAAAAGGGACGCGTGCGCTACGGGATATAGTTATAGAGATGTACATACATTTCAAGAGACTTTTAGACGAGTGTTATGATCGGAGTGGCACGTTTTGGCTACAGCAGTTGGGTTACCCCGATTTAAGAGCGCCCCGTGACAAGCCGAAACAAGCGCATTGCTCATAACTTAAGGTTGAAATATATATAGCCTTTTGTTTAGGCGGGAAGTGCCGAGTTGGCCGCTCATAGGTCTCGACCGCTCTTTTCCCAGGCGCTCTTGAATCGATGTACCCACTGTAATATATTTTCTGGACGACGGCTCTACATACTAACCCAAAACCACCGCAAATAAATGGCATTGCTATTGTTTCGCAAGCGTGAGTTTCGAGTGTGTCTGTTATTCCGTTGGGCTTGTTTACTGGGGTGCACTCTGAATTTTCTTTGTAAAAAGTATCAGTGTTTGTGCGAGGTGTGGAGATAGCTGCTCAAGCGAGGCTGGGGGCTCAGAGAAAAAGCAATGGTGTTGCCTCCACTAACCGTGGCATGTGTCCTCAATTGGAGGAGCTCTTCGTACCTCGCCTAAAACCTGTTGTTTCGAAAAACAGCGCTCTTCACACACGATCAACAAGCCCATGGCCTGGGTAAACAACGCATCATTTGGCAAAACCAAAACAAAGACAAAAAATCCGATGACATCGGGTAGTTTTTCGATTGAGAAGCAGCTCCACCATTTGGTAATCCTTAAATGTTTTGGCCAGAAAATAGCACACACACGTGTTTTTTGTGGCATACGACGTGTCCCTGCGGCATGGGGGGTAGTATGGTTCACCATGAACGAGTGGGTCTTTTCAACAGGAGTACAGCCAAAAAGCCACCCACCTTTTTCGCCCCAAAAGTGGTGTTGCCATGTTTAGTCTCACGGAGATGTACGGTTAGCAGGATCAGCCACAAAACAAGCAAAGGAGACGGCGAAGCACCCACGTTCGAGTTTTCAACTTTTTCATTCGGGATTTTTTTCCTTGCTATGTTAGGTCTCCGAACAGTACAAGTCCTCACAACAAGCACCGTCGAAACGTAGGAGAACTCGATTGAAAGGTCGATAGGTTATTTTAGCGTTGTGACTTTCGTATTGTTAGCAACGGATCTCCGCAACAGGTAAATTCGTATTCGTGGGCCTATACTCTAGACAGGTACGAACACTTCGGACGCATGTATTCACGAACAAAGCTTATCATCTGACCTGTTCTTGCTCACTACCGTACGCCAACAGGTCAGCACAGACTCATTTTCCTCCGTTTTCTCCCGCGCGCGGGTTGTGTACGCGCCGTATTGGGGGGTGGGGGGGGGCTCGCTATGTGACCCCGGAGCTTGCTATGTGATCTAAGGTGCGAAAAGGGACGGAGCCGGAGATACAGTACGAAGGGAAGTAGACAGAACATGGGAAATAAGCATACGAATACAGTGGGGGGCTCCAAATAGTGCCTGTATGTGCCGGCACAATATTTCAATTTGCTGTTGATGTTCGAAATGACAACATCCGTAAGACAAACGAGCGGCCGATGTATCGAGCAGCTTGCAAAGATGAGTATCGACCCTACAATCATGGAGCTCACAGCTGACGTTTAGAAGAAATTTTAAAATATACCAGAGCACTGACCAGGGCACCGGCACAATTGCGAATAGAGCAACCGGCACCAAAGAGAGAGGCACTATTTAATCGGCACTATGAAGAGCAGTGGCACTATTTAACCGGCACTATAAAGAGCATTGGCTCTATACAACCGGCACTATAAATAGCAATAGCACCATTCAACCGGCAATGTTGGGAACCCCCCAATGTAGCATTAAAAAAAAAGAAATTTTCTCTTACCACGGTTCGACAATGAGTTAGCACGGATTCGTTTTCGTCTGCGTACTCCTGCACGCGCTTCATGTACGCCCCCTCCAGCCGCTCCACCGTGAAACTGTGCGTCGTCATAAAAGCCTCCCCCACAGGTATTCGGTTTCCCTCCCGACCGCCCCCGGAACGAAAGAACAAAACCGCCTCTTCCAGTAAACGCTCGTAGTGCACCCAACTGTGCCGTGTCAGGGAGGGGGGGGGGGGGGGGGAGACGGGAGGTGGGAGGGGGGGATACTCATTTATTGCTTGCGTTAGTCATTCGATCGTTGGCCATGCATGCCTTTCGAGACGGAGCACCGCCGTTCCTATTCCTGATAGCCTAATAGACACCTCTAACATTTGGGGGCTCAGTACGTTTCTTCAGTACATTACGTTTTTAAAAATTATCAACATTAACTTTATTCCCTTCCTCTTTGGCCGTCCGTGACCACCAACTATCTCCTAAGATAGCAATCGTTTTCTCGCGGCTATCTAATGTACATCGGTCAGTTTTCCTCTCATCCTTTAAAACATTCCGTTCCTCCTTGTGCACCTCACATGATCCCACTAGGTGAGTTCTACTCACCACGTCTGCGTTGCCACAAGGGAAGCAATGTGCGACGTCTTTCTCCTCACTCCGACTACTGGTATACCTCTTTCTTCTTTCTAGCAGATCCAGCCCCCCAAGTGAAAACGAAGTTTCAGCGTGGTCGCGAGGTCCACGGGGCCCCGGGCAAATACATTTACGTTCCTATCTCGTATTTTGACCTCTCGTATATTTCTATAAGTTATTTTTGAGCGCTAGCGCTTCTCTCACTTATATCCTTCCTTTATCCCCATATTGTACCCCCCAAACTTTTCTATGGACAGTTTATCTTCTTGATTTCTTCCTAGGTCTTTCGACTACGCTATCCCACCTTATTCTATCTCGCCCTTTTGTTACGTTCTCCCATACAGCCCTATCAGCTATTATTGCTGGCAGCCTTCATTTGGCACGCTCATTTCTTTGTATTGCCATTTTCTACTTTCTCACGTCGTCTGCGTTTGTTTTTATGTGGGTATGTTCCAGGTTATTGTAGTACTCGTCGCATTTGACCATCCTACTACTCCTCAGGCTGCTGTCATGTGCAATGTTTCCAGCTCTTCCATGAACTTCGTGTTCCATTCCCATACTTTTCCTAAATAGTCTACCTTTGGTACAAACACACCACCAATCAGAATACGTATTCTAATCCTACTGTCAAGGTACAAGTCTGCTGGGATCGCGATCGCCTCCATCCTGTCTACGCGTTTTTTTACCCTTTCCTATTACTCTTGCTATGTGTGCATCTCAAGGGCAGTCTGTTAAAATAAATATATCTACGCCAATGTTGTATCCTGGTCTACGATCGGTGATGCATCTTCTCCCTACCTCCATTTGAATGCTACCGGGTGCTTCTTATCTTCGTTGCATGCAACTACGTCGTTTCGCGCACTTTTTCACGTTCAATGTCACTCTCCATTTCCTAGTAATTATAGTGCCTTTGGAAATTGTTTTTGTAGCCCTTCTGGCGGTTCAGATATCCCAACGGAATCATCGATAAACGTCAATCCCGACACCGTGTCTTATCCCCCGGTGACTCCGTGCATTGCTGCTTCGACTGCTATCATGTCATGAATGCATATACCTTGAACAGATTACGCATTCCTGAGCCACTGCTCGCCAAAAATATCAACATAGTTCGATATTTCCCCGTCCAGCATCACAGCGTTTCTCGAACATTCCGTCATATTTTTCATCATCCTCCACATATTTTCCTCTGATGATCCCAATTTCCCACAACTTTTTCCACAGCCCGTTTCTCCATACCGTGTCATGCCGCAGGGGTCCCTCAGGATGGCGGTGGCGTGCGAGAGCAACATGACCGCCTTATTGGGGGAAGCCGCCTTAGTCACCACAGTCATTCCAGATCATGAGTGCAGTTCTCCAGCCGTACCAAGCAATATCGAAAGCCTTATATTGGGCTACCGCCTTACTCAGACCGCCTTACCGGGGGACCCCTGGCCTTTTGGCGCGTGCTACGTTAGAGGTGCACTACTTTTCTTCTTCGGTTCCTCACTTTAGGAGATTAAGGCCATCTCTTGTAATAAACTGATTCTGAAAACCGAAAACGGAGGTTTCAGCACCTTCGCAGGCGTCTTTGACCCGGAAAAAAGGAGAATCGGGCTCGCTCTTCTCAAAGTCCGACTAGCCTTTTTTCGAGACGCATCCAACGACGTTTGCCGTTCCTTCTGGGTATGAGTTTGAAATAAAAATATATATTTTGCAAAACCTGTTTGGGGATATATGTCGCAGTTTCATCCGAAAAAATAGCCTATTTTTCGGATAAGTAGCATCCGAAACTGATTTTGAGGACACTTCGGTGTGTCCACAAAAATTAAAACTCCTCTCCTGAAGAAACGGCAAACCTCATTGGATGCGTCTCGCGAAGAGGCTAGTCGGACTTTGAGAAGAGCGAGCCCGATCCTCCCGTTTCCCGAGTCAAACAAGTCTGCGAAGGTGCTGAAACCTCCATTTTCGGTTTTCAGAATCAGTGTATTACAAGAGATGGCCTAAGGATAATTCTTATTAACCCAAAAACGGATTTCTGACGAAAATATAACTGCTGCCGGGTGAAAAATGTCATGGCCCAGGTACAACGACAAGAAGCATGAAAAACAAAAATGTCGCTTTTCCGACGGTTTTGGGTTAAGGAGCCCCGTCATTCAGAAAACATTTCAAATGAATTGTTAGTACGGGTCCTTGCACATCCAGAAAGAAACGATGCGTTGTTAACCCCGCGTCCTTCCTACCTTGAATTATCTACAGGGGGGGGTGGGGGGAGGGCGATGGAGCTGCCATTGTCTAGGCTATCCCATGCTACTACTATCACACAACGTTCCTCCAAAAACATGGGTGCAGCTCGAAAAGGGTTCATCAGTTTCGCCGCCTCCAGTAGTCGTTGCAGCTCCCCAAACCGATAATATAAGGCAGGATTGTAACGGGGATAGGGGTGTGAACACGGAGCAAAGGCGGTGCCTCCTCCAGTAACCATTCGTAGCACGCCTAAGACACACGCCACGGCGAAGGCATGCACCTTTTTTTTGTCCTGACGTTCCTCACTTGCAGAGCTTTAGACCTCTCACAAAACCTGATTTGGACAAAAACTAAAACTGCTAACCACGTGCACAAAAATCCCATGGCCCAGATGTATACCACGAAACTGTGCTGAAAAAATAACAAAATTCCGACGATTTTGGGTTAAGGAGCCCCGACGTTAAGAAACCCGCTTTAGACCAAAAGCGCTCGTGCCTCTATCGTAACACGCGTGCCACCTGGTGGCAAGGCGGGTTGGGCGTGGGCTTAGGACGAAATCTACGGTAGGGTGGTCACTTTTGGAGACGTTTTTGGTTATGTCTCGGAGTCACCTCCCCTGTTCCTTTGACTAAGGCTACAATAGGGGGGGGTCACTTTCGGGGATTTTTTTTTTTCCAGTGGCTCGGTGGTGCTCGCGCAAGTGATCCACCATTCCCTTTGCGGCCTCGAGCTTCCGCGCTGTTCTAGTTATACGATGTGAATCCGCACTGGGTGATAAGCTACTCTGAGCCCAGACAATCTCCTCAAGAATCTTTGTCCGCGTGAGGTATATTAAGAGTCACTTTGTAATGTGAGTGCTCCATACCCGGCAGTGAAATAGGGGGTATATCATAACACCATCATAACACCATCATAACATCATCATAACATCACCATAACACCATCATAACATTATCATAACATCATCATAACATCCCCCCTACTAATACTGTAGCGTTGGTCCTTTGCGGTGTTACGCTTCCGTGCTCTTTTAGTGTTGCGACATGAATCCGCAATTGCCCGGTTAGCTACGGTGCGCCAAGTAAACAACCTGAAGGATTCTCGTTAGTAACGTAGAGAGTCACTCGCGCGAGTGGCTCAAATCCAGTAGTGAAAAACGGGTGTGTATCATAACATCATCATAACATGCCCCCTACTAATACTGCAGCCTTGGTCGTAGGGGTTTGATCAAGAAGCACGATCGACGTCATCGAGAGGGTTGTCCGGGTGAGTCAGCCCCTGGAGTGCACTGCGCCAGCTTTTCGGGAGAAAACTACGTGAAATCCGATTTTAATAGGTACCTTATGTTGCCGTAATTCACGACCAATATAGCTCCCCTCTTAGATTTCGTTATCTTCGTCCTACTGGACATCGTCGGAGAGCACATTCAATCGCAATGCATACACCTGGCACACCTGGTGGTACTACTAGTGCAGAACCTGGAACTACGTTTTGTTACCGCCTGACCAATTGCGCACAAAACAGAAATGATTTAGCATCGCACAAAAGTGTGTTTCGGATACAGAGACCCTGGGAGCGAATGATACAGGCGGAGCAGTAGGCGAAACTCGTCCCTAGCAAAGTCATTGATGCTGGTCCGAATCCTTGCGAGTGCATAGTCGTGCTCGTGAGTGATTTTCTTGCGAAAAAAAATTACCCGCGGAAAGCGCGAGAGCGCAAGTTAGCAAAGTTCAACAAAAACTCAACGAGCAGAAGAAGCTGAAAAAAGGGAAAGCTCAAATAATATTCGCGAGGAAAATGAAGGCACGTACCGCGGGCGAGAAGTAAAGACACCGGCGATGACCCGGCTTGTCCAGAAGGCTGTTAAGGGAAAATAATCGTATTTACCAGTTGAGCTGGAAGGTAAAGAGTGGTGAAAGCACACTTCGAAAACAAACTCACGCATCCAGCCTTGCTCTTTCCTCGGCTCTGTTGGGAATGAGCTGCAGGAAATGCAGGCCGCACCCGAAGTACACGAAGTCCGCATCCACCTCCTCTGCTGTACACCCGTCGTAAGTCTGCACGTTGTCGGACGGTAAAACCCAAATTAGACGTGGAAAGCGATATGCCTCAGATGGATTATATCCTGTGCTGAACCGCCTCCGCTACACACGTGTCACCCGTCTCGCACATTTGCGCAACGAACCGGAAGGTAGTGCGTACCCCGATTTAAAAGCGCCCAGTGACAAGCCGAAACAAGCGCTCTTAACTACGCATTGCTCTTATCTGTATTGCGAAATATAGAGCTTTAAATACGGCGGGACATGCCGATTTGACGGATCTTGAGTCCCGAATGCACTTATCCTAGGCGCTGTTTAATTGGAGTGCTCACTGCTGTGGCATTGTCAGCTCAAGTGGATAGTTTGGAAACTCTAATTTATTGGTGTAGTTACATCCGACAACGTGCAGTGTGTGTACGCCAACCCTAAAAACGAAGAGAAGACACCAGAAAATATAATGAGGACTGCTCTTGACCTCTATATTTGGGGCGCCAGCTGGAAAAACCGACGGATAACACTGACGAATTGCGGCATCGGTCGCATAAACTAACGCGGGCTGCTGGATCGGGTGATGGTACACTTCGCGTCCTAGCCACGGTGCAAGGAGTTGCACCACCCTGGCCGTCCTTCTGCGTGGTCATGCTGGACTGGACGGTTAGCTTGGCAAGATCACACTTATTACGCTAGCGTAATTTATGTACCTGGGCCCAGAAAGCTCAACACGATAAAACATCATAATGTTGCCTATAATGTAGTTGGCATGACATATATTATGAAAAAATAAAATACACTGCAGCGGTGAGATCGAAGATTTCGTCGAAACTCATATTGTATATTAAAAAAATATACACTCCAGCTGTGAGATCGAAGATTTTGTCGAAACTCATTGTATAGACTATATTATAGAAATAAAAATAAACTCCAGAAAGATGTGAGATCGAAGATTTCGTCGAAACTCGTCTTTGCAAGCTGTGTGTGATACTTCGATCGCGCTATATATACTATAGCTAGAATCCGGGGCAGAGTGTTATATACGATAGGCATGGAAAATAGCCGAGATATCACGCATAGTTCATGGCTTTTTCTCGGTTCTGCGAGACGTTGGCCACCAAGAGGGTGGATAAGTGCGTAACCTTGGGAGGCCATGCGCGTATAACATCCCCTACGAGAAAACTACAAGTCACACCTCGGAGAGATCACTATCTAGATAATCTGCCGCAGTAGATCCTGTACGCTCTGCCGTTCACAGATGCTGTAACGGATCCGTATCTAGAGCACAGATCCAACCGTCCAAGACTTTGCTGGATCATGCGGATCTTATGACTCCCACCCGGTAAATTGAGCTAGACCATGCAGATCTTCCGTGAAAAAACAAGAGATCATCAACTGGGGATCGGTATTTTGTCCAACGTACGTGTGCAAACAGTTAACGACTTCACCCCCACCCAACTCTCACTTCATACAGGGCCCCCTTCGAAGTATGATAAAAATATACGAATCAATCAGCCTCATACCGTGGGAGGAAACACCAAACGACACACCAAGCGGGTATGCGTGAGCCGGAAATACCGGCACTATGCCAGCAAACCGGCACTACCCCGCATGCTGCTAGTACTGGCCGTTCCCATATATTTCAAGCGATTGCAAAGGCACTATAGCGGATACTCAGCACTACTCAGGCCGCACTGTAGAGGGACAACTACCGGATGTTCCCCTCTGTATGAAACGATTTTAAAGGCACTATAGCGAGCACCCGGCACTACTCCACAGGCACTACAGACGGACCACCACTACCATACCTTGGTATAAAGGACGGTAAGAAAAGCGTCAATAATTCCCTCCGACGAATTCCTGTGCTGGAGGTCGCTCGTGTCAACACCCTGATCCCCCCTCGATGTACCAGTCGGAAATACCGGCACTATAGCGACAAACCGGCACTACAATGCATGCTGCCACTACTGGCCATTCCCATCCGTTCCGAGCGATTTCACGGGCACTATAGCGGGTACCCGGCACTACTTAACTGGCACTATAGAGGGACCGCTGGATCTTCTCATATGTGTCAAGCGATTTCACAAGCGCTATAGCGAGCACCCGGCACTACTCAACCGACACCATACAGGGACCAAGTGCTACTGTACCTTCGTGTAATGGACGGTAAGAAAAATGTCGATAACTCCCTTCGGCGGGTTCCCGTGGTCGAGGTCCCTTTGGTCAACACCCCGATCCCCCTCAGTGCAAAACACATCCGCCCAGCGCGACTCGTCTTTGACAGAAGACTTGAAGCATTGCTTCTTGCCGTCAAGGGCCGTTCTCTGCATCAAGATCCAAGACAGCATATTGGCTTGCGCCTTAAGAGTAAAAATAACGACCGGGGGGGGGGGGGGGGGGGGGGGGGGCGGGGTACGGGGGGGGTAAAGGAGTACTTATTTATTGCGTGCTTAAGTCATCTCACCATTGACCACGCATCCCTTTCGAGATGGAGTAGAGCGGGATTGGGGGAGGGGCAAGGGGAGGGAGGTACACACGTCTATAGATAAGTTTGAAGCATTGTTTCTCGCCCTGCCAGCCGTCCCTGCCTTGTCTCTGCAATAAGATCCAAGCCAGCATGTTGGATAGCGACGTGATAATGATGATCATGAGCGAGAAGGGGGGCGTGGTAGGGGGGAGGAGGGGGGAAGGGTAGGCATGGTTTTGAGAGAAGACATTCTTGCCGTTCGGGACAGTTTTCTGCAATACAATCCAAGTCAGCAAATTTGCTTGCGTCGTAGGAATTAAGATGGGGCGGGCGGGGGGGGGTTAGAGGGGGAGTGGGGGGGGGGGGTAGCCACCGGAGGCAGACGCCGAAAAATATAGAGACATTGCTATTTAATTATAAATATTCTACGATATGTAACTTGCCTTCCGAAAATATGCATAGCGAAACCCAGTCCGATGTAGAAGCAATACTCGTACCAATATAGGTCGCCGACGGCTGGCTCACTGGTTATCGTTATATCTGTAACAACAGCGCAATCCTGAGGTCCTTCGGCCTACGTGGGTTTAAACAATGTTGTTTCATTTTTAATCGTCACTTTTCTTTCCAGTCCAGCTAGACAAGTCGTAGTCACAGGCAATGTCGTCCCCTTCCCTCCCCCGGTACGTGCCGTCGTGTTCTTCGCGCAAGGGGCATAGCATTCCCACTGACCCTCTATTGGTACCGATCGCACAGTGTCTCACTCTGACGGTGCTACCTCCGGTCAAATGGATGTCCAACCTCAGGCCGTCGTCCACTTTAACATCTACCAGGCCACGAGGGGGAGCAACCCCTGAGTGAATCCGAGGCTCATGCTTAACCGTCAAGCGAGCCCCGGATTGTGTTTTTAATAAAATACACTATAACCGCTGATGTATATGAAGTCAGCGCTGACTATATAGCTCAGTGTATGGGGTGTACGTCGTATCTCTAATAAAGGAGGCGTTTTCCGAGCTCATCGTGCTACAGTAGATCCCAGGTATGCAAAACAACAGGCATATATATATATCAAGGGAAACAATGCTCTGTCCAACGTGGCCTTGCTTATGTCTCGAGGGTGTGGACCCACTAAGGTATACCAGGCATACGCTGGGAGTTCTCGGATATGTACCCGAGTATGACTAAAACAACCGGATCTGGTACCCGGGGATAAGTTCGAAGGTACGTAAACCCTACCAAAACACACCCTCGGTATGTTTATATCTTACTCTGACCGTGCTGTCCCCTATCAAGTGGATCTTGAACCCCATTCCGTCATCTACCAGAGCACGACGAGATGGAGAACCGTCATCGGCCGACCCCGACCCCGCCGCCTGCAAGGAAGTACGTTGCCCTGCCAACGAAAATACCGAGTCCATCTGACATTGGAGAAGCGTCCCCCTGGTACATAAACACATGTCACACGAAAGTTGGGCGAAAAACATAGCACAGTACAGTAGTACGTGTTTTTAAAAGTTGTGCTTTAGAAGGAAGTAGGCGGACTCGTCCGACGTTAGGGATGCAGCAGAAGCTTCTGGGCTCCTAACACGAGGCAAATCAACATCAATACCTCACCCGAAACATGACTTCGAAGGCATTCACGTTCCCCCATCCTGACCAACGTTGCTATTCACTAGTCCGTAAACAACTATTATACTCGTTAATCCGTCCCACCAACCGATAGTTCCACGACTGAGGATATCAACCATAACATCATCGTGTATGAAATTACGTGGAAGAATGGTGAGCTTAAGCTTTATTGTTCCCCATCCGCCGGAGGATGGAAAAAAAAAAAAAAAAAAAAAAAAAAAAAAAAAAAAAAAAAACGGAAACGTTTGGCCCAAAACGTCCAAATCTATCGTGGAATGACCCTGCACGGAACATTTTCGGAAGGAGTGTAAAAAATCGAAATAGCTACGTACGGTAGGGGGGGGTCATGTTTAGGGTTCGCGCTATCGATTATCAAGGATGTAATACCCTCATTCTAGGAAATATTGAGCGTTTTATTTCGCTCCTTTCGGATACATCCGCGATCTGCACCGCCGCCAAGAACGTTTTCGTTGCGCTTCCGCTACCAAGGCTGCGGTATTGTCAATAGCAGGGGGGATGTTACGGTGATGTTACGATGATGTTATGATGATGTTACGGTGAGGTTACGATGATGTTATGATGGTGCTATGATGATGTTATGATGACGTTATGAATGTGATGATGATGCTATAAATGATGCTACAATAATGTTATAATGATGTTATGATGATGTTATGATGCTGCTATGATGATGTTATGATGATGTTACGGTGAGGTTACGATGATGTTATGATGGTGCTATGATGATGTTATGATGACGATATGAGGATATTATGATGATGTTATGGTGGTGTTATGATGATGCTATGATGACTTATGACGATGTTATGACGATGTTATGATGGCTATGATATACCCCCTTTTTCACTACTGGGCTTTGACCACTCGCGTCCATGACTGGCTCGCTACCTCACTGACAAAAAAGTTTTTTCAAGAGATTTTCTTGGCGCAGGGTAGCTAAACACTCCATAGCGCATTTAAATCCCTTAATGAAAACGACACGAAAGCGTAAGACCGCCTAGGAACAGGGGGGTGGGTCACTCGCGCGAGTGACGCCGAGCCACGGCAAAAACAGGCCCCAAAAAATTGTCCCCGACCGTAGGTAGCCTGGGTGGCCTGGCCAACAATTACAAGTTTAGTGTCTGATCGAGGTACAGAGCCACCCGCGCATGCGGCCTATGTTCGGTAATGAAGATGACAGAAACGCGTTTCCAAAAGACTCATCGCCACACGGCGGAAGTATATGAAGAGCCCGTAAAATAAAACAATAAGTGTCCGAGTGGCATATTTAAAGACCTACTACAGTCGTCCCCGCTTTAAAGACGCTCGGCTTAAGTCAACTCCCCGCTATAAAGACGACATTTTTTACAGAACCATAGGGTTAGGGTTAGGGTTAGGGTTAGTCACAACCTCCCTTTCAGAAGCCGAAGTCCGCTCTCGTCTTGAGGAAGTTCGTTCCTACTTGTACGCGAAAGGGGGAAACGGCGAATACAGCGAATCGCTATTCCTTCTTTCGAGAACCGTTCATTCGTTTACACATGAAACTCAAGTCAAGCGTAGAGCGAAGGGGAGGGGTGAGGTGCAGTCCACCCTTCGTGATGCATGGAAGTCGTAGTTTGGGAATGCCGTTCTTTGGGCTAAGGTCGCTGGTGCGATCTGTGATTTTGATTCGCTCGGCAAACATGTTTCATGCTCTGTGTGGATTCGGTTTTTAAAACTGCAGTGGAGTGAGCTCTCTTTGTTTCAGCGTTGTGCGTGTTTCGTGCTTCATGGTGTTATTTTTCCCCTGTACTCGAGCTGTGTGGTTTCGGGCGCAGGTGGCTCTCTGGTTGGTACGTGACGTTGAAACGGCAGTACGCATATTTTTCAAATGTGGTGACTACATCAAGCGTAGGCTTCAGCGGAGTGATTTTCAAGTGGGCCAACGAGAGACTAAATGTACTCGAATACAGGTTCCCTTGTTTGTAAATACGAACGCAAAGCACGCGCAGTCCACACACGCAAGTAGTCTATGTGCAGCGCCAAGGTTGTAGTTTCTCAGGTTGGCGCGGGTGGAGGTGATGTCCGCGAAAACTTAAATTCTACATACCTACAACGGCGTGGTGATTCTTTTTCGGCGTTTGCCTGTCATGCCAGTATTCCTGCTGAAATGGCGCGTCGTTTGACGTAGGTTACGTCTCCGTTGACCCCGGGGAAGGGGAGTTTTTGTCCCCGGAAAGTTAAAGACGATTCCCCGGGTTAAAGACGCCCTGAAAAAAAAAACCATGTGCGTCTTTAAAGCGGGGTCGACTGTACTATGGGAAATAATTTAAGCGATAATTTTTCTCTTTAATGGGGCTTTACGACGATAAAAAAAAACATCAACTGTGGGACCAGAAAAAGTCGAGGCCATGAATCAGCGGATTTGGTGATTTCTGAGCCCAGAAATAACACCTTTTCCATCGTCTCGGAACTGGAATTATTTTACTTTTGGATACTACCTCGTACCAAATATCACATGTCACACTGCCTATTTATTCTGTACCTGGTATGATACCTGTCTGCTGTATACGTCACCCAACACCCACACAGCAAAGAATCGCAAACACGCCTAATACAGCATACCGCGCTTGCTGTGTGCGAGACAGAGCTTCGTCCTCAAACAAACGCGACACAGCAGCTCCACCACCACCATCAAAACCACCAGCACCACACCAGCAGCACAGCAGCAGCACAGCAGTAGACAGCAGCAAAGGCGGTGGTGACCTAACGCCGCCGGCGACAGCGTACGTGCAAGATTTTCAAAAATAAGGCAAACGGGAAAACAAGACCTCCAAAATCAAAATAAAACCGCTCTCCAAAAATCAGAAGCCATAATGGACGCCCCTTATTTCTCATGTAGTTATTTCTGGAGCCTCAAAACTAGAAAAATAATCACCAAAAATAATCGCTGAAAACGTTTCCATGTTATTAATATTATGGTAGGTTTGTAAGCAAGCATAGAAACGTCCAAAAAAACACGACATATGAAGCACGAGGTCGACATTTTGTTCCGAAAATATTTGTTGTGCCGGATTTTTTTCCGGAAAGCTTCCTCACAGGTCGACCCGGGGTCGGAGTTGGGGTTGGAGGATTAGGGTGGGAGGGTAAGGTTAGGGTTAAGGGCAGGTTTTTATGACGGACCATGGCTACGTACGGTATAGTATCATACCCCGTTTTCACTGCCGGACTTGAGTCACTCGCACGAGTGACCGTGTACGTATCTCACGGACAAAAACGAGTTTGTTTTGTTTGCATGGCTTTTTAGGCGCAAGAGTTTCTTACCATTCAATCAAGTAAGTGTGGATTCATATCGCAAAAAAAGGGCCAAAAAAAAATGAACCAGTGTTAAGGAATTTAGTGGGGTATTAGTCCGTTTGACCACTTGCAACTGGTTAACCAATAGCTTACCCAAACTAAGCCTTATAACACTCTCCCCCCCTGAAACGGCGGGATTGCAGGTCGGCCGGATATACGGGCGGACCTGTCAATTATCCAAGCCGTTTCATTCCCTGGGGATACCAGGAAGAGTATTTTTCAAGTTCGCCATGGGGAAATCTGAAAAAGTTTATTATGGTGGATGTGGGGATCGAACCCACGACCCAAAAACCCATGGTCTGTCGACGACGCCATTTGTTAAGGACATTAGTGGGGTATTAGTCCGTTTGACCACTTGCAACTGGTTAACCAATAGCTTACCCAAACTAAGCCTTATAACACCAGCGCGAAAGCTTGACGCCTTCACTACTGGAAACCCTTTTGGGGGACAATTTAACTTGAAGTTTGTATAGATAGGGCGGGATTTGGGGGTGGCTCTAACGGGGTTAAGACCGCAAAGGAACAGGGGGTGGCCCCGAGCCACTGCAAAATCCAAACGTTACCCCCTTCGGTGGCCTGGGTCGGTGTTTTATCGAAAATGCCTTCTCAAAACACTGGAACAACAGGCCGTACACAAAAAGTATAGTCTAATCTACATTTTTTCATAGTAGTATGTTATAAGGCTTAGTTTGGGTAAGCTATTGGTTAACCTTTTGCAAGTGGTCAAACGGACTAATACCTCACTAATTCCTTAACAAATGGCGTCGTCGGCAAGACCATGGGTTTTTGGGTCGTGGGTTCGATCCCCACCATCCACAATAATAAAATTTTCAGATTTTCCCCATGTCGAACTTGAAAAATACTATCCCCGGTACCCCAGGAAATGAGACGGCTTGGATACTGACAGAGGTCCGCCGTATATCCGGCCGACCTGCTATCCCGCCGTTTCAGGGGGGGAGAGTGTTGTTAAGGAATTAGTGGGGTATTAGTCCGTTTGACCACTTGCAACTGGTTAACCAATCGTAGCTTACCCAAACTAAGCCTTACAACACTCTCCCCCCCTGAAACGGCGGGATAGCAGGTCGGCCGGATATACGGGCGGACCTGTCAATATATCCAAGCCGTTTCATTCCCTGGGGTACCAGGAAGAGTATTTTTCAAGTTCGCCATGGGGAAATCTGAAAAAGTTTATTATGGTGGATGTGGGGATCGAACCCACGACCCAAAAACCCATGGTCTGTCGACGACGCCATTTGTTAAGGTATTAGTGGGGTATTAGTCCGTTTGACCACTTGCAACTGGTTAACCAATCGTAGCTTACCCAAACTAAGCCTTACAACAGTGTTATAAGGCTTAGTTTGGGTAAGCTATTGGTTAACCTTTTGCAAGTGGTCAAACGGACTAATACCTCACTAATTCCTTAACAAGTACCCTCCAAGACCAGGTCATATATGGTTTCACATGGCCTAGTAAGGCGGCTCAGCTAATACAGTGGGGGTTGCGGTTTAAGATAGCCTAGTTTAAGAGAATCACGTGTTTAAGAGAGTCAAAAATGGCTTGGCACACCTTATCTTAAACCGAACATCGATTATCTTAAACCGAACATACCCCCAACCCCGCCTGCCCGTGTAGTGCTGTAGCCTAGAAACCCTGAGTAACTACCACCCGTAGGCATGTAGGCATACAGCAGAACAAGGTAGACACACAGCTCACAGCTTTACTGGCTGTAGTGTTACGAATCGATGCCTGATGCCCTGCGCCGCGGGTTCGAAGTGCGCTGTGGTTCCGGACCACACGCCGGGCCCTCCGAACTTTACGACTCACAGATGCCGTGTCTGTCAAGTCTTACCTTCATGGCATCTGCGGTTTGGCGGACCCGCGTGGCGACAACGAGATGCAACGTGCTGCTGTAGCTTGTGTTTTTTGTTGTTTTCTGCTTCTTGTTTTTTGCGTCCGAGATACAATAATACGTACAGTAGTACCGTGAGTGATGCCCATGCTGCTTCACCTCTCTCTGTGTTATGTTGGCTGCTTACAGGGTATAGATGATGTTGGAATAAACCTGCCAAAGAGCAATATACTCTACGTAGCCTGGTGAGCTCATCTCACGCAGGTGTTTCTTCTTGATATTTACTTTTGTTTTAATATACTCCGCGAGTACGCAACAAGGAAGGATCGTGCTGCGTGTCGGCCCTCCAACGCACGGTAAATATTGCGTAAACAATACGAAATGCGCTTTCAACACTTCGAATAGGCACAACGGCAACATCCTGCCCTTTAAGCGCTCTTGACCCCAGGCCCGGGCTCTCTAAAACCCATATGTTCTGTTATAGATGAGTTTATTTTAACCCAAAATCTCGCTTCAAGATAAAACATATCTTAAACCGATTTAGGAGAGCTACGTGTTTAAGATAATTTTCGTCGGTATGGCACACCGTTATCTTAAACCGCAACCCCCACTGTAATGCAAAAGCAATAAATAAATGCTGCTGGGTGTGGGCCAAGCGCGTTTGTTTGGATACCAAGCTTATTTTTTTGTCGAAAAATTCGAAGTTTTTCCGACAAGGCTGGCTTCGGTTAGAGTGATCCTTATTAATAGCGTATACAAGGTTGCTCTCCGGGATGTGGTTGCCTTCGAAATCCCGGGAGGGGGCACTAGTTGAGAATGCGGACAACACTCTAGAAACAACTATAGCGAAAACAGTTAGCCACCGCCCTTGAAACCAGGTGAGCGACGCCGGCCAGCCCAGCACAAACGAGTTCATGGCTCAGTATATCTCACCACGCAGAATACCAGCTCCGAGGCAAAGAAAACGAAGGGGGCTTCTTATCCAGTTTTTTAGGGCTGTCGCCCGGTGCTTCGGCGTCCTTTTTCGCTGCGTCAGTGTCGTTGTCCACTGCTTTAGGGTTGTTACCCACTGTCACCGTTGGTTCCGGAGCTGCAACGACACCTCCTTCAGCAGCAGCAGCAGCAGTGGTGGCATTGCTGCCTAAAAGAGCACCGCCGACCCTCGGCGTTATGCTCGCGCTATTTACAGCATCCGGTTCCTCTTCGCCGGCAGCAGCAGTACTCGCATTGGCATCCCCCGCGAAGGCCGGCAGCGATAATAGCAACAGCAGCAACACGGTCGACGATATTGCCCGCAGAGAGCATCCTGACAAGAGCATAGAGAGGAATCGGCCGCGCATGATACACGAGTATTACCGTTGGTCACGCATCGAGACAGATCACGATCTACATGTAGATCACCTAGCTAGGTCCTGTGGCTGCCGTTATGACATGCTGAGCCAAGAGCCGACAGGTCACATGTATCAGGTATCAACCGGTGGACGCAGCGTTCGTACCCCCCGCGAACGCTGGCATCAACAACAGCAGCAGCAACACGCAACACGGCGGGTGTCATCGGTCGCAGGAAGCGTTCTGACAGAGCACACAAGAAGAGGGGAATCGGAAACGATCATCGTTACAACCGTGTTGTACATCAGGCAGACCACGATCTAGATCATCTAGCTCCATCCTTCTTTTGATAGTTTGCCCTATGGTGGCAGCACCAATACTCCCATCCCCCGCGAATGCCCGCAATAAAGATAATAGCAGCAGCGACACTGCCGATGCTATTGCTCGTCGGGAACATCCTCACGTGACAGCGGACAGAGAGGGGGGGTCGGTCGTTCACGATCAACATTACAACCATCTACACATCAGACACTCAACGACGTTGAAGAATTTTCTATTATAAAAATTCAAATACATACGTATCAACTTTTACTTTCCAGGTGAACTTGTAATAGGTTTAACCCTCAGCGACCTTTTGGTCAAGCCGTAGTCACAGGTAGTCACAATACGTGGAAGTGTGGTGAGCTACGAGTAAAGCTTTATTTTTCCCCATCCGCCGGAGGATAAAAGAAAAAAAAAAAAAAACGTAGTCACAGGGGTATATCCAGCCCCTCCCGGGTACATGCCTCCTTTTTTATCGCGCATACCTGGTACCTGGTAGGGTTCAGCAATCCCGCTTTTCAGCTTCTTACGCTCGTCGATTTTCGCCATTAGAGCCCCCGAACCCCTCCCTGCACTAAATCCAAGTAATTTTGTCCCCAAAACGGGTTTCCAGTTGTAAAGGGGTTAAATAGCTCACGCTCATTATAGCGCCTCCCGCTACAAGTATAGACTAATCATCATCAAACAAAAAAAATACCTGGCACGCAAGAAAAAGTCCCTACGAACACGACTATGCACTCGGGAGGATTCGAACCAGCAGCATTGATATTAGTTGGGACAAGATTCACCTGCTACTATTAATACTCCACAGGGCACGCCTGCAATATCTACCAGATAGATGTGAGGCATCAGCACGGACACTTGTTGTCCTTGATGTAGACTGGCGGAGAACTACTAATCGTCTAATGTGGAGAACCAGGGGGAGCACATGTATATCTCCGCCACTGCTGGTCGGGACTGGTTTTGAGTATGCACAGCGCCACTGCTGGTAAGATTGGTTTCCGAGTATAGACTAGAATGAGTCCATGGTCTATACGTACAGCTGCCCACCTGCTATTAATAATTGCGGTTGGCATTGGATGGCCCAATCGCCTTGCCGTATTTGCAATGTGTATCTCTTCCTCGTAGTTTGTGACCGCAGAGCTCGTCTCTTCTGAATAAGATTAGGCATTGGCATGGACACTGGTTGTGCTGGGTGTAGACGTGAAGAAGGCAGCAGTTTTACTGTAAAAATCTCGGTTTAATTACTTGTGCGTTTAATAATCGTCGCGAGGTCATGCGATCTGTAAACAAACCGCCAACATTTCGTGTGCGTTGCCATGGGTCCACTCACTTCAGTCAGTCGGCATGGACAGAGCCCTGAGGAGGCGAGTCTAAAAGACATGCCTTGAATGCATAGACCTATGACCACAGGGGCAATATACAGCAGTCTCGTGTCTCTCGCCATCAGAGTCACACAGCACATAGAACAGCTCTCCTGCGATGTTGCCGATGTCACAAGAAATGCGGCATAATTTTTGAGTTCCTGCATTGTCAAAAAAAAAGGAAACAACAGCTGCCCGCATTTCGCACCGACAACCAACCAACCGCGCTGCAAGCGGGGCCATACCATGCTGTACGTGGGCTTGTCCGTACCTCTCTGCCATGCTCTCACCTCCCACCAGCCATCGCTGCCGCGGTGAGGCCATCACCCTCCTTCCTTTGTCTCGGTATGTTAGAACTACTGCTTGCTGTGGCCCAGGCCTTCCTTACCATTCCATACCATACCATACCATGACGTACCACACCATACCATAGCATTACATTCCATACACAAATCATATCATACCATTCCATATCAAAGATGTCCGTTGACGGCACTCTTGTTCCTTAGCGGACAGCCTTCAAGGAACTGTAAGCTAAACTCGGGTCAGAACTAGACAGCAGGGTTACGGGTTGGGTTGGGTCTACGCCCGTACCTTGATCCCAGGAAGTGCTTCCTATCTCGCAAAGGCGGACAGCCTACCGCCCCAAATATCCGCGCGAGTAAAAAAAACAGATCGTTTTAGGCGAGCTCCCTATCTTTCGTGCGTGCATTGAAATTGTTGCGGTGGTTGTGCGAAACCGAATATGGCCAGCAACCAGAGAGAAGAGGAAGGCGTTTACCGTACTATACCTAGGATAGTTTTACATAGCGCCAAGAGAGGGCGTGAGCTACTTCAATTAGTGGTACCCCGGGTAGAGTCAGCTACATTGATAGGCCGTTTATACCGTATAATTCACGCGTACGTGCAATGTTTATTAGAAGATGTATAGTATGTGCACGTGAAGCTTAATTGTCATCGATGACGTGTGGCAGGGGTGCCCCTGCCAACCTTGTGCCGACCTCTAGCCCTCGGAGGGTTAAGGTTAGGGTTAGGGTTAAAGTTGGGGTCAGGATACGTCTGGAGCCGGGTGGGTCTGGGGACCGCACATACACACACGTCGTTTTGTGCCGACCTGCACATACATAGTCTAGTCTACACATGGAGCCCCATACGTAATAGATCGCTGGTAGTGAATTCACGTGCAAATCTGAAACACATCCTTGCAACACACACAGGCCGTGCAAGGATACGTACGGTAACTACGTACAACAGTACTACTGCGACTACCTTGTGTTTTGTTCTTGCTTTTTGTTATTACTGACTTTTAGACCGCCTGCTCCATCCCCCTCTGGAGTGAAGTGTCGAGAGCGATACTACTACTGCTGTACTACTGTTATAAGGCTTCGTTTGGTCAAACGGACTAATACCCCACTAATACCTTAACACTACTCACTACGTACGGCTGGCGTGCGGATTCTTGCTGAACCTTCCCCTTTTCCCAACCATCCATTCCTTTTGCCCTTTTACTATTTTTGCCCTTTCCATTATGTGTTTTTGGGTTACCCTTGGCTTATTGAGGTGATGATGATGCCGGCACGGACACTGCCGCCGTCGAAGACGCGGAGTATAGGACACAGACTAGGCAGAAACGCGCTCAACCCATTTTCAACGCCTATAATATTTTCCTAGCCTAACTCAAAATAAATAATTGTTCTCCCCACGTTGGGACTGCGGTGCTAAAAGGTTAACTCTCTTCTATTGATAGTAGTGTTGAGTATAGACTATGTATATTATAAAAAAATGAAAATACACTCCAGCTGTGAGATCGAAGATTTCGTCGAAACTCATCTTTGCAAGCTGTGTGTGATACTCCGATCGCGCGTATTACGAATTGTGTGTCCTCATTAAGGATATAGGCTGGCGACTCCCCTCACAACTACAGTGTAGCTATCAGGGTCAACAGGGTGACGTTAGTCAGTCTGTGCGCGGAAACTATAAAACCCGTTTCTGAGGGGGACCAAATCTGACAGCTGCTGTGGAGGGAAATGCATCCGTTTATCATTATGTAAGTCGAATATCCGGTGAGGGGGGGGGCGGAGTTTTGAAGGACGTGGGGGCCTGATTTTGATCGAAAGCGAGCGGGGTTGGAGGCGGGGGGGAAGGGGGGGGGGACGGGGGGGCAATTTGTGCGTGGAAGCTATAAATCCTTTTAAGGGGATAAATCTGACGGTTTTGGGAAAGAAATAAAAGAAAAAAAATGCACCAGTTTATCATAGGGGGGGGGTTGGGGCGGGGGTGGGGCGTGTGGGGCAGCTCAATCTGTGCGTGGAAACTATACATTATTTTGAGGGGATAAATGTGACGGTTTTGGAAAGAATGCATCAGTTTATCATGTATATCCTGGGGTATATATATACATGTTACTGCAAATAGGCTGGTGTGCTGGCTTGCACGTTTTCGTGTTTTCTGCCCACCACTGCGCTCATTGCGGTTGGCGTTGCATGGCCAACTTCACACTGGCGAATCGCAACAAAACTTTTTTACCTCAACAATAGTCTATAGTCTACACTTACTTATGTGTACCATTATGGTTAGGCTAGTACCGTTATCACGTTATTGCCATACAGTTCCATTACTGCTGTATCGGGTATGCGTCTAACGTGTTGTTATTAACACTCACTGACGAGTCATCACAGCTTACGATATCTTGGGATAAAGTACGTATATAGCAACTATCATACCACTTTCAACAGTATCGTTATTACTTTTGTTAAGATTGCATTTAAACTGTTGTATGTGTATTATGTTGACTATTAGCACTGACCAATCATTACAACTCACTGCGTTGGGAAAAAGTACGTAGACTGGACTATAGCATCCACCATTATTATTGACAACTTCTTGCTAACACTGACGAATCATAACAACCTGTGTTATGTAACGGCCTTGAAATGGCCGTCATTACCTCACCAACGGGGAGTTGTCCCCTTTTTGTATTGATAGGATGGCGGTTTGTATTCGAGATAATCAGAGACGGAAAAAGCACGTGCCCTTCCGGCTCAGCAGTCAGTTCGTCACCACGATTATGCCGATCGCGTCCACCGCCGCTACCCTTTCTCCTACCGCCTCTGCTGCCCCCACGTTACCGATTCCGTCCGACCGTGGCCGCAGGTCCTATTGGGACTCCTCTATTACGACTTCCGTCCACTCCTGGTGACACGCCAACTGCACCCACAAAGTTAGACGCCCTTGGCAACGTTGAAGAACTGCAGTTCGCTGATTTCGTCGCTCGATTTTTGCATGCCGATTGGGAGAGAGAACACAAGGCTGAGCCAACGTGCCATGCCACTATGCGCTACAGCACTATCAGCCGCTGCCACCCGGCCTTCTTTCGCGCCACCCCTCGCACAAGCGTCCCCCCCTTTCGGACATCCAAGAGCTGGCAAATATAGGTCACCTACGCACAACCGACGACGATATCGTATTACTCCTCCGTAACCCGACGCCGCCGCCGACGCTTGACGCGCCTAACTCGGTGGGGTGAGCAGCTTGGTTGTTGAACGACGAGCCTATTCGCATTTACGTGCCACTGCCCATGCGCCCTTGGATAATTCAAACTTGTCGTGCGACGGTCTCTTGCCACCTTGGACCGCGCGCACGCTGAGCATGCTGGAGCGTTTTTTCTGGTTGATAGGTATGAACGTGTACGCACCTGGTAGTGGGTTCGACACTGTTCAAGTGCCAAGCGCGGAAAGCCCCACGACCGACTGTTCGATCGCCGATCATCTCCATGCCTCTGCCGGAAGGTCCCGGCACCGCCATTAGCGCCGACTATTTCGACCCTCTTCCAGTCACGCAGCGAGGTAACCGTTACATCTTGTTCGCCACCGACCGTTTCAGCCGTCGGGCCGACATCTTCATCATCACCGTCGCAGAGTTCAACGCTGAGGGCCCGGCCAACATCCTGGACAATAAATAAAGTTTCCTCTCTGGGGATGCCCATGCACCATCCTCTCGGGCAACGGTCTCAGTTTCGCTCCAAGATTTGACAAGCTGTTTATCAGCTTTTGGAGGGCCATAAACTTGTTACAAGTTCCTACCATCCAAACGGCAACGGAGGCGTTGAGCGAGTGAACCAGACCATGGCCCAAATACTGGCTATGATTCTCGACGAACGTCAAGAGACGATATGGGTTAGCAGCTCCCATACGTCGAGTTCGCGTACCACAATTTGGTTAGCGCGGCTGCGACGGATTTGGCCCCCAACGAGGTCCACATCTGGGTAGAATTTCACGTCTCCCTCTGACAGCTTTCGGACGCTCTGGAGTCGCGGGACACCATAGTTTGGCCCGCGACCATCTGGCCTATGGCGATCTGCCTACAGATCGACAGCAGCGTGATCACGATAATCTTCGCAAACACCATGTTCTCGCCGACGCGCTGCGCCCCGTCTCCAAGTTCGCCGTGGTTGGTTGGGCACGGGTGTACAACTCAGCTTCTATCGTCCGCCAGGAGCCAACACCGACGCAAAAGTACTCAAGGCTACTCTCGTGCTTAACTGGACAGGCCCTTATCATATCCTAGCAGCTGGTTTCTGCTCCTTCGCCAACACCCCGGACAGCTCGCCCCTCATCGATAACCTCCTTTATTTGGATCTCCCTTCCGACTTACCATGTTCGGATGCTCGCCGGCGAGTGGCGATCGAACGCTGCAAGCCCTGTGCCAGAATCCTCACGACAGCAGCGACATGTCCAAATACCTACCGGCGGGACTGACGCAGGTTGTCCTCAACAACTTTTCCAATAAACCCCTCCGTACTAGAGTCATTCTATGGTAGCCCCCCCAACACTTATTTCACGAAATCACCGGTTTTGAAACCAACTCCCGGCCGCACCTCCTGAAATACGGTGTCCCTTGCCACCCCGACGTCATCGTGTTCGAAAAAAAATTGCCAACAGGAAAATATACGGAGACGTTTCTAAAGAAACACCCTTATTTGTGTCGAGCAGCCATGAAACGTTCGTTAAAAAACATCGTTGTTGTATGGGGGGGCTATCAAAGAATCAGTCAATACGTCACTCAAGACGACTTTGCGGCTCCTCTCCAAAGACTTGAAGTGGATAAGATCACCGGGCATCAGTCGGTCCGCGGGCGAGGTGGCGTCATCGCGGTGCTATACAAGACGCTTTGGATGGGACTCCCTGAATCATCCTGGGAACGGGAAATGGGCCTCCAACACTCCCTCATTCACATTCTGCGTTATTGGGCCGGCGCCCCGGACCAGTGCCGACAAACCAACCGCCTTTTACCGCCGAATGCGCATTGGTGCGGCATAGTGTGAGCTTTCTCGGAACAAAGGCAATCGTCTTGGGCGCCCAGCAACGCTTGCGTCACGCGCACGGAGTGGGTTAGTCGCTTCCACGTCACAGTACTCTCTAAGAGAGTCCACGTTTGGTAAAAGGGCGGCGATGGGTTGTGGCGGTTTTTGACAATCAGCGCGCGTACGACTGAGGATGGGGTGTATCTGGTCCGATTTTTGGACGACTCAGGGCCGATTAAACTACCTCTCCCCCCGGCGCGCTACACGACTTTGACGGGGGACGTACGAGGCTCTTGGTGTCTTCAGGTCCACGTCGCCAGCGCCTTCCTTCGGGGGATTCAACGTAACGTAGGTGTGAATTTTAAGGCGTGGCCGTCGTTAGTTGACTTTCAAGCCGCCGCCGCCGCCTCGACATGTTTCCGTTCTTGTTCTGGTTCACGAGATTTGGAATTCTTCTCCTTGGGTTGTTTGTGGTGTTTCCCGCGTTTCGACTGGGTTTGGGGCGGTTCCTACGAAAAAACAAAATAGTCCTGCTGCTGCCCCCCCCCGCTCAGTTTCGGGTCAGGGTCTACTGGGTCTTCAGGTTGCTGTTTGGGGCACAAAAATGTCAATTCTCCATGTTCGTTCAGATTTCGCCCTGCCGATGCCCTCCTCAGCCCCGATCCAGGGGGGCGGCCAGGATATCCTGTCCACTCATAGCATGGCACAAGACTGTTTGTTATTTTGTTGTGTTGTCTTTGTTCTACATTTTGAGCTAGACGCTTCTCCCCCTTCCTTGCGGGGCTGTAGGTAGTGTCAACTTCCATTGGGTATTTGTGTCGTTTTCTCAATTCCTCCCCCGCCATGCCGGTGGTCCGCGAGAGATTTTTGGCTTGGTTTCCCATGTCATGGTGCCTAAGGGTTTCCCTCAATTGCAATCCTTCGCGTTTTTCCCGGCTGCAGAGCCTATCCGTCAAAGGTGCGGGAGTAGATTTTGAGTGGGATTTGATGAGCCGTATCTTCGACTCTTGTTCTAGTTCGTACAACAGAGGTTTCCCCGAATTTCCCATATTTCTGCATATGCTACTCAGTAGGGTGGGCTATTACGGTAAGGCCTTGATATGGTCGCAATTGCCTCACCAATGGGCAATTAACCCATTGAATTTATCGAACTCGCAGCTGACGTGTTTAGCCATTTAATGAATCACCTTGCTGTATTTGCAATGTGATTTTTGTTACGAAATTAGAGTCTGCCTCGTAGTCAGTGACCACAGCAGTAGCAGAGCTCGTCTCTCTAGGAGGCATCGGCACGGGCACTGGTTATGCTGGATGTAGATGGGTAGAAATATATGTTTGATGTGAAGAAGACACAGGCCACGAAATGGGGTCAGAAGTTTGGGAGACGTTTTCTCCCGATGTTTGTGTAGAGAACGCATCCATTCTCAAATAAGAAATCCAACCTAGCTCAGCAGTCCTGTTTCTTGTATTAGGTTTCCTGCCTTGTACACCCACTTCAAATACAACCACACACATGCCTCATCAAATACTGCACTCCGTGTACAGAATCCAAGCTATACAAGCAACCCACCTGTGCACATTGTCAACGTACAAGCACCTCATACAGCAGAACCACCTCAACTGCAGCGTCTTGGCGCGCGACGTTCGCCCATGACATGAGCAGCAGCTTCAGGCCACAGCAGACGATTGTCTTGTGTACGCTACTGTGCGCGCCCTCTACGAGTACTATTGTAGGAGTCGCGAAGCCACGACCGGACAGCAGTAAAACCGTGTAATTCTAGGTGGGACAAAAGTGGGGTTTGTGGAGGTGCGGATGGGATTCTGATAGACGCCAAATTCGCTGGAGTTCCGAGAGAAGAAAAATACAAACATACGATACGTAGCCAGGGAGTAGGGACACAAGAGCTGCTGCGCTTGCCAGAGATGGTCGTCTGTGGCATCGGGAAGAGAGAGCTCGTAGCATCACAGGAGTGAAAGTAGTCAGTAGTGTGCACATTTGAACTGATCGACCTTCCTCGGGGGCGCCAACTCGAGACAGGTGGGCTAGTTGGTGATGGACAAACATGGGCACATCGATCTTGGAGAGGTGCACGGAGACGAAGGAGACGCCCCTGCACAGGCCGCCGCTCAAGTCAACGGCGTGAAACGTCCTGGTTGTCGCAGCAGCAAACCCAGCAGTCGTGGCTCTGTTGCAGGGTTGCAGAGAGTCCGAGTCAACAGGCGATCTCTGCGCGGTTTGCAAACGTCGATAACAATCAGTCGCAGCCTCAGCAGCAGCAGAACATCAACAACAATAGATACAGCCGGGACGCCAGCCCCTGCAGGTAGCTGTTCACCTTGTAGGGGGTGGCCACAACTTGACCCGAGTGCCAAAGACACAATCCAGCAGGCCGCGGTCACCGCAAGAGTCAAGGCAAACGCCAAGCAGGAGGTTGACCTCTGGCAGACAAACAACGGACCATAAATTGTTCATCGCCCGTGGCGGCTTCAAAGTCTTGGAAGAAACTTATCGAAGACCTATGGTCCATCGTGCATGGGTTCACGTTTGACATATATATGAAAATCTGCCAGAGTAGAAAACACTACCAGCCAGCTGATATCATCTCATTATCCATCTAGCCATCCATGCCGTAGCTCCAACTCATCTCCGCCCTCCCCCCCCCCCCCCCCCTTTATTTGTTCCCCGCCCAATTCGTTTAAACGCCCCACTTACAATCGAAATCGGCCAGAGTAATAAACACTTCTAAGCAATTGATACCACGTCATTATCTTTCTAGCCATCCATGACGTAGCTTCCATTCATCCCCCCTCCCCCCCTCCAACGCCCCCTCCTTCCCCACACCCCGCACGATCGCCTAGACCCAGCACCGCGCGTATAGCAAGCCCCTACATATGTTATTAATACGCGCGATCGGAGGATCACACACAATGTTGCGAAGATCAGTGTCAACCAAATCCTTGATCCCATAGCTGGAGTGTATTTTTAATATTATATGTGACCTAAACCTCTTGACCCCCCCCCCCCCCCTCCCCTCCCCCGCCCCCTTCTTTTTTTTTTTCTCCTCGCTTCCTCTCGCTTAAACGTCCCACCTAATATCGAAATCCGCCAGAGTAATAAACACTTCCACGCCCTGGATATTGCCTCGTAATCTTTTTAGAGCCGTCCATGCCGCTGCTGCAATTCCCACCCACCCCCGCCCTCAACGCCCCCTCCTTCTCCACCACCCGCACCATCGCCTAGACCTAGCACCACGCGTATAGCAAACCCCTACATCTATGCGACCTAAAGCCCTTCCCCCCCGCCGCCCGCCCCCCCCGCCACATTCCCTCCCCCTTCCCCACAAGAAGGATTTATAGTTTCCACGCTCAAATTGACCTGCCCCAGCCGTCCCCCCTCCCGCCCCCCCTCCCGCCCCCCTTTTGATCAAAATCAGGCCCCCACGTCCTTGAAAACTCCGCCCTCCCCTCACCGGATATTCGACTTCAGGGTTCACTTGATAAACTGATGCATTTCCTTCCACAGCTGTCAGATTTTGTCCCCCTCAGAGACGGGTTTTATAGTTTCCGCGCACAGACTGCCTAACATCACCCTGTTGACCCTGATAGCTACACTGTAGTCGCAAGGGGAGTCGCCGACCTATATCCTTAATGCGGACACACAACTCGTAATACGCGCGATCGGAATATCACACACAGCTTGCAAAGATGAGTTTCGACGAAATATTCGATCTCACAGCTGGAGTGTATTTTAACTTTTATAATATATGACGCCATCAAGAATCTGACGTCCTTGTCCGAAATCTCAGTCGAGTATTTTTTTCCCCCCGTGGCAATAGGAGAGACGCCGATGGCGAAGTCCGCCGAGGTACACTTCGCCACATTAGTCTAGTTGTCGTCCCGACTTCCTGCCGGCAGACGGCCACTGCGTTGCGCTCTGAATTGAATAGAGCGCAGATGCTGGTGGAGATGTATCTATGCTGACATTTCCACACTCTGACGGAGCACTCGGTGGAGATTCGACAGCTGCTGCTGCTTGCAAACATGAACATCGGCCTCCACAAAGACATGAAAGCGTTCGCGGTGCAAGGACGCGAGCTGTACAGAAAGCACACGTACGTGGCTCCAGGCTCGGGAACAAGGAATTTCGTGATGATACCCATCTTCAAAGAATAGAGAGCGCTGATTGAGGAGGGCAACGACGGGTTTAGCCTTATGGAGCGCAAGGTCCATTGGAAGCCGAAATTCAGCAGGCACGAGCAGGATGAAGAGGAAGGGAGCTCCGGGCACGGCAGGGTGACAGCGGGCAGTTCCCGCACAAGGTCGGGCTGAAGGAGGTGGTCACCTCCTTCAAAGGCCGAACACAGCAGTGGAAGACGCCTTCCGGGACTTGTAACTACACGTGGAGCGGCCTTCACCACGTTAGCCCAAACGGTTCGTTTTCACGCGACCAGGTCGCTGGGATAGCCGCGCAGCAGCAGTAGTAGCAGCAGGGGGAAGGAGTGGAGGTGGAGGAGCAGGAGGGTGGCGGTCGCCGAGCGTCGTGTGCTATAGCAGGAATCACGTGCCCGGTCGCAGGGGTGGAGCGGCACCGGGCAATAGTGGAAACAACTGACAGCACAGACTCTGCTGCCAGGCAGAGCCGACCAGAGGGGGGGCAGGGGCGAGCGAAGGGTGGAGTAACTTCTCAGACGCCGAGCTGTCCGTGGGACTTCGTAATGCACCCACACCCGGGTCGATGCCGCCGGCCATTTTTCTTGATGAACGTCGGTTTTGGAGAGGCAGAAGCAGCGCATTCCGCAGCAGAACGTTTGAAGCAGAGTCTCTGCAACGGCCGTGGCGGCCGGAAGAGACAAATGAAGTAACGCAGGTGTACGGGGCAGCAAAAGGCAACGTCAATCGTTCCACTCAAGAGTCGTTCTGCGGTAGCCCCCCCAACTTTTCTTGAACTAAATCGCCGGTTTTAAAACAAGCTCCCGGTCGGATCTCCCGAAATGCAGTGTCCCTCGACACCCGGACGTCATCGATGAATAGACCTTTGCGCACAGGAAAATATGTGAATGTTTTTTTTTCAACGGTATCCTTCCGTGTGTCGAGCAGCCGTGAAACGTTCGTTAAAGAAAATCGCTGGTGTTGGAAGCGTAGAATAACTCTCAAGCAGGCATAACAAACCCCCACTGTCAGTCCTCCGCCCCAAGAACGCACATGCGCTGATATCAGAGAGAATAGGAAGGCGGTCAGCTAGCCCTTCTCGGCGTGCGTCGGAACGGCAAGCCAGATCGACTCAAAAACCAGGTGTCCGGCCGGCATGTTGTATGTAAGAGTCGCAGAACAGAAGAAGAGATTACTCGAAAGAGGGGGCTTGAGGGAGTTTGAAGTACCGGTATAGTGACAACTCCGCCTTTCAGACTGAAGGGAATACCCATGCTTCTTGTGAATCGGGACAACGTTGAGGCTGCGGAAGGTTCAGAACCGTAGGCGTTGTATGAACAGAGATCAAGATTACCTTTTGTTTTTGCGAACCGAACCATCGGTTGTGCGGAACTCTCACACCACATCAAAGATTAGCAGGAGCAGAGGACAGGAATACCCCAGTTCTACGCTAGTCGAAAAAAGTCGAAAAAAGCATCGATCGATCATGACGTCAAAAACAGGAGGGCCACCCACCTGTTTGGTACAGCAGACACCCCGTAGAATCAGAAATATGTCATTAGCTCCCGCCCACCATCATGGGCGGGTTTCACCTCAACAGCAAGAGTCGGAGCACAAGCGCATTCCAGAGCAGACAGAGGGGCCGCGAGGGCAAGGGCAAATAGCGTCTCCAGTATAGCAGTCAGGTTTAAGCACGTTCATACCAGTCAACGCACGGAAGATTGGCGGTCAATACGTTCACGGCTTCCATGTATGTGGGGAAACGCTCCGTCGAAGAAGCACAGAATGCACGGTACAGCAATGGCACGTTCTTCTAGACAGACTCGAAAAAGATTACCTCGACCCACAAGAAAGCAAATACCTACTTTGCAAGCCGACCAACAGTAGCACAGCCTTCATCCCGAGATAAGCCAGAAGTCGCGGGAGACGTGGCCCGACTGATGGGAGAATTCTTCGTAGCACAACCGATACATCCCGTGCACATGCGGCGATACTTCGTAGACACACAAGATTCGGATAATCAATGACTTTTCGTTCAAGATGCAGAGCAGAGAGAAAAAACGGACCTGGAATGATATCCTGAAACCGTTCTCCAACGCCTGTAGGCCGAAGCGCAGCCTAAGTTCTAGATTATCTGTTGACCTTGATAAATAAATTCCCAGTAGAGAGGATACTGATGGGCAGGACCGACGTGTCCGACGCCTTCTGGAACGTGTTTGTAGATCCACACAAAGCCCAAAATATATGCCGCGCTGTAGGAGATCTGGTTGTGATTGATTTTCGTTTGATGTGCAGGTGGTCTGGACCACCGGGGTTCTGGGGCGTCATGTCGGCGGCGGCCGCACACGCGCACTGCAACACCACACTCGATTCAGTTTAGATTTTAGGCGAACGAAAACAAACGATGGCCCACGTAAAGGTGGTGGAGCGTTGAGAAGATTTAAAACCAGCGCCGATACCGCCGGGCGCAAAAAGGTCAGAGCGCAGAGCAGGGGAGAAACTTTCGACGCATTCTTAACGACCGCGTATGTAGACCACTACCTACTACTGTACTCAGGCTACAGCACTTTGACAACGACGCGACAGCTTTCATTTCGTCAGCATACCTAGGCTCGGATCACGTGCGGTTGTTTGGACCGGGGGAGGATGGAGCAACGCTCACTTTAACAACCAATAAAAGCACAGAATAGGATATTGCGGTCGACGATTTGTGGTTCACTATCAACTCGCACAATGAGAATTCGGCTCCGTGCGAAAACTCTGAAGCGATAAATAGGTTGCTGTATGAGCAATGGCCCTAGCAATGGAGGCAGGCGAAGGCAAGGGGCGTGCTTTTCAAGGTTGGCAAGTTGGGGAACCTCACGCGCCAGGTACGTAGTACGGGCCGGAAGATGTTTTGCTTGGAGATTGTTGCGCCTGACCGGGTTCCACGACTCAGGAGATACCAAAAAGAAAATAGAACCTATCGATAGGACTCGGTAGAGTTTCACGCTGACCTTCGTGTGTGAAACTGGGCTGTAGATCACGAACGACTGCAAGAAGATGAGGCGCCCATCGCCCCCTTCTACACGGGGATAAAATGACTTGCACAAAGACACTGTACGTCTGACGCTAGTTTTGAAGCAGTGGTGGCATTTGCGTTGAGAGGAAGGTATTCTGGAGGTACGCCTTGCCAAACGAACTGACCACGGAATCAAAAAAGAATAACGGACCGACGAGGGGCCTGTACCATACAATTAACCTGTTAGATTTATTGAGCATGGTGGTGATTGCGTGGGTCATCCGTGAACTTATAGGAGACAGGACGGACGCCAACGGGGATCCAACTATCATGCGCGTTGACAACATGGCAGCAGTATCTTGGATATGTCAGTGCTGGGGGACGAGGGAAAAACGAGCTTCCTTTATCATGAGATTTGCTCGGGTTTCTCAAACTCAAGGGGGGTTGGAATCACACCGAGAACCACATCCTCACAGTACAGAACACCCTAGCGGACGGTATCTCCCGTTTACCTCGTTTGGTTTTGGCGGGAAAAATGCCAGAGAGCTGTCCAAATGTGACGAGTGGTCGAGACAACGCAATAGAAAGCGGGGGAAAAGAATTTTCGACACCGTATTTCAGACAAAGAATGTTTTCAGGAAGCATGGCGACTCTCCTTTAGAACCTGATGTGAGAGAAGCACAACCCAGTTGTTAATTCGCATGCATTATGATGTGTGTTCCTTGACCAATATATGGGATGCATGGCTACTATTCGCACACGGCATTTTGAGGAACAGGGGTCAACAAGGGAGGAAACACGGAAGTGGTGGCGCAGTAAGTGGAAACGCTCGCTCTCGGTTCAGTCGGAAAAAGTGCTTGGAAGTCAGTACCTACTCCTTAGCGAAGTGGAACAACTGGGTCAAGGAGAGACTAGCGCAAGGCAAAGAATCGCGATTGCATGCGCTTGTCGATCCCAATGAAGCGTTGTCGGGTATGCTTGGGTTCATGGTGTCCCGTTGTTACGTGCATAATAGTTGGCAATCTACTATTAGAGGATACTTAGCAGCTATCAGCTTCTTCCACAAGATGATGGCGACAGTGGGAAAGAGGATAGACCGGCGGTGGGGCATATCTCAAAAGAAAGCACACGTTAGATATCCCGCTGACGTGATTACTAATATTTCGAGGACGATAGCTTATCGCCAGTGTGGAAGACAGGGGATATGTCATGTGGTCAAGACTCATAGTGCTACATGTTTTGTTACGCAGAGAGTCAGAGTTGTGGGCATACGCGGACGGAAAAGTCCACCCCGAGTTTGTTTGACGCGAGACTTCGTGACATCTTTTCGCGGAAAAGTACAGATTGTGCTCAGGAAAAGATCGACCACCACGGCAGTGCAGGTCAGATTTTGTGGCGCCGAAGTGTAATCAGACAAAGAGCAAGATGCACAATTACGCCAACGCTGTTGTCGAACGAGAGGGAGATAAGGAGGGCGTCGATGGGAGCCTTCGAAGCTCTGTTGGAATTGCCCAACGTGCACCCCCAGCGGCCGGGGGGGGTGCCGCTGACAGTCGAGGGCATGTCGTACGGTTGGAACGATTCCACTAGGACGGAAGCGGTAACCGCGGTTCGGCTTGTGGTAGCAAGCAGCGGTAAGACCCCATGCAGCTCGCGCTACACTCAGGGAGAATCGAAGGGGGGACTCAGTTGGTAATGGATATACCACCTTTCACTCGCCATGTGTGGGGTGTAGGTCACTCAATAACCTGTCTAAATGCACTCATCACAGCACATCGTAACAAATCAATTGATGGCTGTGCTTGGCGCATATCGCGACACCGAAGAGCAAGCACAAGAGCGAGAGCCACGCTCGCGCGCGGCTCTGAGTCGCTGAAAAACGAAGCCCCGACACAAACCCCCCTATCATAGCCTGGGTTCTTATTCTTACCTTTCCACCAATGTACGCGGACTGGCCGATTGCCATACGAATGTCATGCGACTGCTATGGGGACTGTGGACTGTCATCATGGGGTTGACATGGGACTGCAACTGCAATGGCACTGCCGCCATCTAACCCCCATGGGCTGCCGCGACAATTGCCAGGACAGTCTGGCGATACTGTCATGGGACTGCCAGGAGCATGCCGTGCGGCTGCTAGGATACTGTTGACACGAGACTTTTCATAAAGTTTCACAGGAAAAGTACGATGCTGCAGTTCCATGGAGTCTCATTACGTGCAATCAAGTGCCACGAAAAGGCCACGACGTGGAGGTTCAAAAGATGTTGTAGAGGCCCATCAATGCGCCATGACGGTTATTTTATTCGGTGTCGTGTGGTTTCAAACGCATGCCGCGGCAAAGGTTCGCTTTTTTTCTGAAGCTGCTCCACACCTCACCAAACTAAAAAAATGTTGAGAAAATCCGAAAGTGCAAGCCAACGAAGAATCCCATGGCCTACGGTATACAACCAATTAAACCGCAAGACAAGAAGGGAAATCCGACGATTTGGGGTTTAGAAACCCCGTCATACAGAAATTTGTTTCCACCAAAAAGTGACATACCCCTATCATAGCACGCGCCTTGGCGAAAAAAAAAAAGAGTTCCTACCGTAAGGTTGCATGGAGTACGGCGCCATGCAGTGCCATAATGTTTCATGATATCCTACGAGGAGTCGTGACGTTTCACATGAGGTGTCATGAGTTTCGGGCCGTGGTATGGTACCTGCTCCCCTGTTGGGTCCAATCATTCACCACACACAGAGCTCCTTAATTGAGGGGTCGTGTTAGAGACTGGTACCAACTATATCGTAGTCAGCATCCGCATTTCTCAGGTCGCTGCTCGGTGACACGGTCTGGTACAGTACCGCTGTAGCAGATATACTCAGTAGCGCAGCACGCCCTACGTGTGACTTAACAGCACATCGGGATATGTACCAGGTGTACTGATGCAAGTAGTCCAAGGGAAGATAGCAGATAGTTTGATCGGCAGCAGCTGTGTGCTGTGCGCTATTGTTAGTAGCGTCGGGTGTGTGTAGCTTTAGCACAATCCTCACTCTAAGACATGTCCCAAAAAAACATATTCGGACAAAACTAAAACTGCTACCCTGAATGAATAATCCTATGGCTTAGATATACTGCGAAGATTATAGAAAAAAAGGGCGAAACTCCGAAGATTTTGGGTTAAGAGGCCTCGTCATTCAGAAACCGTTTCAGACCCAAAGTGCTATTACACCCTCTATCATAGCTCGCATCTTAACACTATTGGAAAAAATCAAAAACGGTATGCCAACGATATTGTGGATAATTCGTCAATTAAGGAGCTCGCTCAGTCATAAATTGCTTGGCCAAAACGTGCTACTCCTGTCATAGCCTGCGCCTCATAGCGTCTCACCAAAAGCTCACGGCACGTCATGAAGCGTTGTGGCAACTCATGGCCCTTCATGGAACCTCATGGGACCTCACGGAACCTCATGGCACTTCATGGCGTCTCATGGCGCCCCATAAAACTGCTGTAGGGTGCTCCCCGCAAGCTCACTTCCATTTTATGAAACCTACAACAGTTTTGCCTTGTAGATCACCTGTAGAGGAGACCATGGGTTTAAGCTGTTACCCAATGGGTCGCCCAAGAGTGTAAAATGCTGGCGGCAATGGGTCGCCAAAGAGGATTTATTGTGATGGCCCATGGATCGCCCATGTGTCGCCCATAGATATTTAGTGCTGTTTCGGATCCAGGCTATACTATACACTATAGACTATTCAGTACGGTGGGGGGGGTCACTTTCAGGTATCGGTTTACTCGCGGCTCCGAGCAACTCGCGTGAACGAGTTCCCTCGATAATAGGGCGTTTGCGTATATCAAATTATGGTTTGGCCTTGCAAACCAGGCTTTTCACCATGTTCACAACCGAATCCGATATGAAAACGCTTGCGAAGACCCACAACACGATTTTCGTTTTCATGAAGACAAAAATTTCTACGGATTTTCCCCAAAACCTCTTAGCCGATGAAAGCATAGCATGCGTCTAACAACATCAGACCCACTAGCGCCCAGTACAACACAACGCATGGGCCAGCACCTCGTTCTAAGAAGCACCGCCTCGCCCAGTAGAAACGCAATCAGACACCAACAACGCGAATCCTAGTCTCTCCATCGAGCGCCTCCTTACGACAGCCGCGGCAGAACGCCCCAGTGGAGATGCTCTCTCTTGCACACCAGCCTTCCCTGGGCTCCCAGGCCTATCTGGCAACTCGCCTGGAACCTTGGCGGCGCCACGGCAACCTGCGCCCGCCCTTCGCGACGTACACCTGAACTCAGTCGGGCGCGCCGACGCCGGCCTTCAAATGGAACGGGGGCCTGTATTCCAGCGGGAGCTCGTACACCCTCTGTGCGGGCTGGTGCTGCTGCGCCTCCGATTTTTCAAGCTGTACCCGGAGTGCAGGGAATGGGTATGCTGCTGTCGATGCAGTTGAACAGTGCGCAGCTGTCTACGCAACAACACACGAGGCAAATCGTGATGCGATGGTGATTTCTTGCCAATTTCACGCCGCATATGCAGTGATTTGATTCGCCCGGGACAACCCGGGTGGTCTTGGCCAACGATATTTTCTTCTTTTCGGAACCCAAAAGACCCAAATCCAATGCGAAAATCTGGTCTTAAGGGCGTTTTCGGACGATTTTAGGGCGTTTGGGAACTTTATTTTGGGAAGTTGATTATTTTTTGGGACCGGGAGAGTAGAAAGTGACCAAACCAAACCATAATCTGATCTTCGCATACACCATATTCACGGTCCTGGGCAGGTGTTGGGCTTCTTTCCGATTTCGCGATATACATCATCGTCACAGACCTGTTTCACTCGGCCAAGAGTAGAAAATTGATGATCGGAGGCACTAAAGCGAATGGCCTAATATACCCTGCCGTGAAAGTTGTGATGGCTCCCGAATGACACATGCGTTCTCATCGGGGTATACCATTTTTTGGCATAATTACTTCTGACTGACGGGGCTCCTCAAACAGATCACATTTATACAAAGTAACTATTTTTTTTTGCCAATGGCATCGGTCGTATACCCAAACGCCATGGGAGTTTAATCGGGCCACGCTTTCAGATTTTAACACAAAAAATATCTGGGTCCATTTTAGAACTTCCTAAATGAGGAGCTTCAGAAAGTTAGAGTGCAGCCCTATCGTACTACTAGTATCACTCGTCCGTAGGCTCGGTCCTCGTTGGTCGCCCATCGGTCACCCGTGTGGATCGATAGCGCTGGCCCATGGATCCTCGCCCATGGATTACTCGTGCTTTCGATCAGTATGATCAATGAGTCGCGTATGGTTTAATAGTCTTGACCCACGGGTCATCCGTGGGTCACCCATGCGTTTGTAGGATAGGCCCATGGGTCGCCCACGGATAGCCAATATGTGTGCAGTGCTGGCCTAGGGGTCGGCCATGGGTGTATTGCGGTGGCCCATGGGTCGCACATGGGTCGGACATGCGTTCGTAGCACTGACCAATGGGTCGCCCATGGATCTTCCACGTTTTTGTGGTACTGGCTTAAGATTGCCCATTGGTTAGAATATTATCATGGGTCGCCCATGGGTCACCCATGGGTTTATAACGCTGTGTTAAGATACGGCCTCGAAGGCCTGTAAGTATCCGAATTTGAGATCATTTGGATGGGTTTCGTATGATATAGTGTTATAAGACTTAGTTTGGGTAAGAACCCAGGCTACGGTAGGGGGGTCCCCTTTTGGGCCTTTAATTTCAGTGGCTAGGGGTCACTCGCGCAAGTAACCCCTTTGTCCCTATGCGATCTTACGCTTTCTTCAGGATTTACATTCACGGAATCAATCCGCAATGCAAAGGTGATCTAAGCTGCGCCAAAACAGGTGTCTAAACCATTTTCATCCGTGGGGTTCAGAGCTACTCGTGCTAGTGGCTCAAACACACCAGTGAAAATGGGGGTACCCCCCCTACCGTAGCCTTGGCCTAAGCTATTGGTTAACCTTTTGCAATGGTCAAATGGACTTATACCCCACTAAGTCCTTAACAAATGGCGACAGTCGACACAAATGGCGGCGTCGACAGACCATGAGTTTTTGGGTCGTGGGTTCGATCCCCACCATCCACAATAATAAACTTTTCCGATTTTCCCCATGTCGAACTTGAAAAATACTCTCCCTGGTATCCCCAGGAAATGAAACGGCTTGGATGTATTGACAGGTCCGCCGGTATGTCCGGCCGACCTGCTATCCCGCCGTTATCCCGCCGTTTCAGGAGGGGAGAGTATTATAAGACTTAGTTTGGGTAAACTATTGGTTAACCTTTTGCAAGTGTTCAAACGGACTAATACCCCACTAATACCTTAACAGCTGACCTTTGGTGGCTCACCCGTGGGTCGCCCATGGGTTACACATGGGTATCTAGTGTTATATTGATCCGTAGGTAGCGCTTCTCCATGGATCGCCCACGTGTTTGTTCGTGGCCCATGGGTCGCGCAGCGGCTTCTTATGGTAATGCCCATGGTCGCCGGTGGGTACATAGTGCTGGCCCATGGGTCATCCACGGGCCACGCATGCGGATATGATACGTTCCGATCGGCCGCCAATACGTCACCCATGAGTTCGGAGTGCTGCCCACGGCTCGCCGAGGGGTTTTTAGAAAGTTGGTCCATGGATTGGCTGTGGGTCGCCCGGTGGGTCACCCACGACTTGATGGTGCTAGCCCACGGTTCATCCATGCGTCGCCCATTTTGTAGTGCCGGTCCGTGGGTCGCTCATGGTTCGCCCATGTGTCACCCGTGGCTTGATATTGCTGGCCCATGCGTCGCCAATGCGCATGTAGCGCAGGCCCATGGGTTATCCATGGGTCACCCATGCGCCGCCCATTCGTTAATAGTGTTGGCGGCTGGGTCGCACATGGGCCATTCGTGACTTGGTAGCGCTCGACCATGGGGCGTCCATTGTTCGCCCATGGGACACCCGCGGCCCCATCGGTCGTCCATGGGGTATCCATGCATCACCCACGACTTGGTAGCGCTGGTTCATGGGGGTCGTCCATGGGTCATCCTTAAGTTTGTAGTGCTGGTTATCCATAGATCGCACATCGGTCGGCCATGGATCTTCTATGAGTCGAATTTGAGTCGCACATGGTTTCAGCGTTGGCCCATGCGTCTCCCATGGGTCTCCCACGGCAGTGTGTCAGATCGGACTCCCATGTGGCTTGAGGAAAACCATATAGACTTCTATATTATATATATAATATCACGATTCAGCTAATGGCTCCCACATCTTGATTAATGAATGCATCCGGTTCATGCGAGGTTAAAAAAATCATTTTTTGATATTTGTTGGCCTCTCTCGCCCAATAGTCCATTTCACGACTTGAAACCACGCAAGTGCATTCATCACGTGCACTTTATGGCACCTACGAATGCAATGACGCGTTGCTCGTTATATGCCACCGACATGAACACCTTCAAATGAGTAGACCTCAGCCGCTGTGGTGCTGCCCAACATCCTCGGCACCACTCTGTATCTCTGTACTCGTTGTGCATGCTTCGACGCGCATGGACGTGACACTACACAACACAAACACCGCCACCCTATTTATGCATTCATCAAACGTCGTCACAACATGTCAAGTAGTTACGATTGGCCATGCCCACTGCAGATTACAGCATTGAGATGCCCCATGCCCGCTGCCGCATACGAGCAAATATGCGGATTTTCTGCAGACAACCTCGCCAATCAAAATTCCGCCGCATATTATGTTTACCCGCATCTACACTACGCATCTACGCATCTACATTTCCGCCGCAATCATACGCGGCACCCCGCCAAACCTCTACTGCCCATTCCGATGCCGTCAACACAATACTCGAAAGCTCAACAGAACCGACGCAACAAACCGGATTCTGCATCGTCATCCGGCGAGGAAGAAGCTTCGTCATCCAGCGACGAGTCGTCTTCCGATGACGAAGATTGATTCTACCGACGCACCTAAGCTTCTGTTTCACATACCGTAGATGATCGTCTTCTTTAGCCATCAACTTTCTTCCGGCTCATTTTCACCTGAAGTTTGTCATCTGCTATCAGCGTCTCAGTCGTTTCACTTACAACGAGTTCGTAAGCTATCACACGTTTCGTGTACACTACGTAATTATTTCCAGGTCGACCTTTTCATGTTTTTTTCGCTTTCTTTCGCTGTAGCATAGCAATCGAGATTTGCTGCTTTTTGCCCTTCCATCTTCGGGGCTTTTCCGATTCTTTCATTCACGATTTCGATTATGTGTTCGAATTAATCACCGTATCATCTTCGTCGCTTTCTTCTTCACCGGGTTCACCGTCATCTTGCTCTCTTCACCATTGATTTTTATCACGGAGCTATTACACTTACTCCGTTACATAAACAACAGTGCGGCGTCACCGATGTCTCTTTCCGAGTCATTCATCCGCCTGCCCATCCTGCGTACTTTCCATTGATATTTCATCTAAAATTATACTGATTACACATTCATCGCCCCTGATACGGCCACCGCGTTCTAATTCAGTCATGCCCAAAGTCGCGGGGATGTATCATCGATGCCACTTCCTCCTTTAATAGACATAACCTGCATCCTCCTCTCTATTTCCCGCACTTCTCATCCTCAATTCATTGATTGACCTTCTTCGGGCGTATCTCCGGGTGGCCGTCCCGCCGCCTACGGCGGGCGGCCACCTTACCCTAGTATATATATTATAAAAATTAAAATACACTCCAGCTGTGAGATCGAATATATATACCAGGTCCATCGCATTGGCTTTGGCGACCGTCTCCGAACATTCGTGAGGGAGACGCTTGCCATCGCTTACCTGCTCCTGCAAGCGCGGTGTTTTCTCGCGCATATTCGTAGTACCCTCCCAGAACCACGACAGACCAGGCGAGCAGGCTAGTGAAGGGAAACGCTCGGTGCGAACCTCCAAGCTCACCCTTCATTTACAGCACAGCAACCAGCAGTGGTTGTTTCTTGTACTGCTGTAGTAGTCGTGCCGCCTCAACGTTTGTCTGGGAGACAATCGCCACCGCTGATCTTCTGCAAGAGCAGCACCTCCCAACGCACATCCGTAGCACCCGCTCAGAACAGCAGAAAAGGCAGCATATTAGGCTGGCGACGGATGAAACGCGCTGCATGTTTTCAAACTCGCCCTCAAGTGACAGCACAGCCGAGAGCGTTGCTGTATCATACCCAGCGTGCGTCATCTTCTTTCTACCCAAAGGCATAACCACATGTAGAACACCCAGCGCCCATAACGTAGACGGTGGATTGGCTGTGACGACGTTCATGAGAGACGATCACCACGGCTGATCTGATCCTCCAAGAGCAGCCATTTCCCCCAAATATTCGTATTGCCCTCCCCAAACAGTAGACTGGTGGCAGAGAAAGCGGGCCGCAAGAGCGATCTCGGGTTTAGGGGGTATCTGGTAGGTCTTTGCAGCGGCATCGTGCATCATGCATCGCAGTAACACCGTAACATCGTGCAAGTCCGTCGGTCTAAAAGGTGCCGCTTCAGGATGCTAGTCAAATTCAAAAAATTGACTAGTAGATGGCTGGAAAATATCACAATCTGATTGGAAGAATGGAAGAAGATTATGGGTTTAAATAGACGATGAAGGGGGTATATAGAAGGGGATACCACCCATATATCCCCAGCGACTGGCGAGACAGGAGACAGCAGTCATAGCAGCCAGCAACCAAGCCTGTAAGACAACAGCGTGCCACCTCTCCTTCCTCAGCTCCAGGCTCGCCGACCAGCTGGCCTCTGTTCCTATCCCACCTGCTCTGCTAACTCTGCTGTACGGCCAGCAGAACGTGTTTACCTGCGTGTACCCCTGTCGCAGCTCTCCAGGCAGGACGAGAAGCTTTCAGTTCAGCCGCATATTTCCGTTTTTTGCCGAGTGCCCTCCGCAAAGATGGCCCTAGCACCGCCATCACCTCCACTAGTAGCACCACGACACCGAAGGACGTTGCTAGCAGGTAAGCGGAGGCACCCCTCGGGGAGGTTTGCTCGCTTGGTGGAGATATTTGCTGCAGGTATTAGAGGGTATTCTAATTTGATACCTACGAGGTACCGCGGTAGGCGGCAGGGGCATGATACGTACAGTACTTCAAATGATAATGATGTGGTTGCGCTTCCTAATTGCATAGACTACTCCTTGTACGAGAGAGGGGGCCGATTACATAATAAAAGGTGCGCTATACAGCTGACCATATATATGTCTCAATTCAAAATTCCCTTCTGTACAGCAGCACTTCTAGACCAAACCTACAGCAGTACTACTTCCTGTGGGAGGTGGAGGGTATGATATTTCTCTCCTCGGTCTGCGGCTTGCTGTGGTTTCGTAGATCGAAATTCCATTGTGGAGATGTTTTGGGAAGATTTTCCATCCATGTACGATGAATACAACGTGCCTCAAGTAGCTGCAGAATTTTATTTAAAAGAATATTTTTAGAGGAACAATGAAAACGCCAGCTGTGAGTACGATCGATGAGTGATTGGCACTCAACTTTGCAAGACTTGTAGATCGACCTACCCATTACTCATGAACCATTACTGATGAATGATGAATGATGGTATGATTGCCTACTCGTACAGGTTGATCGTATAGTCTAATGAGCAAGCCAACTTACTAATTAGTCGGCGCCATCCGAAGGTCGTACTCGGCATACTCTTCCACCTCAGCCACCCTCAGCTCTTAACCCCTTTAGAGCCCCCAAATCCCTCCCTATACTAACTTTAAGTCAAATTGTTCCCAAAAAGGGGTTCCAGTTGTGAAGGGGTTAATTGCCGGCAGCATATGAAAAAGTCTGGAACGACCCACCTCGGTACTTGTTTTTTAAGGTTTTAATAGTTTTCTTTCTTTTCTTTTTTTGTTTGTGTTTTTGAGGCCAATTCTTGTGCAGTCGGATTTGTCAGCCGGAAACGGCCATTTTCCACAGAAGCCCAAAACGAGGTTTCTCACACAATCGTACAAAAGTTTTTTTACTCCACTTTTTTTTGCTGGCTTTTTCGATTGGCAAGACTCCTTCGACTGGATCTGCCGTTCAAAAAAAGTCAGTCGAAAACGTGTTTATGAACCCATCGCATCGCTGATGCCACCTCGAAACACACCCCACACGCCCACACACCCATACCCGGTACCACACAGCAGCAGCATCATGCTACAGCGCCGACGCTGGCTTGACCGCTGTCACTGCTGCTGCTTCTCGCCGCAATTCAGCGTAGCGGATTACTGGCTCCGCCCGTCAGCACCGTGTATCATACGATAGGAGCAGCGCACGGTATCGACGTCATTTTGCCAACAACGGCTACGCCTGCTGTAGCTTTGGCGGTTGTCGGCTGAACGCAACGCCACGAACGTAGATTTGGCGGCTCTCGACTGAGTCCAACGACACCAACCTGCTTGGACGAGGGTTGGTCCCGCGCGAAGCACGCGTTGCTCGCGGAAAACACACGAAGCAGAGCTTCCAACCGACTTTCGACTGCCACACAGCCGTACTCCCTCACACCCACCGCCTCCAGGAAGAGCACAAAAACTATGAAGTCGGCTCGACTGACGATGAGGAGGCCAAGAAGAATCCAGTCGAAAAAAAGTCTAGTCGAAAATGGCTGTTGTCGACCGACGGAATCCGACTGTATAAGATTTGCCCTGAACCTGCTTCTCCAGCGTACACCGCGAGGTGAGGGGACCAACCAAGCCCCGGTAACCACGCACCGTACCTACGTTTTAAGCAAGCACCACAGCAGCACCGTTTGCAATCGGCCCTGCACAGAGCAACAAACAAAGTGCATATCATACAGATTTACGTTCGTGTCGACCAAACAGCAGAGTGCGACAACGCAAGCCAGCAGACGAGAACAACTGTTTTACCGAGAGCCACCATGTACCACCATGTACCTACTACTACTATTGAATAGCGGTAAGGTTCTTGACGCCCAGAAGAAAGTGGTACGATGAAATTCAAGACATGCGCAACAAAATGATCAACCAAGAGACCAAAACCCGAGCAAGAGGACCGACCATCCGTTCAGGCTCAAAACATCTTGATTTTGAAGTACACTAGAAATCGTCACAATATCGGAAAATGCTCGTCATCCTACAATATGAACCAAGTCCGCCAACTTCGAGAAACGGTTTTTAAGTCATGATTCCATTCTGAAAAAGTGTTGCCGGGGCTTCTTTCGACCATATTTCGACTGGAAAAGGAACTATTTCGATTGTCTCTGTTACTTTGCATGTAAGGTCTGTGGTTTTTTTGGATAAATAGAAAAAGGGAACGGGACAAGCACTATTAATAGCTGTCTTGTTTAGCCGCGTCACAAAACCCACCAGAGAAAGTGGCTCTAAGAGTATAAAAAAAGGTAGCGATGACCTCATCGCTCGAACGGGAGGGTCATTCGCCGAGATGGGGCGCTGCGATATCCGTGCAGCGTGGTGACAACCAAGCGTTGCAGCGACTGAACAACGACGCGACGCGAGTCCGTGTCGCGGCCTTTGCTCGATGCGCTGAGGAAGTCGAAGCTCGACAATCAGCCGAAACAAGCGCCGAAACAGCACAAACGATCATCTGAGAGATTCGAGCTATTGAGGAATGATGTGGCAGCCGAATCGGCGGATGAGTTACAGAGGAGGAAGCGCGCTGAAACGGGCACGCGCGACGCCGAAGCGGCACTGGAAGTTGAGGTGGAGGAGAGGCACAAAAAGGGAGGCACCAGGGTGTCTGCGACATCTTCCATCCTTCGCTGCTGCTGCTGATGCTGCTGATGCTCGCGAGCAGTTTCGTTTTTCCTTCTTCCAATATTAATAAGAAGATATACTCGTTGTCTGCTTTTGCCCATATGTAAAAAGGCTTAGTTTAGGTAAGCTATTGGTTAACCTTTTGCAAGGGGTCAAACGGACTAACACCCCACAACCTTAACAAATGGCGTCGTCGACAGACCATGGGTTTTTCGGGTCGTGGGTTCGAGCCCCACATCCACCATAATAAACTTTTTCAGATTTTCCCCATGACGAACTTGAAAAATACTCTCCCCGGCATACCCAGGAAATGAAACGGCTTGGATAATTTACAGGTCCGCCCGTATATCCGGCCGACCTGCTATCCCGCCGTTTCAGGGGGGGAGAGTGTAATAAGGCTTAGTTTGGGTAAGCTATTGGTTAACCTTCTGCAAGTGGTCAAACGGACTAATACCCCACGAATTCCTTAACACAGTATCATTTAATCTACTGACTGATGGAACAATTACGGTGATTGCTCGTTTTTGGCTGCTGAAATTTTTATTTTCGATGACATCTGCCGCATTTCGACTTGGTTGTGATTGGTTCAAGTTTGGATTTCTTTGGTACTCATAACGACCGAGGGACACTTTTATTGCTGGTACCGGCTATAAAACACACCTTACGCGCTATGCTAGCTATAGTCCAGTGCAGACGAGTATTTTATAGTTCTTTTGAAAATAATGCGTAGAGATAAAAACGCCACCAACAACTAATTATATGGACCATTTTCCAAGTACTGCTGACGCTCAGCCTTGTGACGGACCGCCGTCTAGACGTAAGTATTTTTTTCATTAAATAGTATGGAATAAGATGTGACTGACGTGAACTAATATAACAGCCGTCTCGTTTGCTGCTTCATCAACCGCACGTGTTCCACGCTCCTGTGTATGTTTGTGTGTTTTTTTCCTCCCATCGACATGCATCACACCCAGTGTCCATGCCGATTCGTCATCCTAGAGAGCATCGACAGCTCTGTCGTCGCAAACTTCGAGACAGACGCATATGCATCGTGAGTAACGAAATCAAGTATACCATACGGCACACTCGTGCATGTGGCCTCCGAGCTATTTTCGTGGAACATGGCAGCGGGACACTTGGCATTGTCAAAGTCGCCAGTTTACGCCTACAATCGATCGTGGATCTCTGTCCTCTTCACATAAGCCGTTGTTGGTTTTCCTTCCCGAGCGAGCGTAACGGGCGGCGAATGCCGGTGGCGGAGCGAAGCACCTTGTATACATAGAGTTGTTCATCGCGTATTTTTCCTGAGCGGGCTCGGTTAGTACATCCCTGGCCTCTCAGACCTCCCAGATGAACACCGCCTCTCTCCGTTACTTGCTGAACGATCCAGCTTTTCTTTCGAGCTTTTCTTTCGTTTCTTCCTTCACCTTTTGTTTATTTTTTATTTTCTTTCAGGTGTGTCTCTTGACGTTTGAAGTGTCTGTTTCCTTCAAATTTTATTGTGTTTCGGCCAACTTGTTTTGTTTTTGTGTTTTCCCCATTTTGGGGGGGGGAGGTTCCACGTGCCTGGCCACAACATAGATCAAGAAAAGCTAGCCAAAAGTAGGGGGTCGGGGGGGGGGGGGGGGGGGGGAAGGGGTTGTCAGTTTTTGGTCGTTTGTTGCCGTCGCTACCTCGGTGACACGGGAACCCACCGCTTTGACGTTTTCAGGGACGAGATCCACCTACTACTCCGTCGGGAACGCCTACAGCACGACTGTTCAACTCCTCACCTTTTGGCTCGGACGCAAAATTTGGCGTCCTCCAATCAAGCAGTGGCCGGCGCTGTAAATGTAATTTTCTTTCGGTCACGTTTTTCCTCTTGACCTATTGACGCCTTCCCTACTGGAAACCCTTTTGGGGGACAAATTTACTTGAGGTTAGTATAGCGAGGGGTTTTGGAGCGCTAAAGGGGTTAATAGCAAATCCCGTAGAAACTGGAGCCACGTTTTGGTGAAAAACTACTTAAAATTCTCATGGTGTTACTGTTTCAATGGTAAATGGGGTGGAATGCCTTACTCAATACCTTTTTTGCTTTTTTTTTGCTACCAGGGCGCCTTCTTCCCGCAACGCTGGCGACGGTCGCACTACAGGTACTGGCTTGGTTGGCGATAGGTGTTTACGTCGCCGTGGCCGAGTCCCCTCTCGAAAAGATGGCCGACATCCGTAGAATCATGGAAAGGCCGAGGCTCGACGGAATCCACGACCCCGCCGATTTCCTACCCGGCTGGTACACTTCCTGGTGAGACAGAACGAGAGACTCTGAGTATCGCCCCAACCCAACCTGACCCAACCCAACCCAACCCAACCCAACCCACCGGTGGTACAGTTGGAATGATTGGTGGTAAGTGTTGATTGCATACATAGCTGAAATGGTTGATGGCGAAGATGGAATGGTTGATGGTGCTGCTGGAAATGGTTGCGGGTAAAGCTGAAGCGGTTGATGTTGACCGGAAAGGACTGGTGGTGAACGTAAATGTGTGATGGTAAACACGCATGCCACGGCAGAGGTGCACATGTTTTTTTTTTGTTTCCGAGGCTCCTCACCTATTGAGGAGCTGGCTCTACTTTTTGCCTTCTAAGGCAAAAACTGATTTTTTTAGCAAAAAGGGAAAAGAAAGTGTTTTTGTGGTGAACAAACCCATGGCCTAGACATACGGGGTTTTTTTTCGCAAAACAAGAAAAGCATTTCTGACGATTTTCGGTTAAGATGGGTCCCGTCATTCAGGAAAGAAAACAGCCATAAAATTGTTGGCTCTATCGTAGCACGCGTCTAAATCGGAGGTGTACGATAGAGGTGGACCTGTGTTTTTTTCTGGGGCTGGCTCTTAACATGATGAAGAGCTCTATACCTCACCCCAAATATGATCTTTATGTAAACTGAAAGGGCGAAAAAACGATGATGAGGCTCATAGCCTTGAGTATATAATGTCTAAACTGAAAGGGCGAAGAAAAGATTATAAGGCTCATGGCCTTGAGTATCAAAAAGCAAGAACAACAACAGCAACAACAACAACAACAACAGCAACAACAACAACAACAACAACAACAACAGCAACAACAACAACAACAACAACAACAACAACAACAACAACAACAACAACAACAACAACAACAACAACAACAACAACAACAACAACAACAACAACAACAACAACAACAACAACAACAACAACAACAACAACAACAACAACAACAACAACAACAACAACAACAACAACAACAACAACAACAACAACAACAACAACAACAACAACAACAACAACAACAACAACAACAACAACAACAACAACAACAACAACAACAACAACAACAACAACAACAACAACAACAACAACAACAACAACAACAACAACAACAACAACAACAACAACAACAACAACAACAACAACAACAACAACAACAACAACAACAACAACAACAACAACAACAACAACGACGACGACGACGACGACGACGACGACGACGACGACGACGACGACGACGACGACGACGACGATTTTGGGTTAAGGAGCACCCCGTCATTCAGAGATCAGTTTTAGCCAAAAGTGCTACGTCTATCGTAGCACGCGTCATGGGTTGGTGCTAAAGCAGGAGTGGCGCCGAAAAACAATTGATGCTAAAGCTGAAAACGGTTGGTGGTACAGCCCCCGGGTTTAGCGTCAAGTGTACTGCAACCGCTTTGTCGAAGCTGAGCGAAGTCGCAACACACAGCGCACGCCTCATGTGATTTTGCTGCGCCTTCGTTTAAATGCAGGAGATTGGTGCTCCAAAATCAAATCGACGGGCTGTTCTCGGCGCTAGAGCAACGCGCTAACGAGCGGACGGAACGATTAGCCAGCTACGGACACCGGTCGCCCCATCTCGAGATCGACGATGGCATGGGATTCAAGATCGTTATGATCGGAGACAGTACCATACGGGTGAGAAGTCACGGGTCTATGTTCATGCCCCCCCCCCCCGTTTAGTACCATAAGGGTATCAGGAAGTCATGGGATCCATGTATCCCCCCCCCCCGCTGCTCTTTGGCGGGTACAAGACAGAGTAAAAGGAAGAATAGGAGAAAGGGAAAGGTTAGCGCTAAGAAATATGGTGAACGAGGAGAAACACCTAAGAGATATACGGGGAGTTGAGGGAAGATATTGGAATGAAAACGTATATGCACGGCCCAATGGATTACTACGCGAAAAATCTGAAATTGCGATTCCGCGTAGGGGACCTGGACCTGCCAGAAAGAAGAAAGAGATATGCCAGTAGTCGGGAGGAGGACATGGATGCGCAAATGTGCCCGTGTGGCACAACAATAGAGAGTAGGACTCACATAGTAGGAGAATGCGAAATATACAAGGAGGAACGGGATGCGTTCGAGGAGATGGGGAAAGTAGACGAATGTGGCATGGAAGAGTTTGGTAGACTAGCGAGTAGCGAGAAAACGATCGCTATCCGAGGACATAGATGGTGGCCACAGACGGCGAAATAGGACGGGGATAGGATAAGCAAACGGTTTTATGTAATATGGAAGGCGTAATGAGCGCCCAGACGTTGGAGGTGCCTCTATTAGGAGATATCTGCCTGGTCGGTGAAAACCCGACGTGCTCCGTCCCGGCATTGTAGGGATGCGAGGGTCAAACCGTCTTGAGACTACGGCTATGCATGAAATGAGTACACCCCCTGCCCCCCCTCCGTGTGCCGATGGAGGTCAAGGTCGCCATGACCGTGGACAGTACGGTAAGGGTGAGAAGAAGTCATCGGTCTAATAACCCGATGCCCCCTTCCCTCTTTTCTCTCCCCTCGGTGTACAGCATGCCATCCCCACATTGTCCTGACCCCCCCCCCCCCCCCCCAACCCCCGCTACAAATTCCCTCCATCACCCCGCCACATACCCTCCATATATCCCTTCCCCGTGTTCCGACGCGTGCTACGACAAAGGAGTCATCCCACTGTATTGGTTGGACGTTTTGGGCCAAAATAAGGTATACCCTCTGACCGGTTGAGATCCTCCAGAGTGGAACCATCGGTCAGTATCATAGCTTTGCGAGTGTTTTTGCTTTGGGACCAGCGCATCACAAGTGCAAAGATAGAGGTGGCACTTTTTGTCGGAAACGGTTTTGTGAATGACGGGGCTCTTTAACCCAAGATCGTGGTCAATACGCCCCGTTTATTTATTTTTGCATGATGATTCTCGTCGTGTACCTAGGCCATGGGATTTTCCATCCGGTAAAAGCAATTTCAATTTGTTTACATCCCAGTCAGTTTGTGGGAGGGGACTTGAAGCTCCCAAAATTCGAGGAAACCTCAGAAGAACAAATGGGGCACCTCTCTATCGTAGAACGCGTCGCGTGTAACTGTCTTCGAAGTCATGCTCCGGGTGAGGTGTTCAGCGAGCTCCTCATGTTAGGAAAGCTCAGAAACTTCTTCGAGTCTGCTGCACCCCTTTATCGTGGGGTGGCTCAGAGGTAGCACTAGTTTGGCTACGATGTTATTTTTTGTGAATGGTAGGGAATCATTAACGCCTTTACCTCTGGAAACCCTTTTTTTTTCACGAGTTTACTTGACGTTTGTATAGGGAGGGACTTTGGGGCTCTGAAGCACACCCAGAATGGTGGTCGCAACGTAGTTCTTGTTTTGCAGATGTTAATAGGTTGGGTTTTTTTTGCGCCTACCTAGCCCATGGATTATGGTCATCGGGCCGCGCTTCCAGTGTACTCCTAATGTGATTTTGGGTGAGGTATGGAATACGTTGCCCATGATAAGAAAGGGTGCACGTCTACCGTTCCACTTGGAAGTATCATTACTGTTATTACCGAGATACTTCGAAGTATATCGTTAACAGGATAATATTTTACAAGATTGTTCTAACAACGCCAGCTGTGAGTTCGACGAAATTGGGGTCGATGTTTTCATCTTCGCAAGCTGCGTATTACACGGGTCGCCCGTTTTTAGTAAAGTTTTCGTGAGGCAGAATTACTCACAAAAAAAGGAAAGCGTCGCCACGTTTCAGGCGAGCTCCTCTGCGCTACCACCGTGTTCGATTGAAGCTCTGCCCACCAGGTCAAAACCTGTCAACAAGATGCACTTGAGTCAAGCGCTACTCAACAACATGGCGGGTGCGTTTTGTGCCCCGTTTTTTAGTTTTACTATTCATTCCTGCTAACAATAGATCTTCGTAAATTGTACTGTTCGTTTTCATGTGTCTTCCCTAAACCGCTTTGGAAGTGCGCCGACGTTTTTGAAGACCAGCTACAGTAGGGACGGGGGTCCTCCCCCAGTAGTGGCTGGTTGTTTTGTGGGGGCCAAGCGTTTTCTGACCGGTTGAGCCCGTCAATTGTTAAACTATTTGTTGGGATGTAGTTTTACGTGTGTACTTCGTATTTGTTTTGGGACTAGCATGTATGCGCGTAGAGATGTTGGTCGTGTCGGTGTGGTCACTTTAGGGATATACTTCGAAGTGTGTCTTTAGGACGGTTATATTAGTAGCGCATGGAAATGTTGATCGGTTTGCGCAAACGAAGGTTGTCTTGGAAGTCGTGTTTCGGGTGATGGTGAGATATTGAGCTCCTCCTCATGTTGGGCCACTGCTTATGGTACGCCATGGATCTTGATCTATACAAGATTCGCCCAACGTAAGATCTGTGTACATTGCATGTGGAGACAAGTGTTGGTTCTGACAATTTCCAACATCGGAAAATTCACCGAAAGAGGGTATTTCGTCCCGATCTGAGGCTGAGATCGCGACCAAACTTGCCCCCGCGCGCACACACGCACAGAACAGCAGTAATTCGCGAAGATGCGGCAGCCCCGTGGGCCATTTGCCGAGCAGCTGCCGCTTGACCCTCGCGCACCTCGATCGCCATGGTCTGTGGCGTGTTGTGGCGCTGTGGCGCGTTTGTGTGTGTTTCGGTCTTTCGAAATCGTACAACAACCTCTCTGAAAAAATGCCAACGACTATATTGAACATTGCTGTTAGCTTCTTTAGCTGGACTATTTTTTGCGATGCACACTGTTTGGGAATCTTACGTCGGCATGCTGATATTTAGGCGGCGAAACGAATGTCAGGAATATCTGTAACCTGGGTCGGGGTACCATAAACAATGGCGTTAGGAGCTCACAAAAATCTTAGAATCTGCTGCACCCCTAGCGTGGAATGACTCAGGGCTCCTCCAGGAAGGCGGAGGTGTGCCAGAGCAATATGACCGCCTTATAGAGGGAAGCCGCCTTAGTCATTCCAGGTTATGAGTGCCATTCCCCAGTACTTGGCGCCAAAGCGATTTTGACCGCCTTGTATCGGGATACCGCCTTACTCAGACCGCCTTATTGGGGAACCTGTAGTATCATTTGTGTCATACAGCACTAAACAGGGGTACCCCGGCAAGGCGGCAGTGTGTCAGAGCAATATGACGGCCTTATATAGGGAAGCCGCCTTAGTCATTCCAGGTTATGAGTGCTATTCCGCAGTACTTAGCGCCAAAGCGATTTTGACCGCCTTATGTCGTGATGCCGCCTTACTCAGACCCGCCTTGTTGGGGGAGGGTTTGTTTTTTTAGAGTGGTACCTGTATATGTTTGTACAAGGGTTGTTAACCCCCCCCCGCGCCCCCTGCTTTCTCGAAGTCCGTCTCACGAGCGGGTCTTGGAAGGAAGGATACTGTTCACCCTTCATGCGACTCGCCGAACACCTCACGGCGCTCCGCGCTCGATGCAAGCAGTGTCTGCCTGGTTGGTGAAAACCCGACGTGCTCCGTCCCGGCATAGTCGGGATGCGAGGGTCTTATGGTCATAAGACTACGACCATGCCCAAACTGAGTAACCCCCCCGCCTTCCCCCCCTGCTTCCCCTGCGAGGAGGGACGGGATGTGTTAGAGGAGAAGATGACGAAAGTACACGAATGTGGCATGGAAGAGTCTGGTAGACTAGAGAGTAGCGAGAAAACAACCGCTATCCTAGGAGATGGATGGTGGCCACATTCAGCGAAACAGGACGGGGATAGGATAAGCCAACAGTTTTTATGCAATCTATGGAAAAAAGCGCGATGACCGCCCAAACGTTGGAAGAGTCTCTATTAGGAGAGTCGGAACGGTGCTCCGTCTCGAAAGGGATGCGCGGTCAATGGCCAAATGACTATGGTAAGCAACAAATGAGTACGCCCCCCCCCTTAACATGCCCCCCTCAACATCCCCCCCCCCCCCCGTGCTTCCCCCGTTCGTATATCTCGCTCCCGTCCACAAGGCTACGGTAAGGGGGCGTTTTTGTGCCCTTTTCTTTGCAGTGGTACGGGGTCGCCGAACAAGTTACCCCCGGATTTCTTTGCTGTCTAAGCTTTGGCTTCTTTTTTTTTTTTGGCCGTATGAATCCGCAGACCAATGGCACGATAGGGGGGGGGGGTGGATTACCCCCTTTTGGGCACTTGTTTTGCGGTGGCTCGGGGCCACTCGCGCGAGTGCCCCCCCCCTGTTCCTAGCGGCCACGGTCTTTTCGTGCCGCTTAACGTTCTCGATATTTAGTACGGAAAAGGGGGTGGTTAGCCACGCTGCACCAAAAAAGAAAAATCGCCGAAAAAGGTGTTTTTGTCCCCAAGTGGGATACGTACAGAGTCACTCGCGCGACCGGTGAAGACCTCTGGAAGTGCAAATTGCGGGTATCCCGCTCTACTTGAGCCTTTATCCGCAATGGAATGGTAAGCTACGCTTCGCAAAAAAAACGCCTCCTTAAGCATTTTCGTCAGCGAGGTACGGAGTCGCTCGTGCGAGTTATGAAAAACTCAATTCCTTCGGCGAAAATGGAGGTGTTAGCATGTGTTAGCATCCCCCCTAGCGTTTCCTTGGTCTTTTTTCTTTTTTCCGCCTAGCTACCTCCCCCCCTACAACGACCCCCTCATGTACAGTACCGGCCATGCGAAATGTTGGTGATAGGCTAGGTTTCAGGATGTAAGGAAGGTGTGTGTCTACACTGAAATCGGTATAACAGCTGTCGAATTTCTTATTTCCACGTAATTTTTAGGGCAAGGATCTCGTAAAGCTCTTGCTTTTGATGAGAGGGCCGCTAGTGCATTTACGGCCGTACCAATACTCTCTCTACCCCCAAGTGCACACCTCCCCACCCCACCCCCACCCTGACGTCCACCCCGGCACATCCTTACCCTTACCGCCACCCTAACCTCTCCCCCCCCCTCACCCCCTACCCCTCCCCCCCTCCCCCCCTCCCCCTCCCAAAAAAAAATATCCGTTTCCCGACTGTCTTTTTTTGTTGAACAGATGCAAGCCAACGTGCTGTCGTGGATATTGTCACAGAGGACTACTAGAGGTGGCGAGAAGCAGTGCTTTGATGGATCGGCGAAAGATGACGTTAACCTGATCGACCTGAGGTGCACGGGGGCAGACGTGGGCGTGGATGAGGACGGGACGCCGCTCGATGGCGGTGGATTTACCCTTAGCCTCTCGTATACCAAGGTGATAATACGGAACATAGATGGATGTGTTGGGACTTTATGTTATTGTTCATGTATTTTTTGTGTTTTTTTGTGTGTTTTTGTGTTTTTTGTATTTTTTTGTATTTTTTAGTATTCTTGTATTTTTGTATTTTTCGTTAGAAATTTGAAAATGCGCCACCGCTGTGAGATCGATAATTTGGCCAAGACTCATATCCAGGATGACCCGCCCCGACCCGTTGAGATTTGAAAACCTTCCGACCCGACCCGTCCCGTCAGATTTCGAGCACCTCCCGAGCGGACCCGCGATTTTGCTAACCCTTCTGACTCGACCTGCGGGATGGGTCGTGTCATGCCCCGTGAAAACGCGGTGTTTTTTCTCCTGCAAGGTGGTGTGCTTGATTGAGGGTCTCCATACCCCCACCCCAAAGAGTGATCTTGGAGGGAAAAAGAAAAATGGAAAATGGACGTCTGCTAATGTACGATATATAGAGGTAGTAGCACTCTTCGTCTCAAAATATTTCTGAAGGACGGAGCTCCTTAACCCATTTTCAACTCCGAAAAAGCATCCTATTCTGACTCCAAGTGTTTTGTCCCCAAGTCGGGACTGCGGTGCTAAAAAAAAGGTCAACCCCAAACCGTCGGAAATCGGCTTGTATTTTTGCGCGATTCTCGTTGTGTGCCCTACCGAGGCCATGGTGGGATTTTTCATCCTGTACAAGTAGCGTTTTTTATTGTCGCTCCAAATCAGGGTTTGGGAGACGTCTTGAGTACCTAAAGGGAGGAACATCGGGGGGAAAGAGTGGTGCACCCCTCTATCGTAGCGCGCGGCAATGAAAGTGCAATCCGATGAATAGTCAATCCCATGGTCAGATGATAACTAGATGATAATACCCCCAAGAATATTTTTCGAAACGAAGAACGGCGTTGGGACGATTTTGTTTTTTTGTTTGTTTGTTTTTCGCACACTTCTACTTTCCAGCTTCTGGACAAGCGGATTATTAGCCCTTGATGATAGAGCCCCCAAACCCTTATCTATACTAATTGCGAGTAACTTGTCCCCAAAACGGGTTTCCAGTTGTAAAGGCGTTAACCCCTTTAAAACCCCTAAACCCCTCCCCATACTAATCTCGAGTAGCTTGTCCCCCAAAACGGGTTTCCGGTTGTAAAGACGTTAACCCCATTAGAACTCCCAAACCCTTATCTATACTAATTTCGAGTAACTCGTCCCCAAAACGGGTTTCCAGTCGTAAAGGCGTTACCCCCTTTAGAACCCCCAAACTCTTCTCTATACTAGTTCCAAGTAATGTGTCCCCAAAAACGGGTTCCCAGTTGTAAAGGCGTTAACCCCTTCGGAACCCCCAAACCCCTCCCCATATTAATTCCAAGTAAGCTGTCCCCCAAAAACGGGTTTCCAGTTGTAAAGGCGTTAACCTCTCTAGAACCCCCAAAAACCCCATACTAATTCCAAGTAAACTGTCCCCCAAAACGGGTTTCCAATTGTAAAGGCGTTAAGGGGCCCCGTCATCCGCGTTTTTTTTTGTTTTGTTTTTTTGCCAGAAGGTGCTAGCTACCCTTGTCGTAGCAGGCGTCTCTTATCATGGATTCAATGGGTAACTTGCCGATTTCATTGGTTCCTGTTTTTTTTTTTTTTTTCCTTTGTTGTGATTGGTCGAGGCACACGATACGGTACGTAGAAGGTGCACCTCTTTTTTTCTCGCCTCCCGAGGGTGGCTGCTTTTTTCAACCAGTTCACCCCAATGACGTCATAATGGGGCAGTCATCGGTAGATTTCCTATGGGTTGGGGTTAGGGTCAGGGTTGGGGTTAGTTCCATCCATGGCGAAAAAGACACAATAATGTAGGACATCCTGCTTGGGAAGCTGTTTTGCGTTCTGAGGCACGAACTTTTTAGGAGTATGACCTGAACGTGCAACCCGATAAGCCAACCCCATGGGCCAGGAATACATACAAGAAAAACATTTTGCATTCTGTAACAATAGTAACATTCCGTCGGTTTCCGATTAACGCCTTCACTACTGGTAACCTATTTTTTTCACGGAGAACGACCCGCGGGTTTCCACAAGCACTTGGAAGGCACAGCAGTCGGGATGGGAGGGAAAATGGCGATAATTTAACAGATCGTAGGGATGAGGGTGGTACATTGTTGCAGGACGAGGTGCGCATTCGTGAACGGTGGGCGTTGTTATTTTTTACCAAATACCGTGTAGTTAGTGCAACTACTTGAAGTTAGTATAGGGAGGGGTTTGGGACCCCTAAGGGGTAAAGGAGCCACGTAATCGGAAGGTATTCTAGCCAGAAAATTGTATACCTAAATAATATGGTATACCGTAATGCCTCTATCGTACGACGTGTATCCATCAGGTAGGAAGCTTTATCAATTTCATTGGTCCATGAAGTCTTGGTCCTTGTTTCGATTGGTCCGTCAGGTGTCTCAAACCGCAAGGTATAGTTCGGGATCGGCGCCGACATCGTGTCCGTCGGGTGGATGCGTCCACTTTCTCCTTCGCCTAATTTTCCCTATCTTTTCATTGGTCCGTCAGATTTCCGCATCATTTTCATTGGTCCTGAGACGTGTTCCTGCTTGTTTTCGTTGATCCTTGAAGTGTTTTCGAGTTCTTTTCCGCTGGCCCATGAAGTGTTAGCAGTTGTTTTCATTGGCCCGTCAGGAGTTGAACATGTGCGTATCACCCCTAAGCGCTCCTATATTTTCATTGGTCCATCAGATGTATGTGTGATTTTCATTGGCCGATAACGAGTTCGCGTTTGCTCTCATTGGTCCGTGATGTGTTCGCGCTTGTTTTCATTGGCCCGTCGGGTGTTCAACAACTGCGTACCACGCTTAGACGTCCCCCGTTTTGTCGTTTTGTATGTATCGACTTTATTGGTCCGCCGTCTTCACAATTGTTTTCATTGGTCCAGATGGAGTGTTCATGTTTGTATTCGTCGGTCCGTGAATCGTTCACAATATTTATCGTTGGTCCGTGATGAATTCACGTTTGTTTTCATTGGTCCATGAAGTGTTCACGTTTGTTTTAATTGGCCGGTAAAATGCTCACACTCTTTTTTCGTTGGTCCAGAAAGTGTTCGCAGTTGTTTTCATTGGCCCGTCAGGCGTTCAACATCTGCGTATAACCCTTAGGCGCCCTGGTCTTTTTCGTGGGCCCATCAGATTTATTCATCAAGTCCATTGGTCCATGAGGTATTCACTGTTGTTTTCATTGGCCCGTCAGGTATTCAACATCTGCGCGCCACTCTTCGACACGGCTGTCTTTCCATCGGTCTGTTCGGTGTCTGTATCAATTTCGTTGGCCCGTGAAGGTGTGTATCTATTTAGTTGTGTTCACGTTTGATTTCCATTGGTCAATCAGGTGTATGTATCAATTCCGTTGGTCCTTTGCATGTTCTGCTGTGTTTTCGTTGGCCCGTCAGGTATTCAGCACCTGCACAGCAAGCGAAGTCGACGCAGACTTTGTGTACTTCGGGTGCGGCCTGCATTTTCTTCAGCTAATTCCCGCAAGGCGACTTAAAAGGTTGCCGCTGGACACGTGAGTTCTCCCCCCCCCCTCGCTCTTCCCCCAAAACGAAATTAACCGTACAGGTTCCTTTCATAGTTATGCTCGGGGTTTATGCTCTCTTCGGCAACGAAAATCTCCTGCGTCGATACCTTAGAATCAGATGGTATAATGTATGCCTAACGGTCGTTGAAAAGGGTAGTAGCGACATTGTTTTTGTTTTGCCTATCCTCTGCCAGCGCAGGGTGGCCTGTCCCGTTGTTTTTGGTTCCATACCGGCAACAACTACCACCGCAACGGCAGCGGCAACAGCAACAACCAACAACAGAAACAGCAGCCACAACACCTACAGCAACCACAACGGCAGCAATCACAACAACAACCAGCAACAGAATCAGCAGCGCCGTCACCTCCACCGTCACCACCGCCATCTCAACCACGCGAATATTTTGTGTACCTGCCGCAAGCCCCCCCCACACAAACCACACCCCGCCACCCGCACCATCGCCACGAGATGATGGTGTTCACCTATCCACTCCCCGCGCCCCACTCCACCCCCGGCATCCCCCGAATCAGATGGATGCACTGCGAGCGTTTACTACAGGAGGCGGTCATGTTTTGTCGCTTCCGGGGAGAGTAGTACGGGAAATAGAGTACCGTTGGGGGGGGGGGGGTTATGACGGCTTAAAGTGAATACCACCAACACCACGCCATTAGTGTATGTTCTTATGCTCCTCCCCCAGACCACTCCCCGCCAACCCACCCCCACCCACGCACGCACCCACTCCCCTATACCTCACTCCCCATCCCCCCTTCGCCACTCCCACCTCCACCCCCCCCCACCCACCCCTACCTCCACCCCCTCGCCCGCCACCCCACCACCACCAACAACAACACCGCCAACGCCACCGCGCAATTTATCTACTTACATGTTCACCACCCACACCTCCCACCCTCCGATCAGGTGGATGCACTACGAACGCTCACTGGAGGAGGCGGTTATGTTTTATCGATCCGGGGGGGGTAGCCCGACAAATAGAGTTCCAATGGGGGAGGCTTTTATGATGACTCACAGCTTTGCCGTGGAGAAGCTGGAGGATGCCTATGCAGATCGTGTACGGGAGTACGCGGAGGGGAACGAGACTTTGCTGGCCATTTGTCGTGAGAAAGTGAGGAGGAGGCGGGGTAGGGTGACGGGGGGGGGGGAGGTACTCATTTTGTGCATGGCCGTAGTCGTCTGACCATAGACCCGGTAGGAGGGGGGGGTAATAGTGCTGGTGGCGGTGATGGGTGGTGGTGGTGATGGGGGGGGGGGTGGGGGGGGGTGAGGGGTGAGGATGGGGGTAGGGGGGGGGTGGCGGGGGCTGGAGGGGGCGTATGCGGACCGTGTAAGGGGGTGCACAGAGGGTAACTAGGCTGTGCTGGCTGTTTGTAGTGGGGTGAGAAGGAGGGGCGGAGGGGTGGGGATGTGGTGGTGCGGGTGGTGGGCGTGGGGGTGGTGGCGGTCGTAGTCGCGGTGGGGGTGGAGGTGACGGCGGTGGTGGGGTGATGGCAGGGAGAGGTCGGGTGGTGGTGGCGGCGGTTGTGGTGACGGTAGCGGTGGAAGGAGGAGGAGGAGGAGGAGGAGGAGGAGGAGCAGTAGTGGTAGCAGGCTCAGACGAACAGCCCGGAACTCTTTTTAGCACCCTTTCCGCCTTTGTTACGCACGCCAAGCATACTGTACGTCGGCTGTGACGTCTTCCGATTACTTCTAGGATGTCGGCAGTCCGACGTTTTGTACGCTGCCGAACGCTGTATCGTGCGCACATTTTGACCAAAAACAAGCGGTGCAAGTCCCAACGCAACAAAAGGGGTTTCCATCTTCCAGTGTTGGCGTTACCTCGGTTTGCTCGATCAGGTGGGGAACACAAAAATGTGGGTCGCCGGGGATGGACCAACGAGTAACCTTTTGTGGAGGACACTCTACTTTTGGAACTTTGAATTGGAACACGTTTGCGGTTCTAGCAAGGCTAAGCTTTCATAAACAGGCACTAAAGTGGGCAAACTCATAGATTACATTTTTCTAAATTTACAAAATGGGGTTTCCACACGCCGGTGTTGGCGTTACAGTAGGGGTCCCCCAGTGAGGCGGTGGTGTGCTAGAGCATTATGACCGTCTTATTGGGGGAAACCGCCTGATGCACTGTACAGGTTATGAGTGCTATTATCCGCTCGCGTCAAGCGATTTTGACCGCCTTATATAGGGATACCGCCTTATTTCGGCATACCACCTTATCGAGGGAACCCCTGCTTTGTACCCTCTTTCACTCGATCAGGTGGCGAACATAAAAAAAGTGGAGGGCAGGGACTGGCCCAACGAGTATGAGCGAGAGGAGATCTGCACGCGCGGTAAGCCGAGATACGCCTTCTTCAAGATTTTGTGTTAGGCTTCTTCGTCCACCGCAATTTGTTTGTTTTTTTTCTTTCGGCGGATCTAGAGGCTGGAATGCTTGGTGTTATTTTTGTTGGCTGCTACACACGTGTGTTTTTTTTGCTGAGTTTTCTTTACGTGTCCTTGTTGTTGCTGATTTTTTTTTTTTCGCAGGCGCTTACTGCTTGCCAGGTAAATAAGTGTTTAATATGTTGCAGTTAACACTGACGGATCGTAACAACCTGTTACCTTTGGATGAAAGTGCGTGGAGTAGCTAACACTACAACAATCACTGTTGATGCTGACCACTGACAACATTCATAGAATAAGCGAGCGGCCGGTGTATCACGCAGCTTGCAAAGATGAGTATCGACCCTGAACTTATCGAACTCGCACCGCTCGCGTGTTAATATGCTGTTTTTTTAAACAGGGTGCTTCGTGTGCTTTATTCTTTTCTTTTTTTTTACGTCTGATCCTTGTTCTTCTTTTCTTGTTTTTTTCAATTATTATTTGTATTGTTGTTATTGTTGTTGTCCTTGTGGATACCAGGCCCTATTCCCTAGATCGTACCGCCTCGTTATCACTATAATCCTTCAAGGCCATCCTGCCTCCTCGAGGGCACTCTGAGGTGTTCCCTCATTATTGACCCTCAAGCGTTCGGTTACGCACATAACCCACCTCGGCGTCTCTCCACACTAACACCTACATCTTATAACAAAGGTATCGACCTGCGAAGGGACTACTGTCCCACATCATTACTATTATTATTGTTATTATTTTGTTATTATTACTATTATTATTTATTATTTATTTATTTATTTTTATTTTGTTATTATTATTACTATTATTATTATTATTACTATTATTTTATTTTTTTTATTATTATTATTATTATTATTATTATTATTATTATTGTTATTATTATTTGTTATTGTTATTATTATTATTATTATTGTTATTATTATTATTATTGTTATTGTTATTATTATTACTATTGTTATAATTATTGTTATTATTATTATTGTTATTATTATTATTATTATTATTATGCATTGCTATTGTTATTCTTACTGCTGCTGTTGTTCTTGTTCGTATTAATTCATCATTACTATTATTTTCAGGGTGCTTCGACGACAGAGGCGTGGTGGACCTAAACAGACGAGCGGAAGCGGTAATGGCAAGGCTTGATGTCCCCGCTGTGCACGCCTACGACCTCACGCAGGGGCAGGCATGGGCAACCCCCCGCCTGGATGGCCGGTGAGAGAAAGGTAGATCGGTTGGTCCGAACCTCACCCCAACATGTATCTGCAATTAATTATCCTTGACCCCACCCCCGCTAGAAGCTACCAGCTACGGATGGATGTTTGCGGATAATTTCGTGGGGATATCTGAAACACCCGAAAGGAATAAAAAAAATAATCCGTAAAAAAATGAAAATAAAAATAAAAATAAATAATCCGTAGGCACTAGAATACTAAGAAATGGAGAGTGACCAGCGAACGTAAGACTGTACGCGGTACGACGTGCAGCAGTTGCATGTAACGTCGATAAGGAAAACCTGAAAACGTTCAACTGGAAGTGGGGAGAAGACATACTGCCGATCGTAGACCAGTATTCACACCTTGGCGTAGATATCTCAAAAGACTGCTCTTGGGACGCCCGTACGGCACAGGTAGTAGGAACGGGTAAATCACACATAGGTAACATGGATGCGATCCTAGCAGACCGACACCTGGACACTAGAAGTGAAATATGTATCCTGAATCATGTTGTACCAAACCTAGAATATCCAGAAAAGGTGCGGGAAGGGATAACGAAGTTCATGAAAACAGCTGGAAACCACAGATGACAGCGGCCCAGCAAAAGTACTAGGATGCACGAATACGACGAGTAATACAGCACTATGAGCATAACCGGGAACGCGCCCACTTAGTACTAATGTAGACGTGAGAAATTTGAAATGGCGATGTAAACCAAGGAGCACCCCCCAAAAAGGCTGCCAGCAATAGCTGATTCGGCTGCATGGGGAAAGAAAAAAATAAAGAAGTGACGAAAGGGCGAGCTGGAAATGGCGAGCTGGAATAAGGAGGGATAGCGTAGTCGAAAAAGTATAAGAGGAGCTATTAATAGGAGGGAACTAACAAGAGGCACTGCCTGTACAGAAGTTTGGGGGGGGGCACAAGATAGAGGTAAAAGGAATGATAGAAGCGAGGGGCAGGCTAGCGCTAAGAAAGAAGGTGCATGAGGAAACATTTAGAGATATGTGAGGGGTTAAAAGAAGAGATAGGAATGAACATATACTTGCACCGCCCGACGACCTACGCGAAAACACATGTTTCGTGTGGGGAGCCTGCACCTGCCAAAAAGACGCAAGAGATATACCAGTAGTCGGGGGGAGGAGGAAGAGGGCGCACAAGAGCTGCCCTTGTGGCTACGCGGACGAGCGTAGAACCCACATACGGGGAGAATGCGAACTGTACAATGAGAAAAACGGGATGTGTTAAGAGGAAGAGATGAGGGAAATAGACGGATGTGACGTGGGGAAGTTTTTGGTGCGTTAGAGAGTAGCGAGAAAACGATCGCTATCCTAGTGAAGAATTGGAAGATCGATTAATGGAGTTTTTTAAGGAGAATGATCCTTTGAACTCCGTACCAGGGTATATATTATGGCCTTTTTCTGGTGCACGTGGGAATATTGCAGGAGTCAGATGGTGGCCACAGACGGCTGAAGAGGAAGGATATAAGATGAGAAAAAAAAAGTGTCGATGTACTATTTCATGTGGAAGAAGCGTACTGAGCGCCCAAATGTTGGACCACTATCCCCTGTTAGGAACAGGAACGGTGCTCCGTCTCCGTCTCGAGAGGGATGCGTGATCAACGGTAGACAAATGAGTACCCCCCCCCCCGCTCCCCTATTATCTACGTATATGGTCATAAGACTTCGGCTGCGCATGAAACGAGTACACCCCACGCCCCCCTGAATGAATACAGCAGTTTTTCTTTTTTTCTAACACTCTTCCGTTTATAAGGAAACTACCTACCGATGATGCCGGCGTCCAGAGCGGGACGCCTTTTTTTTGGTCTGAGTTTACGACGACCTTTCGCCGAGAGAGGGCGTACGCACGACCTGCATACGTAGTCCACACTAAACGCCTTGCAGTTTGCGTTCATCACCGCATTTTGCTGTCCGGCACCCCCCCGATATATATATATACATATATACATATCCTCTTCTTCGACGGCGGAAAAACGACACATCTCTTGAATTAGAATTAATTTATTAAATTTGGGGCGTTGTACTGTGGGTACCCGATTTGAGAGATCCCACGATGAGAGCATTCGGGAGTTGAGAGCGGTCAGGTCGGCATGTCCCTCTATACCAAAAGCTTTATATTTCCCAATACAGGTGAGGGCATTGCGTAGTTAAGAGCGGCTGTTTCGGCTTATCACGCTCTGCTCTTTGATCGGGGTACTCGCTAACTGTGTCGTAGGGGGGGGGCGGGTGCTTACAGTACCACAATATCGACGCCAAAAACAACAGTTTACTTCCCGGGGATGAAGTGCGTGTAGTAGCAGCTGTAGCAGCTTGCTGGTGATGTCCAGCCGGACAAAACATCCGTAGGAAAAACGAGCGGGGCCGGTGTATATCGCGCAGCTTGCGAAGATGAGTATCGACCCTGAATTCATCGAACTCACAGCTGACGTGTTTTGGAAGTTTTCTGTTTAAATAATGATCGGAATTTGTGTTTTTTCGTCTCCATCGCGTGTAGACGTTATAAAGTGGCTGAATTTAGTACTCTTTGTATGTATTGGCTACAATGGGGAGCTCCTAGTAGTAAAAAAAATCGACGCAAACGGACAAGCAGGGGGGGTGGTGAATTAACCCTATATGCGGAAAACATGACGGCACGTACCGGGGGGGCGGGGGGAGGGATGACACCTTTAACCGCGGCTCGTCCATCAGCGTAAAACGTCTGACGAGTTGAGCTGGGAAGAAAAAGAGTCATCCCACGGTAGAAATGCTGCAGATTCTAAGAAGTTTTTTCAAGATCTTTACATGAGAAGCTCTTGATATCACAGTTCTAAGAAGTTTCTGAGATCTTTACATGAGAAGCTCTTGATCTCACAATTCTAAGAAGTTTCTAAGATCTTTACATGAGAAGCTCTTCATCTCACAATTCTAACAAGTTTCTGAGATATTTACATGAGAAGCTCTTGATCTCACAATTCTAACAAGTTTCTGAGATCTTTACGTGAGAAGCTCTTGATCTCACAGTTCTAAGATGTTTCTGAGATCTTTACATGAGAAGCTCTTGATCTCACAATTCTAAGAAGTTGCTGAGATCTTTACATGAGAAGCTCTTGAGCTCACCTGAAACGTGACTTCGGAGACATTCGTTCGCGCAACCCGACCAACGTGTTTCTTTGCGCTAGTCCTAAAAAGAACATATTCTGGTAAAATTATGATGCCAATCTTTGGTTCCATACCTGAGGAGGTCAACAGTAACATTATCAGTAACGTTATCAGAAACGTTTGCCCCAAAAAGTGCACCCCGTGTCCTGGGATGACGTAATGACGTAAGAGTGATGATAAAATAGTAAATAAGTATTGTAAATTAGTCCCGGTATGTGCCAGCCCAATACGCCGGCACTATTCAGGGCAACCGCACTGTTTGGACTGGAGTTACTGGAGATAGATACTGTAGAGTTCCAATCATGCCAAGCGATTTCGCCGGCAGTTGAGAGGGTAGCGGCACTATTCAACCGGCACTATAGGTAGCCCTCCACGGCAATTATCAACTTGGTACAACTGGAGTATTTCCCCTTCGTTTAGACAGTTGCTGATAAAACATCCTTCCATCTAGCCCCCCCCTCCCCCCTCCCCACCTATGTTAGGCAATATCCACCGATGATTCCAGTGGAGCTGAACGCCTTTTTGATCATTTTTTTCATTAGCCCCCCTGATGTATCAACGCGTTTTTGATTAGCCTCCCCCAGAATGTATTAACCGCTTTCGAACCCCAAACCCCGTCCCCATACAAATTCCAACTGGTTTGTGCCAAAAAAAGGGATTCGAGTTGTAAAGGCGTCGACTCGTTTTCGATCAATTCGTGATAATTATTTTGAAGAGTTTTTTCAGCAGTGGGAGCTTTTTCACGGGTGGGATCACTCCTCGAGGGTCGAATCGGATCAGTTTGACCCGGCCCGACGTGCGTGATACTTGAAAACCTCCTTACCCGGTCTGACCCGACCCGTGAGGTTTTCGAACACCTCCCGACCGGAGCCGACTCGACCCGCGAGGTTTTTGTAACATCGCCTGACCCGACCCGTGGGCCAGACCATGACCCGTGCACAGCCCATGACCCGTGCACAGCCCATGAGCCGTCAACAGTCAAGTTACTTTTGCCCTCCGACAGTATGGCGTAGATGATGGCCGTTCCGACATCGATTAAGTCGAAAGCCCTTTTCATTAAGCAGTGCTATCTCTCCTATGGCCCTCTGCCAAGCGTTGCCCCTTTTTTCTTCCGTTTAGCGCTGGGCGTCCAGAAGAGAGTTTCGCCCACGGCTACGGTATCCCGGGAGGACACTAATCGCTACCGTCGCCGCCACTGAGATCCCCAACGGGTTTGACCAACTATCAATTCTTGTGATATTACCTATCTGCTTGTAAAAACCCTTCCCTCTACCCCCATTCCCCCCCCCCCACCGCCACCCCCCGCCCGCACCAAAGGCACTACCCACCTATGATTCCGATGGAGCTGAACGCCTTCTTGTCCGAGCTTACGACTGCGTTGCGCCGAGAACGGCGAGAAAGCCTGAGAGCAGCGGGAGCTACCGGGGGGGGGGGAAGGGCGCAGTGGCTGCTTTCCTCTCTTGCGCTGTGCTTGGTTACGGTCGGCGCGGCGGCGGCGACCGCCCGCTACACTTTGGCCTTTGTCAGGAGGAGGAGGACGGTGCCATAGCGCTAGTTGGACCCGTTGAGAAACATGTTTTCGGGGCAAACTACTTGAAACTAGAGCAGGATTGTCGAGAACTGTACCGACGTCTTGGAGAGAAACTGCTTGGTTATTGGGGCAGGATTGTTTTTCATGGCACCCTTGTGTTGGGCACGCCGTCGCTATTTTCTCTCTTGTGTTATGCTTGGCTGCAGTAGGCGCGGCGGCAGCGACCGTCCGCTACACGTTTTGGCCTCTGTTAGGAGGAGGATGGCGACGGCTTAGCGCTAGTTGGACCCCTTGAGAACACGTTTTCGCGGCAAACTTTGGAACTATAGGTGAGATTGCTCAGAAGTGTACCGACGTGATGCGGAGAAACTACTTGGAAGTGGAGTAGCGTTTTCTTTTAACAGAACCGTCGTGTTGGGCATGCCGTGGCTTTTTTCCTCTCTTGTGCTGTGCTTGGCTACGGTAGGCGCGGCGGCGGCGACCGTCCACTACACTTTTGGCCTTGGTTGTTATTAGGAGGAGGAGGAGGAGGAGGGCGGCGTTATAGATTTTTCGTGATTCTTACCAGGTACCATATTCGTGAGTTCGTGTTAAACGCAAGATGACCCCCCCCCCCCCCTGGGGGAATTTCATAATCGATTTTGTCCTTTACAAGGGCACCCAGGGCGAAGGCAGCGGCTTAGGAAAGACCTCGTGAGTCATCCCTCTGTAAGGGATGCACTTCTGACCGATTGTACGGTAGGGGGTTATGCTGTTTTACCCCCTTTTGGCCACTTTTGGCCACTTTTTTTTCAGTGGCTCGGTGTCACTCGCGCGAGAGTGACCCCCCCCCCCCGTTCCTTGCGGTCACAAGGCTTTCGCTTTGCTGTTTTAACATTCTCGATATTAGTCTGGAAAGGGATGGTTAGCTACGCTGCACCAGGCAAAAATCGCCGAAGAAGGTGTTGTTGTCCCAAGTGAGGTGCAGACTCACTCGCGCGAGTATGCTAGTATGATAGCTCATACCCGGTGGTGAAAATTGAGGGGTACGTTGTGATACTACAAAAACCGTAGCCTTGATCTTCTTTGGGTTAACTGTTGTCTCTGGCCGGTTGAGCTCCTCAATCGTGGAACTGCGGGTGGTCGGTCAGCGACGAAGGCTGCGGTAGGGAGGGGACCTCCTTTTGCTCGTCTAGGGATTTGGTTGAGCCACTCGCAAGAAGTGACCCTGCCCATCACTGACAGAAACTGAGTTTAGGCGATAGCGTATGCTTGGCGCAGCGTAGCTAACTGTTGCTTTGAGGATTCGCATCGCAACACTCCTAATAGCACGAAGGCTTAAGCCCGCGAAGGAGCAAGGGGGGGGGGGTCACTCGCGCAAGTGACTCCGGGCCGCCACTGCAAAGATAGGCCCCAAAAGGGAAACAGCCCCCTGTCGTTGGTAGCGTTGGTCTAGCATGACGATAATTTTACGAGTCCACCTGTTTGAGGACTAGCAACGTTAGTCGGGTTGCGCGAACGAATGCCTTCCAAGTCATCTTTCGGGTGAGATGTTGAGCTAGCTCCTCATGGTAGGAGCTCCCTCAGAATATTCTTAGAACCTGCTGCACCCTTAGAGTGGGGGATAACTGTCGTCGAGATCCTTCCGTAAACGCCTCGCTCGGGGTTTGCGCTCTCGCCGTTGTCGAGAAAATCAGGCTTCAAGGCTATATAATCCCGGGGGTGTGCTGTCTTGCGCGCTACCACTCTGGCCGGGCATATAAGCACCTTCGACGTACTAATGTTAGTCAAAACGGGTGATTATATCTTAGGTCGGGGGGGGGTATACGGTAGTTAACTATTTTAGCACCGCACTCCCGACTTGGGAACAAAACACTTGGATTTAGACTACAAAGATATTTTTAGGGGGGAGTTGGAAGTGGTTTAATCCCCTGGTGTATTTATGGTAGCAATGCGTCTGATCGTATAAAACGCAACATGACGCGCTCCATATTATCCCGATTCCAACTCCTAAAAAAATATCCTAGTCCCAATCCAAGTGTTTTGTACCCATGCCCAGAGTGCGGTGCTACAGTGAAAGGGTGAACAAGATGGGTTGCAGGTAGTACCCGGTACGCTAGCGTTTCACCTGAGTGCGGTTGTTTTTGCCTTTCTCTCTCACTGTCTATGACCACAGAGTCTGTATCTCTTCGGGAATGAAGAATCAGCACGGACACTGTGGGTGTACTGATGTTGTTGGGTAGAAAGAACGGCTTGATGTGAAGACAGCACGCACAGATTGCGTGGTGGCCGATTCTCCTCACAACCAGGGGGGCTCGCACACAACGAAAACGACTGCGCTGGGAAAATATCGTCGAGATACTTTCCGTAAACGCCTCGCTCGAGGTGTGCACTCTGCCCGATATCGAGGCAATCAGCTTGGAATTCGTCGGGGGGGGGGGGGGGATTATGTAGTGTGTTATATGGTATAACAGCAGGGTTGTGTCATCTGCCGCCGCCATTTTTGGGGGACAAAACTACTTGTAGATTTGTGTTTTTGCTATGGGAAAGGGGTATAGCCTAACCCTTGAAAACTGCACCCCGATGTTTTCGCGACGAAGTGCTTGTGAATTGAATAGGATTTTCATAACTGTCCCCTGCTTATGGGGGAAAAATTCCTTGGATTTTGAGCAGGATTGTCCAGAACTGGACCCTGTTTTTTGGGGGGACAAACTACTCGGAATTAGAGTAGGATTGTCCAGAACTGTCCCCGGTTTTTTGGGGGGACAAACTGCTTGGAATTTTTGTGGCATTGGTCCAGAGCTGGACACGTGCTTTGGAGACACACTACTTGACACGAGTGGAGAATTGTTGAGGCACGTCTCCTTGCTTTTGGGGGGGGGGAAGCTGCTTCAAAATTGAATTGGATTTTGTACAATATCATCTTCGTTGTTGGGGCAGGAGCTGCTGCCCACTCTGGTGCTATTTTTGCTTGGCTACGGTAGGGGCGGTGGCGGCGGCGGTCCACAACAAATTTGGCTTCCCTGCTCTGTTTGGAGTAGCAGGACGGTGCTATGATATATCTGGCACAGCGCAAATTTCGCCTCCTTCAAAGGGGCACCTCTCGTTTTGGGGTGACGCACTACTTGGAATTAGAGTGGGATTGATCGTTCAGAACTGTACCGACGTTTCGGGAACAAACTTCTGTCTGAAGTAGAGTATTCTTGTGTTTTACAGCAGGAGAAAAAATGGCGAACTCCGCAAGAAACTCCATCAACGTTTTGGGCGACAAACCACTCGGAATTAGAGGTGTTTTTTTTTCGCGGTAGGACAAAAAGTTGAAACCCCGTAACCTTTTTAGCACCGCGCTCCCAATATGGGGACTAAACACTTGGAATTAGACTAGGATGATCTTAGGACTTGGAAATGGGTTAAAAACGGCGCACCTACGTTTTTTTGTTGTTGGACAAAACCACTGGAAATTGGAATAAAAGCTACAGTGACAAACGGCTTGGATTTGGACTGTTAGCTAAAGGTGGCCGCGTCGGTGCACTAGACACCTTGGCCGTTGTGAACCCTTTTGTGGCTTCAGAGGGGAAAAATCAAGGGTTTTCACGGGTCATGACCCGGCCCGCGGGTGTGGTCAGGGGGATTTTTAGTTATCCCGGATCGAGTCGGGTCGGGTCGGGAGGTGTCGGAACTCCCACGGGTCAAGCGGGGTCGCGTGAGGAGGTTTTTCAATAGTATGGGTCGGCCCGGGTCACCCTGCCGCGATCCGACCCGCGAGAAGGGATCTGACCAGCGAAAAGCCCTGGGAAAAACGAAAAATGATAAATGAACTGACGATTGCAGCGTCCTTCACACGAAACAATGTGGGCTGGTAGATTGTGCGACGACGATTTTACTGTTTGTCGTACTCCAATTTCTAGTGGTCGTATGACTCGCGCACGGCCTGCACTGCCGTGTGTGCTGCATGCTCGCGCTTTGATAAGAAAGCGTTTTTCACCTTGTTTTGTCGCTGTATGATACCTGGTATCATAGTACATGGCCCCCGAAGGGGTTCACAGGAGGAGGGCGGCGCTATGAAACGTTAACGGATAAGTTTGTCTGCCTACGCAAGAACCAAAGTAACAAAGTGATGTTACTCTTGTTTTATAGAGGGAATGAAGCATTCTGTGTCGGGAGCGAGGGTCGTAGAGGATTGCAGGGAAGGTAAACGAGCACCCTAGGACCAGTCTCGGGTGTAGCTCGTCGCGTGCAGGCTAGCGAAGGCACGCCGAGCGAAAACGAAACGGGTTGGCCCTCTTGCTGATAACGTGGGCAGACATGAGGTAGTCCCCGGAGTGGCTAGCCAAGCCAGGCATTTGGGTGTTTTCTTTAGGCCGAGCCAGGCATTTGAGTCTGCATGGGCACGCGACCAACCTCGAGGCGAAGAGGGTCCGTGCTGGAGGAAGCTGGATCTCAACTTGCTGGATTATACCCGCAACCAAGAGATCGGGCGAAGGGAATAAAGGTTGCCCTTTTGCACGACTTACAAGACGTGGGGCATGGTAAAAGTTTGTGATTCACACTCACGCCGCATTTTCTCGGACGGCAAGCGTGTGAAATGATAACACGATGCTACTTACCGCCGCCACGTTTTTGGGAACGCACACTTGGAATTCGAGCAGGATTGATTGCCGCGGTATGGTGTCCAAGGTCGCATGCCCGCGGGTGCAGGTAGCGGTGCTAGTATCGCATACTTTTAGAAAGAAGGGGCGCGCGACGGTGTGGCATCAATACAGAGAGGCCTGCGTGTTTTGTTTTCAATCAACGCGCCGTCTATTGCCACGCCGTTTTCAGGATACATCAATGGTACATATGGCCCGCGATTTTTTAGTCGGCCTCGTTTGCCAATACCGGCGTTGTCTTGTACGTGTAGGGGGAGGATAAAGCAGGCGGGGCTATGACATGCAGACATGTGTGTGAGTCTTGTTTCAGCCACGCTCTCTATTGCCGCGCTGTTTGCATGGTCCCAAGGTGGTTCATATGTGTCCTTGGCTTTTCTCTGCCGGGGTTGCCGGTTCTGGCGCTGACACGGTATTGTTTCAGGGTGCCGCGCGACGCGCTACCTTGCGCCCGCGTGCATTTGTTTTTTCGCGGCTTTGGCTATTGTCGCCTTTCTGCGCTCTAACACCCACGACGACGGTTTGGCCGCGGATACCGTTCACCACTTCGGCCCTGCACACGAGGGTTTTTGGAGGGGAAGTTCTTGGGTTTTATGTGGGAAAACGATGCCGCTAACCCATTGGCATCTGCATCAACATGTTGGGGGTAGCTGCTGGGAATTGGTACGGAATGACCTCTGCAGTTGCTGAAAGGATACCGACGCTGTATCTTTTTTTGTTGGGGAAGGGCGGGGGGGGGGGTACTCGTTTCATTCATAGCCGTAGTCTTAAGATCATTGACCCTCGCATCCCTATATTGCCGGGATGGAGCACGCCGGGTGTTCCCTGGCAGGCAGACGACGCCGTAAGGTGCCCCGCGGGTCGCATGAAGGATGAGCTGCGTCCTACTGAGAAGCGCCTGTGAGGCGGACTTCCGCATCTTGTGCGTACTTTCTGGCATATCAGATGGCAGCTTCGGATAGATTTATTTGTTCTGGTGTGGCCACTTCCAGAGACAGCAACGGGGATACTATGTAAGTGTCCGTCTCGTGGGTGCCTTACCTTATACCCACTGCGTGATATCGTCCCCCTTGCGCGGAGTTTATTTCTCCACTCTGTGCAATAGGATCTAAGTGGGCCACCATCGCGGCTACCACCTGAACATAAGAACGAGAAAAACAAGACGGTACCCTCGTGGCCTAGCTCATGTAGTGAGAAGCGTGTTTTACAGCGTCGTTGCCAACCGGGGGGGGGGGGGGGGGGGGCCCCCAACAACGACAGACGGGTGAAACGAAGATTAAGCCCACCACACTTCGATGCATAGTGTGTGTCGTGTGCCAAGTTACTCGGCTACCTAATCAATGGCGCTGCGCAAGCTAGTTTGTTGCAGTCGGAGGAAAACCTGTAGCGTTCGGGAGGGGGGTGATAGGGACGGTTGGAGGGGGGGGGGGGGGGGGTCAGACTTTTTGTTTACGCCATACCGCGTTGGCTTGTTCGTCTTGTCTTGTTTCGGTCTGCTTGTATGTCAGCTTTTTGTTGTTGCTGTTGCGGGGGTACGCCATACCGCGTTGACTTGCTCGTCTTGTCTTGTTTTGGTCTGCTTGCATATCAGCTCTTTGTTGTTGCTGTTGCGGGGGCACCTATAGTGTTCGGGAGGGGGGAGGGAGGGAGGGGGGAGGGCGGCGTTCAGACTTTTGGTTTACGCCGTTCATCTTCGAAAGGTTCGTCTTGTCTTATTTCGGTTTTTGCGTATGTCAGCTCCGCTTTGTTAGAGTTGCAGGGGTGTGGCTTGTTGTCTTCGAGAGTCCTGCATCATCGTCCATGAAGAAGCGAAGATTGTTTATACAACAATCAATGCGAACAATGCCAAGTGTCGGAGATGGAGGGAGGGGGAGGAGGGGCATTCATACCCGGTATACGCCATGCAGCGATGACTTTTGCTATTGGCAGCCCCTGTTGTGTGAGTGCTCTTGCGAGGAAACTACCGATACCTCGCAGTCCTTGCTATTTGTGCTTACGATATGCAGCCAATTTTGTAGTTGCTTAGTATGGGCATATAACCGCTTTATCGATTGAAGTCGGCGCCCATCGGTCTTTTATTCTATGACTAGTTTACTGTCTCTACTTTTTAACTTTTGTGTTTTTATTTCTTCTGTGTCCGTTTATTCCGTGTTTTATTTTTTCATGCTTTTATCCTCTTTTATAAATCGGCTTTGATCGTTTATGGAGTTTCCGTCCCCGGTACGTTTCGTATTTAGTTTTTTTTTCTCTGTCCCGTAGTTTGGCACCGCTGGAGGAACTTATTTCCCTCTCTACCGGCACATGCATGAGAGAGAATACCCTGTGCGGACCCTAAATGGGGGTATATATATATTTATTTCTTCGCACTTCTACTTTCCAGCTTCTGGACAAACCGTGGTCACAGGTGTCGCCCCTTCTTCCCCCCGGTTCTTGCCTTCAATTTTTTTCGCGCATGGGGCCATGTCCCCAACCTATCATGGGAAAACCCTGCTACTCTCAATCGTCATATCATATCCGTATCATATCCAAGCATACATTCAACGAATAGTTTTGCCTATAAGTGTTACCTCGTTCGTAATAGTCAGTCAGAGAGATTTCCCTTAAAAAACTGCTATAATACCTAGAGCTGATGATGGAATCATATTCGGCCTAATTAGCGGCCTTTCTTCCTGGCGAGCGCACTTCACGTCGTGCCGCGGCATGGATCCATGACAACATAACGTATCCATGACCGCACTTATCTACCTGCTGCTGACCCTCCACCCCACGGCCGATTGTGCCATGGGTGGGTGCGCCCTCTGCGTTTCGAGGTTCACGAAACACTAAAATCTGAAATGACGGGGCTCCTTGACATTATTCTTGTTTTGCAACACGAAGTTCTTTTTTGTGTCAAATGTATACATAGGCCCACGAGTTTGTGTTATCTTTCAGTTTCGATAAAAAGACAAATAGTCAGGAATGGCTCAGACAAGAAAAACGACACACCACCTGCAACTACCGTGGCATGCGTCTCGCTGGCTTCGAGAAAGCAAAGGAGGCGCTACCCCTAGGGCGCATCCTGCGATGGAGGCGGCGCGTTTGACGCGCGCTGCGATAGAGGCGCGCCGTCTTCTTTTTTCCGAGGCTCATAACCTATTGAAAATCGGTTTTGCGTAAACTGAAAGCGCAACCGGATGAACAGAATTCCGTGGCCTATGTATTATGTATACAACAGCAACACCAACAACAGCAACACCAACAACAGCAACACCAACAACAGCAGCAAGAACAACAACAACAACAACAGCAACAACAACAACAACAACAACAACAACAACAACAACAACAACAACAACAACAACAAAAATGCAGAACAAGAGCTGATAAATTCCGAGGATTTTGGGTTAAGGAGCCTAACCCTAACACCCGTCGTTAAGAAAACAAAAAAAATAGGCAAAAAGTGCTACCTATCTATCATGGGTAGAACGCGTTGTTTTTGGCTGTTTCGTCGGGTGGCAAGCACAACACAACATGTGGGGGTGGGAGTGTTGATGAGGATTAGGGTAGTAGACCTACAGATATATGTAGGGAAAGGAAGTAGTTCGTAGATGGAATGAGAAGACGTGGGGAAAGGAAATAAATGGGGAAATGGTTGCCAGAATGCCATAAGAGAGGTGCTACTGCTTTATCGAAGGGTGTTCGATTTATATCGGAACGATCATCCACGCTATATTGTCAGCGGACAAAAGTAATAGTACTAATAATAGTAATAACTTATACAAAACCAACCTATCGGGCTAGACATGAGCCGCAGCGTCGCCCGGCTTAACGTCCTTCGTCATGGGCACCAGGCAATCCTCATGACCGAGCCTCTTGGCCCACCACACCGCCGTTTGAGAGCGCCTGTTCTTGTAGGGGATCACTGCGCGGAGCTCTGTGAGAGCGCGCACGACGGCCGTTCGGCCACACCGCGCGGCCTTAATGAGGGGTATTTTCCCGGAGTGGGTTTCGTAGTTTACGTTGGCGCCGCCTACTTTCACGAGGGTTCGGACCGTTTCCACGTGACCTCTGAAACGTTTTTCAAATGCACCGCGCGCGCAAGGAATGCTGGGGTTATTTTGTTAGGTTAAGCTATACAGTTCGCAAACACACCAACAACAAAAGCGCGAAAAAGGAACGCGGGAGTTGTTTAGTTTAGGTTAAGTTCGCAAACACACGAAAAAAGAAAAACGAAAAAGGAACGCGGGAGTAGTTTGGTTTAGGTTAAGCTATACGGTTCGCAAACACACGAACACAAGAAAAAACACGAAAAAGGAACGCGGGAGATATTTTGTTTAGTATAGGACAAGCTACACAGTTCGCAAACACACGGAACGAAAAAAAATACCCCCTCTGACGCGGACACTTTTGTTGTAGAACTAGCCAACAAAAGCGTTTGTCGGATTGCAAGAGCGAATGCCTTCGGAGTCATGTGTTGGGCGAGATGTTGAGCTAGCTCCTCATGATGACATGTCAGGACCTCAGAAAGTTCTTGGAATCTGCTGCACCCCTACTATGGGATAATTGACACTACATTCTAAATCGCCACCCGTTTTTGTGTGTGGTTGTTTTGTTTTGGTCTTAGCCGCGCGTGACCGTAACTTGGGGGTGCGTTGGACGTCAATGATAGATTTACCGGTCGGGCTAATGTGTATGGCAACGCATACACACCACATTCTCTACCGTCACCCCCTTCTTCCTTTTTGTGTGTGTGTGTGTGTTTTTTTTGCGCGTTCACGGCGGTCTATATGTCTCGGGAACAAACCGTCAACCTTTCAATCCGGAAGGCCGCTGAGGGCAAAACTTCCCACGAGATTTTGTGCTAGTCTAGCACCGCAGTATGGTACGTAGCATCCCGGAGGCCTCTCCGCTCTTGATGCGTGCGACACAGGCCGCCTAGAATTTATAGTAACAAGAGACATAAGTACCGACCCAGACAGAGCTTCTTATTTGGGAGGGGGTGCGTTCTACGCTAGCTTCAGTAAAGTGGTTCACGAATTCTCTGTTTTCCCGTAAATCCCGGCCTGCCTTCTTATTGCCATGCCGTCTTACTGCAAAGCAATGCGGAGGTCCCGAATCCTGCCATCAATTTTCACGAACGCCGAAAGATAATAATTCGAGATCAGGATTCGTGACGAATAACACGATTATTAATAGTGAAAATTGTCAGTTTTTTTGTCGCGATTTCCTGAACTTTTGTGTACGTTAAGAATGACCCTAAGGTAGGCACTCTCATTTTTGTCGTCAGCCAAGACCCTTTATTCGTAGGGACTTGAGAGGCGAAACGAGACAAAACGAAACTTAATTGGCGAAGAATGATAATTTCAGCATCGGTCACAAGTCTGTCTGAAAGCAAAACCAGGTGCTTCTGGGTTAGGGTTAAATCCAGTCCGAAACCCTTGAAGGGTTTGTCAAGGATCTCTACGATTGGGTGGTAAGTTTCGCAGCACACAGAACACGCACCATGCACACACATGACGCATTCCAAGCGATCGGTAGATCGGTGGAAGAGTTTCCTGTCCCACATTGGCGCATGCACGGGGTCTAGTAGACTTATGTTTGGGCTTTATCGCTGTGTCTACTACATTTTGAGTAGCACCGTAACCACACTACAAGGCGTTGCACTGCTTGCGCAAAGTACGCTCGAAGCATGGTACTGCTCCCTCTCGACAGCTTCAGGCTTTGTAGTCGGACTTTCACCTTCGTGTAAAACACATGCAGTCAGAGGGCTTCATGATTCTCTTGAAGGATGTAGCTCGGTTACTCCCGTGGGTGATAGTACCAGGTCCAACAGGATGCTGGTTGACCAAGTGTGGTGGTCTGCGGGAAAATTTAACATAACCAACGCAAGACGAACACGCAAAGACGGCCAGCTGACAGTCATTAGCTACTATGCCGTACCAATACTATAGAACACGCAGGGAACGAAAATTATTTCGGGGATAATGATGTGGGTGAGCGCGGTGATACTCGGCGTATCGTACATCACAATTTGCGTTTGTTTAGGGTTAAGTCTGCACTGCAGATAAACGAACCGCATTGTATGTATATACCTCGCTCTCTTTTTCCTGACTCGCTTGACGTCCCTAGTGGACGCTTCATAGACTCTTCCGTTAGAAGGTAGGCATGGAAGCCCGATTTTGACAAGCCGTATCAGATTTCTCCATTCGTTTCGTTGCAGTTCGTGGAAGCGATGTTCCCCCGAATCTTTCATGTTCTGCTGAAAGTTGTATGGCCCATCAGGGTGGGCAAGTGTTATGGCTTCTCCCTGAATTATTACGTATCATATGATTATATTTTTATACATCGAAACGGCGATTGGGATCCCGTATCACACCCAGTCAGTGCGCGAGTGTTTCTCTACCATTTACAAAAAAAACTACTACTTGCTCTATACAGCACTCCAGCGCCCCGGCGGAATAGATCATATAACTTCCACCCATTGATACTACCTCCCACGGCAGCCTCATGTATCACGACCATCATGAGCCAACCGAAAAAAAGAAAAAAAGCCCACGCCGCTGTTAACCTGGATGCCGGGGAAAGGAGACGGCGTACCCTGCCTATGGACGTAAACATAGGGGCCGTTGGGTCATGAATATGAATATCAAACTGTCCTTATATTTACGTCCACGTTTTTTAGTTTCTTTGTATTATTCCTGTTACTCTCCAGCTCAACTCGAAAGAGGTTTTACTGGCTTTACCTCAACCTTCTGGACAAGCGTGGTCACGGCTGTCTTCCCTGCTTTCCTGCCCCCCCCCCCCCCCCCCCCGGTGGATGATTTCATTTGCGCACAGGGTTCGGCATTCCCACTTTTTCAGCTTTTTATGGTCGCTCATCGATTTTTTGATCGATCTCTCTCTCGCGCTTTCCGCTTGTCATTTTTTTCCGCAAGAACAAATCGCTACGAGCACGAGTATGCACTCGGGAGGATTCGAACCCGCAGTAATTACTGTTGACTATGAATAGTAGGGACGAGATTCGTCGACTACTACTCCCAGCCGCCACACAGCAGTGTAGTTCATTATCAGTCTGCGACCGGTCATCCCTGTGTTCCTGTACCACAAAAAATGAAAAAGGGTGCCGAACATGGTGTTCGCAAGTTCTTTGCTCGCGAGCCGCAGCTTGAAAGTATCTCCTGCCCAACACTGAGTGCTGGCGTTGCTGTTGCAACAGCTGCAGCAGCAGCCTGCAGAAGGGCCAAGCAGCATGCAGCAGCCCCAGCAGCAGCAAGCAGTGGAATGAGGTGTCCAGGATACAAACTCGTGAAAGGAGGGGATTAAATTTGAATTTTATATGAAGCATAAACTACACAAAAAACGGGACGGTATAAACTTGCCTTCCGGGATTATGCAAACCTCGGGTTCCTCAGGAGGAAATCAAATACGATCCCTTCGTTGGCTTTGCGGCTTGAGCTGAGAGAGAGGCGGTGAAGCGAAGCGAAGAAGAAGGGCTACTGGACACCCTTGGCTGTTATCTCAGGTGGGCTCTCCTCGAAGGATCGGTTCTTTCGTAGTGTGGAGGTCAAACGAAATTGCATATCAGCCCACAGCAGACCTTGTTTCGTCGCCAGCCATGCCGCTACTGTTGAGCGGTATGCATGCCAACCCTCTGTTGATGGTGTTTAGCAGAGTGCCCAACGCGCGTGTTTTTAGCGGCATTTTGAAACTTCGACGTGCAGCGATCTTCGTGTGTTCCGCTGTGTGGCTAGAGGTCGGGGTTGTGCGCTCGGAGGCTTCGTCTAGAGGTGGTCTCTCGGCTCTCTTGCTGGTGGAAAGAGTGTAATGCTAGCAACAGAGTTGTGGGTTTGCTCTGTACAACTACAGCAGTAGTACAGCAGCTGCTTCTGTTGCCCGAACGAGAGCATGGGACAAAGTGATGCTTCAGTTTGGCTCGTGACTTCTTTCCTAGTCGCTCCAGAGGTTTGTAAGCGGGTAGTGCTGTGCTACCACAGTCTTTCTCGCCCCCTATGGTTCCCTCTTCCATGGCCTCACCAGGTGCTCAGACGAGTGCACGTATGTTTACCCTTGCTCCCAGGCGTCAGCAGCGGTAGGTTACGGCAGTAGGTCACAGCAGCAGCAGGTCTATACAACAGCAGTACAGTACCGGTAGTTCGCAAGCGGTGCCCGCACGAAGTTCATGGCAGTACGTGGATCTTAGCAGTAGCTCTCACAGCAGTAGTAACTTCCAGCAACATGTCACTGCACACAGTAAGCAACAGCAGTAGGTAGCTGCAGGATGCAGCAGTCGCTTACTACAATAACTCACAACGGTATGTCCAAAGTACTGCCAGTAAGTCTTCACAGCAGTAATGGTAAGTCCCAGCAATATTTCTTAGCAGTAGCTCACAGCGGTTGGCAACAGCAGCAGCACTTCATACGTAAAATTATAATTGCAATACTGCACGACAGCAGTATTGTACCGGTATTCGCCGTGCACTAGATCCCCCCACCCTAACCCCTGCCCCCACCCTTACTTCCACCCCCCTTAACGCCTCCCCACCCTCACCCATCACCCCCAACCCCCGCCAAAAGAACACCGCCATACTGCAAGTGTTAAAAGTGCAGAAATGGGGATGAACAGATGCAAGGAAGCCTCGTTGGCTTTCTCGAGCGACGTCGATATCCTTAACTTCCACTCCCAACACCAACCCAACCCCCGACCCCTACCCACACCCTCACCTTGACACCACCCCGACCCTTAAACCCTACCCCCACCCCCACCACACCCTCACTCTTGAACCGTACTCCCACCCCCCTAACCCCCAACCCCACCATCAGCCTCTACCCACACCCCCACCCGACACGCACCCCCACCACGCCCCCACTCCCCTAACGCCCCCCCCATCCTGAACTCCAACCCCCACCCCTACCCCTGCTCACACCCCTACTCACACCCCAACCCCACCCACGCCCCCACCCTCACCTCCACCATGAAATCGCCATCGTTTATATTGAGAGCCCATAAAGAGGGTGGCGAGCAGTTTCGAAGAAGCCCCGCTGGATTTCTCCTGTGATGGCATCCTTGACCCTCGTCCCCGTCCCCGACCCCCAACCGCCACCCCCACCCCCACCCCCACCACCCACACCGTCACGCTGCGCACACACCCGTCCCACCCACACCCTTAACACCCTACTCTCATCCCACCCACACTCCCACTCTTGAACCTTACCCCTACCCCCCACTCTTTTACCTTACCCCCGCCCTCACCCTACTCTATGGTGTACAGACCACAACCATGCATAAAATATATACACCCCCCCAACCCCACGCCCTCACCCCCAACCCCACCAGAAAAACGCCACCGCAAATCGTGAAAGCGGGTAAAAAATGGTGGCGAGCAGTTGCGAAGAAGCCCCGCTGGGTTTCTCGGGCGACGTAGACATTCGCGCCTCCTACAAGCTCACTAGGGATGCTGCTGCATCGACATCGTCATCATCATCGGCATCTCTGTCTGCGCATTCGCCTGGATCCGCTTCTGCACCCCCTTCGTCGCACGGGTTTTCTGCTCCTATCCTTGTCGAGCGCCTCCCCCCTCCCTCTCTACAAGAGGACGGGCTCATTGGGGGAGGCGTTGTCATGAACGGGGTGGGGACGGGGGCTGGGGTTGAGGGGGCGGTAGGGCAGAGCGTGGTTTCTTGGAGGGCGCAAGGGTCTGGCCTGTGGGTGGAGGAGCGGGGGCTTGATGATGATCTTGAGGATGGAGGGCTGCACCTCAAGCTGGAAGGTGGGGACTGTACGTTTTCTGCTTTGTTGTGTTCCTTTCCCATCTGTTGTCTTCTCACGTTTTTTTATCCGGCTCCCTTCCTTTTCATAACTCGGACCCGAGGTCACCCAGCAACCATACCCCCTCGCATACGGTGTTTGCCTTTGTTGTTTACCGAAAAGGTTTTAGCGTTGTATTCCGTCTTCAATTCGCGTGCGTAATGCTTGGGCGTAGCTCTACAAGCGCTTGGTTGATTTTGTGCTGTTGCTCGGCGGCGACTAGCCTGGTGTCTTCCACTCTTTGGGTGAACTTCGATGGGGTTTTTTTCGGGTTCCGACCGCTCGCGCGCTCTCCTTTTCTGTCCCATCCTCACGCGTCCTTTCGCAGGCGGCGTCTCCATAAAAGGGGCTGTGAATGTGTTCGGGCACGATAGCGGCGGCGGCAGGGCCTCAGCTTCGACGGTGACAGTGTGCGCCTACACGGACGAGGGCGTTATTCACAGGGTGGCACTCAGGCGTCCCGCGGCTGCCCCCGGTGGGAAGGTACGTTGGGGTTGGGGCGGGGGTTTGGTATAGTGTAAGTTAGCTTTAGTGTGTATGGGTTAGGGAAAGGGGCTGGGGTTGTGGTATGACGTTGGGGTTGGCGTGAGCGCTTGGAATTAAGGCTATAGTATGGGGTGGGGGTTATTGTATGGGGTTGGGGTAGGGGTGGGGGGTTGAGTATGGGGTTAGGGTTTAGGACTGGGGTTCGCGTCGTTGGGGGTTAGGTTAAGGGGTTGTTGAGGTTATGGTATGGGGCTAGGATTGGGGTGGGGGGTGAACGTTCGGAGTTGGGGTTTAGAAGGTGGGGTTGTGGTGTGAGGTTGTGGTGTGGAGTTGAGGTTAGGGTCAGGGCTAGGGTGTGGGGTTAGGGTTGTAGGACTGGGTTAGGGTCGCCGGGGGTTAGGGCAAGGGGCCCGGGTTATGGTATGGGTTTGGGGTTAGGGTTGGAGTGCAGGGTTGGGGTGAGGGTGAGGGGATCGGGATGAGGTTAGGATTAGGCCTAGGGTGTGGGGTTACGATTTGTAGGGCTGGGGTTCGCAATCCGGTCCGAGCTATCTGTCTTTCTCTTGTCTGACTCCACCTGTCTATCTCCCCCGCCCCTCCCGCTCTCTCGCCCTCACGCTCTTTCTCTCTCTTTCTACCTCCAATTTTCTAACCCCCCCCCCCCCCCCCCCCCCCCGTCCCCTCTCTCGCCCTCACCCCCTCAACCCCTTTGCCCTTCCCTCGATTTTCCCTTGTCGCTCCGCTCTTTGCAGATACCGTCAGCCTTTGGCGCGATGGCCAGGCCACAGTCGCGCAGTGTTATTAGGCTCAGTTGCCGCGACGCCGGCGATGGCCCCTGCTGCTGGATCAGCAGGTAGGAATTATCTCTACGAAACGTGTGTACCCAACCCTCCCCTCCCCTTTCCCCGTGCCTACCCCACACGCCCACCAGCACCGTCACCCCCACCCCCGCCCATACCCTGCTCCCACGCCCCCCCCAATGCCTACCTCGGCCCCAACCCACGCTTACCCGTATTCACGCCCCACCTCGTACCCATACCCTCACCTCCAACCCTACCACCACCACCGTATCCCCTACGCCAACTTCACACCCGACACCAATCCCAACCTGTCATAACAAAACCAAAGCCAACAAAACGCAGACCCCAACCCCAGCTCCTACTCCCGCACCCTCGCCCAATCCTAACATCTATCCCAATCCCAACCCCCGCCTACGACGCGCGCTACGATAGAGGTGCATGGTATACCCCTTCCTGGCTAAATTATTTTCTGGATGACGGTGCTCCTTAACCCATCTTAACCCAACGTCGTCGAAGTGTCATTCTTGTTTTGCGAGAGATATACATACACATACTTCGAAGTATACATATATAAATTTTGTACCCAGACCATGGGGTTTTTCATTGGCCTGCGGGATTTTATTATTATCAAAAATACGGTTTCGCCTCAGACGGCGAGAAAGAGCTCCTCCCAGACCAATGCTACGGCAGGAGGGTTGGTCCCTTTATTAGGGACCTTTTTCTGCAGCGGCTCGGGGCCGCTCGCGCGAGTGCCCCCCCTGTTCGGTGCGGCCATAGGCTTTCGTGCTGTTTTAATTTTACGGTATTAATCCCACATGGGATGGCTAGCTATATAGATGCCGCGCCAAAACTATTCGCCCAACGTGTTTCCGTCAGTGACGTACGGTATCACCTCGTGCGTGTATGATAGTATGATAGTATGGTAGTATGATTGTGTGATTGTATGAAAGTGTGATAGTGTGATAGTATGATGATGTGATAGTATGATAGCGTGATAGTATGATAGTATGATGGTATGAAAGTATGATAGTATAATAGTCTAGTATGATAGTATGATAGTATGATAGTATATGTGATATGATAGTATGATAGTATGATAGCGTGATAGTATGATGGTATGATAGTACAAGGTTCCCCTTCGGGAGGTGGACACGTGCCTCCCGGGGGCGACGCAAGTCGAATGACTACAACTGATGATGAAGTATTTATGCAGAAGGTGTATATCGGAGGGATGCGTAGTGGAATGAATGTGGATAATATAAGATATCACAGACATTTGGAGGAGGAGGGTTGGGATATTGCTGAGGCTCGGTGTGATAAGTTATTCGAAAGTCCACTCCTTATAACTGCGTGGCAGCAATTAATTCTACGTTTGTAGCATATGCGTAAGGCTGTGACATGAAGTGGAGATACTCTTCAACACTCGAATATGTAGTTACTGTAGGTTGAGATCCAGCGACTTCCACAAGTTCTTGATTTGCTCCAGCTAAGATGCTGTCGTGGAAAGTTTTGAAACCTGATCCTGGGATAACGGTGTACAAATTGGTTGTGATGTGGGCAATAATATGTGCACGGACGATGTGATGTAAAGCTGGGTTGTTGTGCACACGACGCGAGATACATCTTAATAAACATGCACCATCACCAATCTCGGGAATAATGGACCATTGACCAGAATTGTTATTGTTGCCGCTGTTGTTGTCTTGATCATTTTCGCTGTCTGATGGGTTTGTACTGCTGTCGCTGCTGTTAGAGGAATCATTGGTGTCAATTTGTTGTGTGTTTTCTGTGTCCAGTATTTTTCCCCGCGCGCTTAAACAGTTGAACAGTTTATACCGATGTTTGTTGCCGATATGGTCTGTTGTGTGCACATCGTTACTTTTGCTTGAGTTGTGTTGCTACTTTATATCTCTTTATACAGGTTTCGCTACTGCTGTATGGTAACCACCGTGTCAATTGTGAGGGAGAACTCACAGTAATGACATAGTTCCCGTCGTTGCTCATATGACAATCAACTCTTAGAGTCTATGGACTACGTGCTGCTTGCTGGTGGTGCTCTATTGTAAATCCGCTGTGTATGTTCTTTTGATGAGAGTAAAGGTCTTGTGTATTTATTCTCCTCGGTCCATCCAGAAAAAAATCCCGTTCTCAATAAAATTTGATTTTTTATGATCTATATATTATTGCCGCTCTCTGCGGTTGCTTGCTGCTGCTGTGATCGTAGACAGTTTATACCGATGTTTGTTGCCGATATGGTCTGTTGTGTGCACATCGTTACTTTTGCTTGAGTTGTGTTGCTACTTTATATCTCTTTATACAGGTTTCGCTACTGCTGTATGGTAACCACCGTGTCAATTGTGAGGGAGAACTCACAGTAATGACATAGTTCACGTCGTTGCAGCGGGTACATATACACCGCGCCCGCGTCTAGCAGTGCGGGAAAATTCTCTCGCAAATACATTTTGATGCGACCCCGATGTACGTGCGAGGACTAAAGTTCCACCGTGTGTGTAGTAGACGTATTTAAGCCTGACGATATGCCTATATTTTTGGCTCTAAACCAAATTAAGCCCTATCGTGTTTTGAATGTCTAAAAAATAGGTCTATTTTATCGACCTAACGACCACGGCAGACCACGGTGAGATGTGGATTTTCCCAAAATATGCACTTGGGCACATTTTGGCCCAAGTGCATATTTGAAGCAATTTTCCGAGTATTTTCCAGCAAACAACAGCATTTCAGACGACAAAAGCTCGAGGAAACATCAGACACTCTGCAGCAGCAGCACAGCACAACACCCACGCAGTAATTGCAACGCTCAACCTAGCAAGCCGCTTGGTGTATCCCCAACCCGGGTTAATCAACCTGCGTGTACAACACCATCAGAAACGTTGGCGGTGGTCAGAGGCGACCCACTCTCGTGGAGCGGCATGCCTCTACGTACTATTACTTGAAAAGGAGTCCTTGTTCATTCACGAGGATCGAGCGCACACACAACACAACACACCACAAAACAAAACAACACAGCACAACACACAGACAACCAGCACCCCAACAGCCAACCCAACTACAGCACAACTAGCCGGTGGAAAACGCCCGCGAGACTCCTCCTACCCTGGCGTTCTCTGCGGCCAGAGAACTGGGACTCTGACATAGTTCGTCGCGCGCTCGTGCTCCTGCTCTCTCGTCCTGAGAGGCTGTAATTTTTCGATGACACATTTTTTTGTTTGGTTTTTGTGCCCGACGTAGCGCATGGCCGGAGCTGCTGCTGCAGTTTACAACCCTGTTGCCTCTTTCCCGCGGATGCCTACATTTCGAGGGTGGAAATTGAACCGGGTTGAGGGCCAGTCCTGCTGTGCTGCTGTACTGACTGCCACACTGAGGCACACCGAAGGCGGCAGACGCCTGCGAGGTACCCTACATATGAAGCGAGTATGGAGTACGAAGCACTCAATGTTTTTGCCAGGCACCAGTTATTTGTTTTGGCCGTTTGTTCAAGCTCGCACAGCATGGGCAGGGGAGGGTCTTTCTCGAAGTTTCCACCCACTCATGTGCTGACTCATGACATAAATCCTCGTCTTGCCATCTGCGTCTGGAGTAGTGCAGAAATATCATAGTCTATTTTCAAGTAGTTTGATCTTTCCTCGGCTTTTCTTTTTATGCGTACTGAAAGAGACCACTATTTCGAGTTTTAGACATGTGGTGTTTTTTTTATGCGAAAATATCGAATGGCCTAGCTCTTCCAGTTGGAAGTACTTAAGACCTAACCTCGAGGCTTAAATACGTCTAGTGTGTGGTTGCTCGGGGACAGAAGTGTCTCATACCCCGCAAAATAGAGCCAGTTTCGGCGGCTTTCCGCGGCCATAGCTCGCGCCACGGACGTCCCATGAGCCCGGCACACGGCTGATAATATACCGACGGGTAGTCTGATCGCATTGCAGAAGAAAGCACACCAAAAAACTCTGCGCCGGCGGAGAAAAAGGGACGGACTAGGCAAAAAAAGCAAAATGGTACATATGCATATGATCGTATGTGTGATATGATAGTATGATAGTATGATAGTGTGATAGTATGATAGTGTGATAGTATGATAGTGTGATAGTATGATAGTGTGATAGTATGATAGTGTGATAGTATGATAGTGTGATAGTATGATAGTGTGATAGTATGATAGTGTGATAGTATGATAGTGTGATAGTATGATAGTGTGATAGTATGATAGTATGATAGCGTGTGTGATATGATAGTATGATAGTATGATGGCATGATAGTATGATAGTGTGACAGTATTATACTATGATATTATGACACTATGATACTATGATAGCACGTGTGATATGATAGTATGATAGTATGATAGTATGTGTGATATGATAGTATGATATAGTATGAGAGGCCGCCGTAATAATGGGGGTATCCCCCTTACCATAGCCTTGATCCTCATCAGGTCAGGAGCCTCGGAAAGATAATTGGTGCGCACCTGTACCGGGCGTGTGTCCTACCGCCACCGGCCGTCGCCACCCCCACCCCCTACCCATACCCCGATTTCCAACCCTACCACCGCTACCACCCTATCCCCAAGCTCAACTCAACGCCAACCCCAATGGAAACCCCAGCCCCAACCCCAACCCCAACCCCAACCGACCCTTGTTGCTTCTTTTTTTTACGTTAATCTACGGACATGTGTTGGTGTAGCCATCACCACCACCTTAACCCGCCACCCCAACCCCAACCCCAACCATAGGCCCAACCCCAGCACTGACCCCAACCCTAACCCCAACCCTAACCCCAACCCCAACCCCAAACCCAACCCCAACCCCAACCAACCCTGGTCGTGGCTATTGTTGATTTTTTTTTCCCTGCAGAGATATGTTGGTGGTGGGAAGAGCCGATGGAAACGTGCACTGCGTCAGGATTATCGAAGGAGTTGACGGACAGGTGTGCAAAGCAGTATGTAAAAAAAATGCGCTGCATGTACAATGTGCAGTACTCTGCAGTGTGTAAAAATTAAGTATGTACCCATCATGATTGTAGAAGGATCGGGCGGACAGGTATGCACTGCAGCATGTACAGCATGTAGTATGCAGAATGTAAAAAAAAAAAAGTATGTACGCGTGATGATTATAGAAGCAGCAAACGGACAGGTATGCATAGCAGTATGTACAGCATGTAGTATGCAGTATGTAAAAAACGGTATGTACGCGCCGTGATTGCAGAAGGAGCAGACGGACAGGTATGCACAGCAGTGTGTGCACCGTGTAGTGCGGTATGTAGAAAGAAATATCGCTGGTATACAAAGACTATGAACGTCATGGTTGTAGAAGGGGCAGATGGACAGGTATGCACACCAATATATATATAACATCTATGCAGTGTGTAAATAAAAAAGTATGTTCGCATCATCATCGTAGAATCTGACGAACAGGTATGCACAGGATGTACAGCAGTATGTACAGCATGCACAGCATGTTCAATATGCACGGTAAGTGTGCACTGTGTACAGTCAGTACGTACAGTATGTACAGCAAGATTGTTGAACGAGTAGGCGGACAGGCATGCGCAGCAGTATGTACAGCAGTATGTGCAGCAGTATGTGCAGCAGTATGTGCAGCAGTATGTGCAGTAGTACGGTTGTGAGTACCGTATGCGCAGCCGGTGTACACAGCTTGCAGTATCCACTCTGTAGCATCAATAAATAATTATTGGAAAATGCCTTGCCGTCCCGTGTTTTTCCTGTACGCACAGGCCTCCCAACTAATACGTCGCCCCTTTCCTGTAGTTCCTAGCTCCTACCACCTGTGTCTTGACGGCTTTCTGCTTTCCAGGGCAATACCTTAAAAAAAGCTGCTTTTCAGGCTCTCAGCGAAAGCTATCGCATTGGTTTTATAGCCCCCCCGCACCCCTCTCTCAATTATGTTGTGTGTCCCCCCCCTTACCCTCCCCACCCGCCCCCCCCCCTTCGCCCCCCCCCTTCCCCTCCCCCCGGCCCCCCTTCCGCCTCCCCCCCCCCCTCCGTGGTTCTACGGACAACGGCCATACATGATACGATATACAAACCCCTCCCTCCTCCCCTGGTTTTCTTTTGCTTTTCGTGTTTCGCCTGTGGGGTTTCATGGGGTTTTACGAGAAAAGGCGGCGTCTTTGAGCGAAGAAACGTTACGCGCGAAGAGTGGATGGAATCCGCTGTCGGGGGGCGGGGGCGTGGCGAAGGCCGTCGCTATCACTGGATTCTGGCTGGAAAAGGTACGCTGCAGTCCAGTGGTCCCTCGTTGGCGTGGTGCCTTGCCAAATGGCAATGCCCGCACTATAAGAGACGCCCAAACTATCACGTGATATATATATGCAGATATACATGATGAACTGGTGCATTCCTTCCAAAACCGTCAGATTTATCCCCTTACAGGATTTATAGTTTCCACGCACAGATTGAGTTGCTCCGCCCGTTCCCCCCCCCCGCCGCCCCGCCCCCCGCTCCCTCTTGATCAAACCCAGGCCCCCACGTCCTTAAAACTCCGACCTTCCCTCACCGGTTATTCGACTTGCAGGATTCACTTGATAAACTGACGCATTTCCTTCCACAGCTGTCAGATTTTGTCCCCCTCAAAAACGGGTTTGATTGTTTCCGCGCGCAGACTGACTAACATCACCCTGTTGGCCCTGATAGCTACACTGTAGTTGCAAGGGGAGTCGCCGACCTATATCCTTAATGAGGACACACAACCCGTAATGCGCGCGATCGGAGTATCACACACAGCTTGCAAAGATGAGTTTCGACAAAATATTCGATCTCACAGCTGGAGTGTATTTTTATTTTATAATATATACCTGGTATATTATTTGTCACACACATGACCACTTTCCAGCTTCTGAACAAGCCGTGGTCACAGGTGTCGTCCCTTCTCCCCCCCGGTTCTTGCCTTCAATTTGTATCGCGCATAGGGTTCAGCAATCCCACTGCTCGTCGATTTTTCATCGAGTGTTGCTAACTCACGCTCTCGCGCTTTCCGCAAGTCAATTTGTGCACAAGGAAAAATCCTCACGAAATTGTACGAGTATGCACTCGGGGGGATTCAAACTCACGAAACTGACCTATACCAGGCTCGAGGATAACCTGATACGCCACTGGGCGACCGGCTGTGATATTATGGTACTCTGCTAGTAGGACGAGGTTATGACCAGCCATCATCACCGCACTAAAATGGGCTCCCGCACTAGCGGCTACCGCGCGAATGCGGGACTACGACTGTACAGCACGATAGCCGCACGAGTTGGGACCTTCCTGCAGGGAAGCGCAATTATTGTTTTTGCCGGAGTTTCCCGAGCCCAATTTTTGGAACCGAAAAATTGTGTCTGGGGCTTCTTCGGTGTGCGACAAAGACCTGACGTGGAACTCCACTTTGTTTTGCTTGGGGGGGGGGGGGGGGGGGGGGGGGCGTTACGGCGGTTTCCAAGAAGTCTGGACGGCGTTTTAGCCGAAAATAGAAAATTATGAGAGTTGCCATCGAAGGGAGCGGATCGACCGAGGGTTTTGCAATAGGTAGTAGCAGCCAAAAGCAGGTACTGTATACCTGGCCAGTTTTGGCCCAAAAACAGGTACACACTCATACGCGTATGGAGTGAGTATGACGCCGCACAAAGCATGCGATTTGGCCGAGAGGACATCGTACCTTGTCCTAAGTCGGCAAAACCCTTTAGAGGTAAGATGTCCCTCTTAATGTCACCTAAGCCACCCTATACGAAAATCGCTCATATCTAAGAGCGTGAACGCGAAAGCTAAAAAAAAAGTGTGTATTCGAGTCGATAGAGCCAGTGCGGTACATGGTTGCTGTGGTGTCTGAAACGTAAGTCGAACCGGTGTGTTCCAATTGTTCAGTGTACAATGTCTGCGATTGCGATTTGAGCACGATGTCTGCGATTGCGATTGACCACGTTTCGCGGCGCCTTAAGACACGATATTAGGTGAGATTGTTAACGGAAGAGTTTGCCGATCTTCCCCAAAAAAAAAGAAAAACATCGAGCCGAACCCGGGGATGAGAAACGAATGTCCCCGGTTTTCGGTGCCCATGCATTGACCCTTTTTACCCAGCGCTACGATACCATTTTGTTTTCCTTGTGTTGGATTGGTGTTGGGTTATTACGTTTGTTGGCTTTTTTTATGCTTTCCTGCCCAACCAAATGTGCCATCTCGCAAATACCCTAGTGGCAGGTTTTCCTCAGGTCATTATTCGACCCGCGGGTCGGGTCAGGAGGTCAAATCTCGTGGGTCGAGTCGGGTCGGGTCAGGAGGTTTTCCATATCTCGCGGGTCGGGTCGGGTCGGGTCAGGAGGTTTTCCATATCTCGCGGGTCGAGTCGGGTCGGGTCGGGTCAGGAGGTTTTCCATATCTCGCGGGTCTGGTCGGGTCGGGTCGGATCAGGAGGTTTTCCATATCTCGCGGGTCGAGTTGGGTCGGGTCATGAGGAGTTTGATATCTCATAGACCGGGTCGCGTTGAGTCGGGAGGTGTTCAAATCCCACGGACCAGGTCGGCCCGCGAGGAGTGACCGGACCCGCGAATAGCCCTGATTGATTTCCACGTCTGAGGCACATGATATGCATACATAACAGAACTGCAGTAGTCTATCTATACCTGGTACATTTTTGTATGCTTTTTACTATTAATATTGTTATTCATTGTTTTTTCACGCATTGATGCCTCGTACGTAGACTATTCGCGGATGCTTTGTTTATTTGTTTATTTGTTTGCAACTTGGATACTTTTTTTTGCGATTTTGGCATTTTGGCACGAAAGCCTGCGCGCTCTGAAACAGGAGTTATGTGTGTTTGCTATTGACTGGTGTATGCGTAGTTGTTTTTGTACTTGCTTCGTATGCGCGACTATCTAATTGTTTTTCATGTTTTTTTACCCCCCCCCCCCCCCCCTCCTTTACCCCCCCCTTCTAAATGTACATATGATAGTTGGCCTCGGTTGGCACCGACGCTGTAACACATTATATGAATATTAGGGTTGGCGTTGGTTGGCAACGACGCTGTAAAATATGCCAGTCGCTGTGTGAGCTAGACAACCAGGGTACCGTTTTTTTGTTTTTCTCTTCTTTTGGCGGTCACCATGATGGTAATCGGATTAGATCATATTGTGCATGGTGAACCCTAACTCCGCACAAGGGGAATGTTCGCATCACGTAGTGTGAATATGGTAAGGCACCCACGAGGCAGTAACATAGTAATACCCATTGCAGTCTCTGGAGTGGCCACACCAGAAAACGAAGTTACTCATTGGCGCTGTCATCCATAAGCAAGTAGGCACAATGCCGAAGCCCGTCTTACGAACGGTTCTTGGAAGGATGCAGTTCACCTTTCATGCGACTCGCCGAACACCTCACATCGCTTCGCGCTTGGTGCAAGCAATATCTGCCTGGTTGGTGAAAACCCGAAGTGCTCCGTCCCGGCATAGTAGGGATGCGAGGGTCTATAGTCATACGACTACGGCCATGCAAAAACTGAGTACACCCCCCACCCCCTCCCACCCCCCGGATTTCGTGTAGGGGACCTGAACCTACCAGAAAGAAGAGATATACAAGTAGTCGGGAGGAGGAGGACGTGGCTACAAATATGTGCCCGTGTGGCACAACAAGAGAGAGGACTCACATAGTGGGAGAATGTGAAATAGACAAGGAGGAACGGGATGCGTTAGAGGAGTTTGTGAGATGAGGAAATTAGACGTGTGTGACATGGAAGAGCTTGGTAGACTAGAGAGTAGCGAGAGAACGATCGCTATCCTAGGAGATAGTTGGTGGCCGCAAATAGCGAAGTAGGACGGGGATAGGATATGCAGTTTTTCCATGTAGCATATGGAAGACGCGTAATGAACGCCCAAATGTTGGAGGTGTTTATCTTAGGAGTAGGAACGGTGCACCGTCTCGAAAGGGGTGCGTGGTCAATGGTCCAATGACAATGACAACTAACAAATGAGTACCACCCCCCCCCCCGCTCTGCCCGTCTCCGCGTTTCCCCACTTTCCATACCCCCCCCTCGCTCCGCCCGTCTCCGCGTTTCCCCACTTTCCATTACCACCGTCACCTCCTCTGCCATCACCATCGCCGCCACCATCATCACCACCACCACCACCACCACCACCACTACCGCCGCCGCCGCCACCGCCACCACTACCACCACCACTACCACCACCACCACCACCACCACCACCACCACCACCATCACCGCCACCACCACCACCACCACCACCACCACCATCACCGCCACCACCACCACCACCGCCACCACCACCACCACCATCACCCCCCCCCCCCCCGCGTCCTTACCATCGCCAACTCTACAACCACCATCCCCCCCCCCCCCCCCCCCCCCCGCCTACCACCACCACCACCACCTCTACCACCACCACACCACCACCAACACCAACACCATCACCACCACCACCGCCTCATGAACAGGATAACTGTGCAGTGATTCTGACGCTACACATGGACTGGTGTTTCCGAGTGTGGACAAGCACGCCGGCGGACGTTAGACGTGGCCTAGGGCTAGCCCACAAGTTCGACGCGCGGCGGTTCCTCGAAGCGTCTCACCAACATCAGGTTAGGGTTGAATTGGGTTGGGTCGGGTGGGGATGGTTTGGTTTGGTTGAGTTGGGTTGGGATTGGTTTGGTTGGGCTTGGTGTGGTTCATTTTGCAGTCAAGACATGCGTGTGGTTTTTTTCCTGTACCCCGGAAATTCGACCCGCGGTAGTACCTCGAAACGTCTCACCAGCATCTGGTAGGGTGTGGGTAAGCGCTATGATGAGGGTTTATGTAAGGGCGTGGGTATGGGTATGGGCAAGGGTTAGCGTACGGGAAAGGGAAAAGGTGAGCTTGAGGGTATTAGTAAGGGTATGGGTATATGATTCAGGGTATGGGTATGAGAAAGAATGAGGATATGGGTAAGGGTATGGGTGAGGGTACGAGTCAGGGTATGGGTATGGGTAGGGATATAGGTATATGGAATGGGTGAGGGTAAAGGTATGGGTAAGGGTAAGGGTATAGGTAAGGGTTAGAGCAAGGGTTAAAGGTGGTTGGTAAGGTGTTTCCGGGTGTAGACGAGCACGTCGGTTGGCTCTAGGTGGGGTTTGCCGAATTTGTTTTGGCGTGACTTCGTGACCAAACTTCGGTACTCACCCGCAATCCTGGTGATGATACCTCGGTCGCGCGCCCTACGGGGTGTATGACCTTGGTGAAGAAACTTCGCCTGTTATTCGCTCGTGTGGTTTTCCAATGTTTTATGTGTGTTTTTATCTGAATCCGTTGGGTTGTGGTTTTTCCAATGTTTACATTTAAGTTTTCATTTTTCTTCCCCCCCCCCCCCCTCTTTTCCTCGTTCGCAGACGGCGGACGTGGATGCCTCGGCATGCTTTCTGTCTGCCATGAACGGGCAGGAGGGTAGCGGCAACGACGAGAGGCTGGTCGTTGCCGCGGTCACCGCAGAAGGAGGTGCGTGGAGTAGTTTTGAGTTTTCGTCCGCAGTAGTGTTTAATTAGGAGTTCGTTTTCTTTTTGCCATTTGCTCTTGTTGATGTTGGTGGTAGTTGTGGTGGTGGTGGTGGTGGTGGTGGTGGTGGTGGTGATGATGGTGGTGTTGGTGCTGGTGGTGCTGCTGCTGCTGCTGTTGTTGCTATTGTTGTTGTTGCTTTTGTTGCTGTTGTCGCCGCTGTTGCTGTTGTGGTTGCGGTTGTCGTTGCTGCTGTTGCTGTTGTCGTTGTTCCTGCTGCTGTTGCTGTTGTGCTTTTTTTTCTGTTCACTGCTGTCCCCTTTTTCATTACAACACTATCTATATCATTGCCTCCTTGGTACGTTTTCTGTTTTGTTTTTTAACTTTTTGTTTCTTGTCTTTTTGTCCGGCCAGGCCTACCTGTCCATGTTGTGCTCGCCATCCCTCTTTCTGTCAGCGGCCTTCACCGCAGAGCAATCATCTCGGCGCCCAACGATGCAGGTATGGTTTAATCGCTCCTGTGTGTCATATTTCGGTGATACCGCAGTGATAACAGTAGGTAGCCCCTTTTAAGGGACCTCTGCATAAGTATAAACGTTATACGAGGGGCCTAAATTTCCTGCGCACTGTTTGTATTGCCACTTTATGGGACGAGGTCCCTTAAGGTGGACGCAACAATAAAAAAGGGACCCCTTAGAATGGGCCAATAGGCTGGCCCCCGCTTGCGAAACGCCACATACATTGCGAGAAACCCAGTGATGTGTTCCCAAAGTGTCAGATATGCCAAGTCTCACACGGGACGCCGATATGGAAGGGACCTCTCTCGGGGCCGCTCTATGGTCCCCCTATCCTTTTTGATGCTGTTTTTTTTTCGCCCCTCACTAAATTTAAGTAGCGTTTCCCCTCGAACGTGAGCGCGGTTCTAAACTACCACCTACTCTTGTGTCATGTTTCTATTTTTAGTCTGTTTTGGTCGACCGGAGTATCACGCATCGTCACGCAGCTTGCAAGGATAAAGCATACATCCTTCAATGGATCGAACTCACAGCTGACGTGCTTGAAATACTGGTCATAGTTTGTTCACGATGGATGATACCTGGTGAGTATACTTTGCAACGCAACTCAACACAGATAGCGCAAAAACAATCGAAACCATACGAACCCAAATCCTTAACCAAGCCCAAATCAAACAGTCCTCTCCTAACCCCATTCCCAATCCCAAACCAAACCAAAACCAGTTCCAACACGAACCCGAAAACCCTGTCCCCAACAAACACAATCCCAACCCAAAAACCCGACCAACCCTAATCCTATCACCAACCCCAATCTAAACGCGATCCCAATCGAAAGCAAGGCAATCCCAATCCTGTGTTGGTTTCAATCGACCCTCAGGTCTCACGGTTGATGCTTGCATAAATGCCAACTTGCCCGTTTGGGCCTCCATATCCTATCGAAAACCTTATCCCAGCCCAAACCGCAATGCTACCACCGCTGATCCAGGCGACAGAGCCATCCCACGGTACGGTAGGGGTGCGGCCGAAAGTCTCTGACCTCGGCACATGAGGAGCTCAATATCTCACCCGAAAAATGACTTCGAAGGCATTCGTCCGCACAAGCCGACCACGTTTCTATGCCTCAGTCCTAATACAACACAGTATGCACTCGTGAAAATCCTTGATCAATGACTAACCGGTAGTTCCTCATGTGAGGAACTCTATGGCCAGGGAAGTTTTGGCGCAAAAAGTGCAACCTCTACCGTGCGATGACTGGACTCGCGTGCTACGGTAGATGTGCACGGGTATGGGGGAGGTTAAGGTGTAGCCCTACGTTTTTTTCTGAGGTTCCTCAGTTTTGGAGGTTAAGACATATCGTTCTTAGCCCAAAACCTGATTTAGAAAAATCTAAAACTGCTATGATACCGGATGAATAGGTCCTGTGACGTAGGTAATCAACGAAGACCACGCAAACAAAACGAAACAAAAAATGTCGGGTTTTTTTTTCCGACGATTTTGGGTTAAGGAAACCCCGCCGTTCAGAAACCACTTCGGACAAAAAGAGGTACAGTGTGTATGTTTATACCGCTATCGTGCCACGCGTCGTAGGGGGGATGTTATGATGATGTTTTGCTATTAATATACCCCCGCTTTTTCTACAGGATTGCCACCAGTCGCACGAGTTGACTCTGTACCTCGCGGACGAAAATAAGGTAGGGCACTGTTTTGGCGCCTGCCGTGGCTCACCATTCCCTAGCGGATTCACATCGCGAAATATAAATAACACGGAAGCTCAAGGTAGCAAAGGATGAGGAGGGTCAGGAAGCATGCTACGACAGAGGTATACCTTTTTTTGGCGAATTTTTTTTTCTGAATGACGGGGCTCCTTAACCCAAAATCGTCGGAAATACGCCCCGTTTATTTTAGAATGATTCTCGTCGTGTACCTAGGCCATGGGATTTTTCATCCCGATAGCAGTTATTATTTGTCTCCGAACTAGTTTTTGCCTTCAAGAGGTCTTAAGCCCCCAGAGTAAGGAATCTTGAAGAAAAAACGCGGGGCGCCTCTATCGTAGCACCCGTCTCGGTTGTGCGAGTGACCGCGAGCTGCTGCGAAAAAAAAGGCCCCAAGAGTGACCCCCCTAACGCTGCTCCGTGCCAAGGGGGATGCGTGGTCAATAGTCAAATGACTCAAGGCAAGCAACAAATGAGTACGCCCCCCCTTAACATGCCCTCCTTTACACGCCCCCCTTAACATGCCCCCCCCCTTAACACGCCCCCATTAACATGCCCCCATTAACACGCCTCCCCCAACATGCCCCCGTTCACATGCCCCCCTTAACATGTCCCCCCACCACCACCACCGTAGTCACGGTCCCCTGTCCAATGTCAACACAATTTTGAGTCAATCTAAAACCCTTTAGTCTTGCATGCACTTTTTTGGGGGACAATGCGGTTGCGTTTTTTTGTGGGAGTCATCGCGCGGTAGGGGTTGTTTTTTTCTGGCCAAAAAAGGGTATACCTGACCAATTGAGCTCCTCAGGCGTGGAATTATCGGGGTGGTACGACGTGTTTTTGTAGTGTGTATTTTGTTGTAGGACTAGTGATGGAGCGTAGAAACGTTGGTCCGGTTGGGCGAACGAAACGCCTTCGAAGTCATGCTTCGGGCGAGGTATTGAGCTCTTCATGTTGGTAACCCTTCTAGCACGGCGATCCCGACATTGGGATAAAAACACTTGGAGTTAGACTAGAATAATGATAGGAGTTGGAAATGGGTCAAGCGTGAACAGTCCCTTGACCTCTTTGTGCGTTCTAATGTGTGGATTACTGTAAACGCAATCCCAACCCAATCTTGGACAAATCTGATATTCGGTGATGACCCTCAGGACCCATGGTTGACGCCTGCGTGGACGACAATATGGCCGTTTGGGCGCTGTGGGCGCGTCCTCCGGGGGGATTGGAGGGAGGATTCGGAGGCATCTCTAGCTATGGGGGAGACGGGTCTCTGAATGCTGTTCACCACGATACCATCGATGAGGTAAGTAGGTGGACGAGGCGGAGGAGAGAGGGTTTTGAAGGATGGATTCGGAAGCGTTTCGAGCTAGAGGGGGGGGAGGGGAGAGGGGGGATGCTCAGATCGTGTTTCGCCACAGAGGCAAGCAGATAAAGCAGGAGTTTTTGTTTCGAGGGTGGAGGTGGATTCGGAGGCGCTTGTAGCTATGATACGGGGGGGGCGGGTCTCTGAACGCTGTTCTCCACGGGACCATCGATGAGGTAAGGAGGTGGACGAGAAGGAGAGGGGGGGGGAGGAAGAAGATAAACAGACGGATAGACGGACAGAAAGACAGGCAGACAAAAAGAGAAGAAGGATAAATAAGACGGAGTAAAGGGGCAGGGGTGGGGGGAGGTGGAGGAGGAGGTGGTTATCGGGGAGGAGGGGGCAGAGAAGGAGAACGAGGGGGGGGGAGGAGTGGAGAAGGGGGGGGGGGGGGGGGGGGGCATGGAGAAGCCCTTCCCACACACGCCCGAAAAGGTGGCCACCCCCAGCATACAGTTTGGTGGTGATGATATTAACAGTGGTGACGATGAGGGTCATGGCAATTATGATGATTTATGCATCATGATCATGGCAGATGTCGATGATTGTGCTGATAACGATGATGATCGTCGTAGTTGTAATCATGGTAGATGCGGGTGATGACGATGGCGATGCCGATACTGTTGATGGTGATAATGATGATGATGATACACAATGACGGGTCGTTCAACGAGGAGAGGATGGCGTTTTTGTCGACCTCTTCCTCACTCACGGGTGGGCGGGGCTGGTCCACCTGCGGTCCGACTCACCCTTCCACTACGTTTTCGTGTAACGCCCTCTCGAGCGCTTTACAACCTTGAGCTTGCAAATAAGAGCTTCGACGAAATCCTCGATCATATCGTACAGCCGAGGCGTATTTTTTTGTTTTTCATTGATACACTAACGAACACGGAAACAAACTAATTATTGATTGATGCCCAGTGGCTGGGAGTTCAACGAGATGAGGATGGCGTTTTTGACGACCCTTTTTTAGCCAACGAATAACTAGTCGGCGATTTTCAGTCAGCCAACCTCCGACCAAATGTTTGCATGTTGCGCCTCTCGATCAACAACACTTACAAACACACGACTTATTTACTAACGATGCACAGTGGCTGGAAGCCCAACGAGACGAGGATGACGTTTTCGACGACCTCCTCCTCAAGCACGGGTGGGCGGGCCTGGTGCAGCTGCGATCCCCGGGTTTGCTAGCGAACGGCGGTGGCGATGGTGAGGAAGAAGGGGAGGGGGTGGTGGGGATAAGGGGGGGCGGTAGGGAGGCACGAGTTGCATCTGCTGCGGTGGAGGCAGTGGAGGCTTTCTACTTGAGGAGGATGTTTGCGGCGGGGAGGTTTGGGAGGAGAACCCTTGCTTCGGCAATTCGGGAGGCGGTAAGTTTCTTTTTCGTGTAATTGTTTTTAAGTGGAGTTTTTTCTTGATTTTGGTTAATTTTGGTTGTTCTTTTTTATGTTATTTGATTTTTCTCGGGACTATGTTTCGTTTTATACAGAGTATTGGATTTGATTTTGCGTTGGAGGTATAACGCTTTAAATGTATTGACGATGGCAATGGTATGTGTTGTATACCAGGGTATTGCGGATGTTTTGTATTTACGTCGTGTAGTGTATGTGACGTACATGCAGCACAACAGTATTGCATGTATACATGTGCATTATGTGCTGGAAAATTCGGGCGGTATTTACTGTGTGCGGTAGGCATTGTTCGGCACACGTGTGTGTTGGCTTTGTGCGATGTGTGTATTGCCTACGCGGTATGTAATCTGTGTACGAACGTGAGTTGTGCATGTATCGGCTATGTGTGGTGAATGCGCGTTACATATTGTGCGTTGTGTGTTGTGTGTGATGTATGCGCTGTATGCGCTGTATGTGCGACATGTGATTTGTTAATGCGTGCATGCGCTGTATGCGCCTTATGTGCAGGACATGTTTTGTGTATTGTAGGCGTTGTGTGTTGTCGGTGTTGTGTGCTATAGATGCGGTTCAGGTGCTGTATCTGCGGTAAATGTTGTGTGTGATGTATGCGCTGTACGTGCTGTATGTGCGATGTGTGCTTTGTTAATGCATGCATGCGCTGTATGCACGGTATGTGCTGCGTGTTACGTTGCATTGTATGTTCTGTATGCGCCATATGTACCGCAGATGTTCTGTGTTTTGTAGGTGTTGTGTACTATAGATGCGGTACAGGTGCTGTATCTGCAGTATATGTTGTGTATGATGTATGCGCTGTATGTGCTATATGTGCGATATGTGTTTTGCTAATGCATGCATGCGCTGTATGCACGACATGTGCTGCGTGTTACGTATGCGTCGTATGTTCTGTATGCGCCATATGTGCAGCACATGTTCTGTGTTTTGAAGGTATTGTATGCCGTAGATGCGGTACAGGTGCTGTATCTGCGGTATATGTTGTGTGTGGTGTATGCGCTGTATGTGCTGTATGTGCGATATGTGCTTTGTTAATGCATGTATGCGCCGTATACGCGGCATGTGTTGTGTGTGTTACGTATGCGTTGTATGTTCTGTATGCGCCATATGTACAGCACCTGTTTTTCGCGCTGTTGATATTGCGTGCCAAATGTGCGGTGTATGTGCTGTATGTGCGGTATGTGATTCACACATGCATGTATGTGCGGCACGTTTGTGTTTGTGCGGAACATGATGACTGTTTTATGTGCTGTTTCATTGACCCGTTGTTTTTCGGATGTACGCGCTTTCTATGTGTTGCCGGCGCAGCTTCCCCTGCTCTCGGCTGCCGCGCCCCTCTCCTCGAGCTCCGTGTCTCTGGAGAATCTTGAAGATCTGGTGAGTTTTAGATCTGGCCAATTTGCAAAAGTTATCGCTGTTGATGCTGTGGTAATTAACGTTGACCTACTTTAAGGCCCAGGAAGTGGAAACATGTCTATGACCTCGAGACACGCTGCGGTGTAGGTCCGCCGTCAACCATTGTATTTCTGAGGTTCTCCAACCTAAGGAATTTTTGACCTCTCCCCAAAAACTGATTTGAATAAAACTAAAGGTTATATCGGGCCAACAATGCCATGCTAAAGGTACATGACGAAAATCGTGCAGAAAGAGAACGAAATTCCGACCGTTTTGGGTGAAGGAGCCACGTCGCTCAGAATCGATTTCAGCCAAAGAATGGTACCTGGTATAGCTTAATACCTGTCGTAGCACGCGTCCTCTCCACACTTGTACCGTGTTTCCTGTTTGTGGTTCTGCTTCGTACTTTTCATGTTTCGGTTTCTGATTTTAAGGTATAATGTTGGTGTGATATGTGCTTACTTTTTTTGGTTACTGTGAGTCTGCTGTTTCTTTCGGCCTTCTCCGTTTTCTGTTTGTTTTTCTGTCGCGCATGTTGGTGCTTTTGTTGTGTGTTGTTCTTTGTGTGTTGGTTTCTTGTTGCTTGTTTTTTAAGGTTGCGTTGCTCGTCCTTATGTTTTCGTTTCTTGTTGCCATGTTCGAGTTTCTTATTTTCATGCGTGTGTTCTTGTTTTCGCGCTGACAGGCACTGGATGGTGTCCGCAACGCCGCGGAGCAAGCTTTGAAAACTATCGATAGCGCGGTGGGGGGCGACCCCCTCGAGATGTCCCAGCCCGTTCAGGCATGATATGTCCGCTGTGGTGTTGGGTATCGTGTCGGAGTATCGAGATATCGAAAGTCGGATGCTTTGTATATTATATAAATATCGAACCACCGACAACCCGATATCATTGTATCGCGTCGAACGTGTGTTGCGCCCGGTCCCCTCGATGACGCGGTGGTGAGCAAACCCGCTCCAGATGTCCAAGCCCGTTCAGGTGCTACCGATATTTTGTATATTGTGGAGTTGGGTACCATATCGAAATATGTCGACATTGTGTCAAAATATCGAAAGATGTGGTATTGGGTATCGTATCGAAATATGTCGACATTGTATCGAACTATCGAGTGTTGCGGAATTAGGTATCGTATCGAAATAAGTCAACATTGTATCGAAATATGGAACTAGAGTCGCAGCGGGCCCTTCATATTGCCGGTCGAGTAGTGCCGGTTGCCCGCTATAGTGCCTGTGAAATCGCTTGGCACGGATGGGAGCAACAAATAGTGTCAGCATGCGGAGTAGTGCCGGTTACCGCTAGAGTGCCGGCGTTTCCGGCTGGCACATACGGCCACCATGGATGAACCACTACCGTTGTATATCGAAATGGCGACGCATTTGAGATGTCCCATTCGACTGAGATGTGTCCGTTGTATCTTAGTGTTGGACGTCGTATCGAAATATGTGCGCAATCGAAATGTCGAAAGTTTGGTTCCGCGTTTTGTTGCGCGTTGCATTCGACGTTTTTTTGTTTTGTTTGTTCGTTTGCTTTTTTTTTCATGTTTGGTTCATGTTCTTGGTTTTTATGTTTTTTTGTTTTTCACTGGCCTCTATATAATGCATCGGCGTGGTTGGTGCATGAACGCACAGGAAGCTCTCGCGGCCGTACACGGGCTGTGGAAGCGTTTGCTGGAGGCGTGCGTGGGAGGAGGATGGGCTGAGGCGTGTCCCCTGGGTTTTGCGCCCGGCGGAGCGGATGAGTTTGGTGAGAATGCGTTGTGGATTTAGAGGAGAGATGGAGGAGGGGGGAAAGGGGAGGGAGATCCTGCTAGTTGAGAGAGATAGTGGTAGTGGAATAAAGAAATATTTTCAACTCTGCGTGGACACCGTTCTCATGAGCTGTCTCCAGATAAACATGACACCAAACACATGCATGTGTATGCGGGTGTATCTCTCTATTTGTAACAGGTGCCCCCTTTATCATACGAGCTGGGCGGACCGCTTGCCTCCTGCCGCAAAAGGCCCCTTGCGCGACCCCGCCGCTCCCCGCCTCCTTGGCTCCGTCTTACCACGCGGCTGCTGGTGGTGGTGGTGGCGGTGGTGGACGTGCCGGGCGAGTTGCCAAGCTGAGGCAGCTAGCCTCGACAGTCCCGTCCGTGGTGGAAAAGGCTGCCGTGGAGGCGTCAGCTGGGGTGGGGATGGGGGTGGGAAGGGGTGGAAGAGGAGGGAGGAGGGGAGGAGAAGGGTCGGCGACGGCGGCGATGATGAGGGGTTTCGAGATGGAGTCGGCGCTGGCGAGGGAGGGGACGGCGGGAGGGCTTGCTGATGGTGAAAGAGGGAGGGGTGGGGCAGGGGGGGGGTTCGAGCTGCACCAGGAGGCGTTTGTGAGTATTATTTGTATTCTTCGGTATGCATCGATGCAAAAGAGTAAGTTAACCCGGATACTACTGGATAATTGATCCCACGCTGTTTTGGGGTAGTCTCCCTATAAGCATGGGCTCAGCTCGAAAGGGTTTCCCGTTTTATAACTGTGCTCACGTCTTCGGGGATATGTTGGTGAGCCTATAAGCAGACTAATGTTCGCGGTATAGTTGTGGTCCCTCTACAGCGCGGGCATGTGCCAGCCGGGAATACCGGCACTATAGCAGCAACCGGCACTATAGCGGAAACCGGCACTATAGCAGCAACCGGCACTATAGCGGAAACCGGCACTATAGCAGCAACCCGCACCATAGTGGCAACCGACACTAAAGCAGCAACCCGCACTTTAGCGGTCGCACTATAGCGGTCCGCACTATGGCGGAAACCGGCACTATAGCAGCAACCCGCACCATAGCGGCAACCGACACTACAGCAGCATCCCGCACTTTAGCGGTCCGCACTATAGCGGAAACCGGCACTGTAGCAGTAACCCGCACTATAGCGGAAACCGGCACTATAGCGAAAACCAGCACTCTGGCAGCAACCGGCACTAGAGCGGAAACCGGCACTGTAGCGGCAACCCGCACTATAGCGGCCGACAGTATTGCATATACTTTTTTTTTTCCTCACACTTGTACTTTCCAGCTTCTGGACAAGCCGTGGTCACAGGTGTCGTCCCTTCTCCTCCCCGGTTCTTGCCTTCAATTTTCATCGCGCATAGGGTTCAGCAATCCCACTGCTCGTCGATTTTTCATTTGCTAACTCACGTTCTCGCGCTTTCCGCAAGTCAGTTTGTGCACAAGAAAAAGTCCTCACGAATTTTTACGAGTATGATACTCGGGGGGATTCGAACTCACGAAACTGACCTATGCCGGGCTCGAGGATAACCTGATACCCCGCCGAGGCGACCGGCGCTATATACCAGTACTGTTCGTTTCCCATCTTCGCCGAGCGAGTTCACAGGCACTGTGTCGGGCAACCGCCGTTACTCACCCGCCGCTATAGCCGGACCGCTGTTGTACTACAGCCAGCGTTAGCCTCTTACGAACGGCACCCGCGTGTTTAAGGACAAAGTACTTGGAAATAGTGCTGTTTGTTTTTTACAGTGGTATACCAGGTATGGCTTAACGCCTTTACACCTGGAAACCCTTTTTGTGGACAAATTACTTGGAATTAGTATAGGGAGGGGTTTGGGGGTTCCAAAGAGGTTACCGCCTTTACAACTGGAACCCCTTTTATTTACTTGGAATTAGTATGGCAGAGGTTTGGGGGTTCTAAAGAGGTTAACGCCTTAACTACTGGAAACCCTTTTGTTTTACAAATTTACTTGAGGTTAGTATAAGGAGGGATTTTGGGGCTCTAAATGGGGTATAACCCGGCGTTTCAGTTACACAGATTTCTTGACAATAGCGTGGGATAAGTTTGCAGTGCCTAGCAGGTTATACTAACGGATTATTAATCGCAGCCCTTGTCTTTCTCCTCTTCCTCCTCCTCTTCCTCTTCTTCCTCTTCCTCCTCTTCCCCCTTCTCCTCCTCCCCCTCCTCCTCCTAACCCTCCCCGCCCAACCCCCCTTCTTTGTTTTCGTACTGATTGTCCGGGTGCCCTCGCAAACGCGTGTGTGTTTTAACATTGTAATGTATCGTTTTTCTGTGGATTAGCTGAGAGAACTCTCCGAGAAACTTCTCCGGAGCAAGGCGGGGGCGTCGCTGGCGGAGGAGGCGGCTCTTATCCTGCAGGCGGACGCCGTAGGAGACGTCTTGGCCTGGACCGAGAGGTGCTACGATCATAATCTACTTTAGTCAGGGGTTTTCGCGGGTCGTGCGTGTCGGATCCTAATGCTTCCAAAATCTTATGGGGCGAGTCGGATCGGTTCAGGAGGTTTTCGAAGTCTCACGAGGCTCTTCGTGCGGGGTGTGGAGGTGTTTAAACCTCACGGATCGGATCGGGTTGGCTCACCCTGACCTGACTCGATCCGTGAAAGCCCTGCTTTTACTCACGTTTTTTTTGTTTAGTACGAGCGAAAACAAGTTTCTAATTTTCACCGCACCACTAAATTGGGCCCCCTTTTTTCAAGATGCGGGTGAAGTCGTATGGGTGAAGCCGAATCCCCGACCGACGGCCGACCGGAATGTCCGGGGGGAAAGTACTTACGTACTGTCTGCTTCTTATGTTATCTATACCATTTCGCTTGCTTTATGCGCACCTACCTCGTCTAAGCCCTCGACCTTACAGGTGTACTGTTTTTTATGTTATTTTTATAACACTGGTCTTAATTGCAGCCTGTCTTGTCTTGACCCCCTGTGGAAAACCGTGTAGCGGTGGCGGGGCTGGGACAGGGGTTGTGTCCAAAGCGGGGGTTATCGGGAAACTCGTGCGAGTGACTGGGTATGTGTGTTTTTTTCAAGGGCGGAGGTTATGTTTTGTTTGGCAAGGGGGGCGTTTACTATGTGCCTGGGGCGTTTTTATCATTTTGTGTAAGTGGGGGGCGTTTGCTCCGGATGATGCTCGTTTGCGCTGAAAGCAAGGTCCCGGGGAGTTTGCTCCGGACGGGGCCTTTACTAGCATTTTTACGGGAATGCCCAACTTAGTTCGTCTGTACACTTTGGCTCGACTACGCCCATCTTTTCTCAACGCTCTATTGACTTTTTTGAATATGCTACGTTTCCTGAGGAACAGCCTAAGACTGCGGGGGGGGCAGCTCGGTCCCGTCCCCTGTCCAGTTTGTCTCGACGACGCCTATCTTATCTGAACGCTCAACTTCGCTAATTTTGGCTTACCGCTCCTTGTAATGTTGTAAGACTGCGTTTTCCTGACGAACCAACAGCGTGACGACGGTGAAGGGAACAGCTCGGCCCCATCCCCTCGGCCCGTATCCGGCCTGTTTCATGCCGACCGCTGTTGTCCACCAGGTATCTTGTGTCGCTTGTTGTCCATCAAATTTTGGACTAGTGCCCCTTTGATGTAAGCTGTCCATTTTGAATCGACTACGCCTACCTTATCTCAACCCTCTTTTTGTTTCACGCTACTCGTACGTTTTCCGCGCGAACAGCCTGAAGACGGTAGGGGGGACAGCCCGGTCTCGTCCCCTGGGTCATGGAGGAGGCGTGCGTGGTCGATCGGCAGGAATAGCCACCACAGCGGCCTTCGGGACTGTTAAGTTGCTTAGAGACAGGTGAGCGACGCTATGTGTGTTGTCGTCACATGTAGCCGCCAGCAACAAAATGCTAAATTATTCTCGCGATAGAAATGAAGGCACGTACCGCAGTGGGGAGGGGGGAGGAAGGGCCCGCTATGTGATGTGACCCCGGATCTGAGTTATCCTACTGGGAGGGGGGGCGAGAGCAGTGCGAGGATAATATGGGATGAAGAAAATAAAAAAAAATGTGCCTTGTAACGGTGTCAAGATAAGGCAAACTTACCCGAAGCGTTAGACAACACAAAGATATGTTACTTTTTGGGGTGACGTTATATATAGATACGTCACCCTGTTGACCCTGGTACAAGCTATGCTGTAGTTCTAAGGGGAGTCGCCGACCTATATCCTTAATGAGGAAACACACCCAGTAATACGCACGATCGGATTATCACACACAGCTTGCCAAGATGAGTTTCGAGACGAAATAATCGATCTCACAGCTGGAGTGTATTTTAATTTTGTAATAAAGGTACATCACCCTGTTGACCCTGGTACAAGCTGCATTGTAGTTCTAAGGGGGGTCGCCGACCTATAGAGGGTACCTTACCGCTTGTTCGACAACATGGTTGGCATACTCTCTAAATTATATATATACCCTAACCCCGACCCAATGAAACGCAACAACCATTGTACGGTCAAAACCCCCTTCCTCTCGTACACAGTGTGCGTCAACCATGTTGTCGAAAAATTGGTGAGCTGTACTGGACCTTCGAAGTATATCCTAATAAGGATACACACCCAGTAATACGCGCGATCGGATTATCACACACAGCTTGCAAAGATGAGTTGCGACAAAATCTTCGATCTCACATCTGGAGTGTTTTGTTTTGTTTTTCTTATGGTATAGATAATGCAGTGGTGGCCTCCAGCAGTGACGGTATGTGCCAGCCAACAACATCGGCACTATACCGGACACCGGCACTATTGTGTATTATACCGGTGCTTTGTACTAAAGTGGTATGGCGAGTTCCTGTTGTGCCAAGCGATTTAGCCGGCACTTTACCGGATACAGGTACTGTTCAATCGGCGCTATACCGGAATTAGTCCCAGTTCAGCCGGCACTATACCGGTAATATGCATTATTCAACCGGCCCTATACCGGCAATAGGCACTATGCAACCGGCACTGTACCGGAAATAGGCACTATTCAACCGGCACTATAGGGGCACCCTCACCGTAGATTTGAATTTCCCAAAACACCCGCCGAAATAGCGAGTTTCTGCCGTTTCCGTTCGTCCATTATTTGTATTGTTGCAATTGTATTGTTGTACCGGGTACCAGGAATGTGGGCCATGATTCGGTGCTGTTGTTGTACTGCTCGATAGCGCTGTACTTTTTGTTGTTGTTGTCTTGCACGCGTAAGGGTAGTTTGAAACTTTTGTAGACGAACAAAGGCGTTTTGGTTGATGGAACGACAAGAATATCTTGTTTTCTGACCAACAAAAGCATTGTGTGTGCGTTTTTTTACAACAACCTGCGTGTTCTGTTCTATGGGCAAGAAAACAGCAAAACAATAATATCCAAAATGATCGCTCTCGGTGCGGTTCTGGTGTGTTGATGCTGATGAACGTTTTTTTTCCCGGCGGAACACAAGTCGGTTTAAAAAGAAAAAAAAAGCCTAGTCAAAGCCCCATCTTCCCTCCCTGCTGTTCTCACATTAACTCGCATAGTCAAGTCCGTGGTCACAGGACAGGCTCCAGTCACTCTGGAGCTGAGGAATACCCCAGGGAAAAAAAACAAACCAAAGGTGGTACACGCATATATCACAGCTGACGTATCACAGCTGACGCAATTCATGCCTCCGCCAGACAAATATAAAAAGTGAAATCGGTATTCAGCCTACGATGTGCCAGGTCCATACTGGTGCATACGTCTCACTACTCGTGCCTGGAAAAACCGACCATATATACCGCTTGCCACCCAAGAACGACTACCTCGTAGACGTTTACCTCACTATGCATACTAAACCAATTTCAAGTATTTTTTTTCCCCAAAGGGTTTCCAGTAGTGAAGGCTTAACTCGATTTTGTTCTTATCCCCTTTCCAACCCCAAAAATATTCCTTCAGTAATACCAGGTATATATCCCATGTGTGTGTTCTTCACGACAAGCTGTTTTTTTCCACCCATCTACATCCAGCACAACCAGCAGTGTCCGTGCTGATGCCTCCTAATAGAGAGACGAGCTTTGTGGTAACGAACTACGAGACAAGACACACGTTGCGCATGCAGCAAGGTGGTCACGTGTTTTGCCCCCTGTAAGGGAGGGCAGTGCTAAACGGGTCAACAAAACCCCTTTAGAGCCCCCGAAACTCTCCCTGTACTAACCCCAAGTAATTTTTGTTCGAAAAATGGGTTTCCAGTGGTAGAGGGGTTAATCCAGTAGACCGTTGATCCAGTAGACCTTACCTGGTACCACTTGCTGGAGAGCACGATTGAAGCAAACTGCGTACGAAGCGAAGGGAGTCGTACCCCTAATTTGTTGCGTGTTTGGTTTAGCTTAGGGTTAGAGTTTATGGGTGTAGGAGAGGGTTTCTTGCCACTTCGCTCGAGAAAATGCTTCACGTATCATCATGTACAATTACCTGGTAATAACCAACCCTAACCCTATCCCTAACCCTGAAAAATATATATGTATATAATACACACCCCTGATACACCCCTCTAGGGGTTTGTATAAGCCATGCACCCCTGCCCACAATGTTATATTTTGTATGCACACCCTGGTCCCACCCCGTGTGATGTTCGGGCTAGGTTCGGGCTTAGGCTTGAGCCATTCACCCCTGCCCGAAATGTTGCATTTTGTATGCACACCCTGGTCCCACCCCGTATGAGTTTCGGGCTAGGTTGGGGCTTCGGCATCTGGTCGGGTTGGGACCTGGTACCAGGTATATCGGTATGTTACTAGTGGTATATTAACTAGGGGTGCATGGCTTTTTTTCTTTTTTTTTTGCACGCTTGCATTTTCCAGCTTCTGGACAAGCCGTGGCCACAGGTGTCGTCCCTTCTCCCCCCCGGTTCTTGCCTTCAATTTTTCTCGCGCGTAGGGTTGGTTCAGCGATCCCACTGCGGCGTCGATTCTTCATCGAGGGTTGCTAACTCACGCTCTCGCGCTTTCCGCAAGTCAATTTGTGCACAAAAAAAAGTCCCCACGAATTTATACGAGTATGCACTCGGGGGGGCTCGAACGCACAAAACTGACCTATACCAGGCGCGAGGATAACCTGATACGCCACTGGGGCGACCGGCTACCGTCTATACACCGTTAGGGGTGCGTATTTTTTCCCATCAAACCCAACCAGCCCTTGTAGCGATAATTTCTTCCGTCTCCTGCACTAGGAGTTGGTAGTGTTCACTTATATACCGGTCGCCCCGGTGGCGTATCAGGTTATCCTCGAGCCTGATATAGGTCAGTTTCATGAGTTCGAATCCCCCCGAGTTAAATTCGTGGAGACTTTTTCTTGTGCACAAATTGACTTGCGGAAAGCGCGAGAGCGTGAGTTAGCAACACTCGATGAAAAATCGACGCCGCAGTGGGATTGCTGAACTCTATGCGCGATAAAAATTGAAGGCCGGAACCGGGGGGGAGACGGGAGGACACCTGTGACCACGGCTTGTCCAGAAGCTGGAAAGTAGATAGATGTGAAAGAAAAAAAAAGTGTTCGCCACCCATTTTATTTTGAAAAACAAATATATACCCCAGCTGTGAGATCTTGGAAGATTTCGTCGAAACTCGTATTTGCAAGCTGTGTGTGATACTCTTATCGCGCGTATTACTGGGTGAAAGTGTCCTCATGAAGGGTATAGGTCGGCGACTCCCCTTCGAACTACAGTGTGGCTTGTACCGGGGTCAACAGGGTGACGTTATTCAATCCGTGTGCGGTTTATAGAATATGTGGTAAGCTCTACTGAGATGTAGTTTTCGAACTGTGTGTTCGTAAGCCGTTTTTTTTTAATCGGCGGGGCAATGTACCCTCCCTGCATCAAACACTGCAAGGAGTGACACCGTACATCCCCAGAGTCCAAGCTTTGTGCTGGCAGGATAGAATTGAGATGTCATGTCTGTGTTTTGTTCAAGTACGGCTATTAACTTTTAATAGCAATGGGATTAGGATTAGTTTTGTGTTGTGCAAGTACGGCTCCCTCGTAGGAGTAGGATCTGGTGGTTTCGTCTTGTCCGTGTAAGCACGGGGTGTTTTTTTTTTCGTGGGGCAACAACCAACGCGTTCGTTCTGTGTGTGTCGACGCACGTTTGTTTTTCGTTTTCCGCGGCGAAACAGACACCGACATGACTCGTATGTTAGATTTTCTATTATATCGTGTAAATGGATTTCATTTTCAGTATTCCGAAAAACTCGTAGATTTATCTTATCTACGAGTTTTCCGGAATACTGAAAATGCAATCCATACATACTAAAAATTATAGTACAATCCAGCTGTGAAATAATCCATATATGTGTTGACGTCCATCCCGAACGCCCATTGAGATGTGATGTGGGTTGTTTTTATGTATGCCAGGTACGCCTGTGAGTCTTGAGTTTTCCCAAAATACTGAAAGAGCGAAACAAAAGAATGTGTTTCCGTCCGTCCCGAGCGCCTACTGAGAACGAGTTCTGCACTATTGTGCGGAGGAGGAAATAAGTAAATGTCTTCTTTGTTGTAAAGCTTCAGGTTTTCCCTAAATTCTGCGGGAACAAAATAGAAAAGTGTGTCCGTACATCCCGAGTGTCCGTTAAGCTATAAATATATAATTTTATTTCGGTGCAACAATATAATATATTTGGGCTTTCCCAGAATGCGAAATGATGTAGCAAAACATAAATAGAATGTGCTGCCGCCCATCCCGAACGTCCATTGAGATCGGGTTTTGCACCGGGGTTGAAATACCATATTTTTGGTCATAAAGCGTCGATTTTCCAAAATACCGAGATACTAATCTTTGCAAGCTGTGTGTGTTACTCTGATCGCGCGTATTTCTGTTCGAAGTATATATATATATATATTATATAATACCAGGTATATGTTTCCGTGGTGTCGAGCTATCGCTATAGCGGGAACTGAAGGACACGCCAGCTAACGCTGGATTGCGAGTACAATTGAGTTTAATTGACACACTACGTGTATGAAAAAAATAATTGGAAGTGTGGTGAGCTTGTGCTTTTTTTTCCCCCATCCGCCGTAGGTTTCCCTGGTCCCGAGCGTCGTCTCAAGGCTGGATTTTACGCCAATATTTTGGATTTTGATGCCTTGTTTGCGTATAAACTCTTTTGAGTTTTCCCAAAAGACTGAAAGAACAAACAACAACAACAACAACAACAACAACAACAGCAACAACAAAAAGTAGTTTCGGTTCATGCCGAGCGTCTGTTCTTATTTTTTCTAAATTTACTTTGAATTTTGGGTCTGGGGTTTTCCCGAAGTACAAAGTACTGAACCGAAGTATATACATAAGGTTTTCCCGTCCGTCCGTGAGTGTCGATTGAGCTACTATTGATAGAGTTTTGTACCAGGATCAGGATTTTTTTGTTAATGTCCTCTTTGTAAGGTTCGAGTTTTTTCCTAAATTACCGACAGAACAAAGATGCTTTTGTTAAGAGGTATCCCGGTATAGAGTTAAAAGGCCGATCCTAAACTTTGCAATTGCTGCTGTCTGTACAGTACCGGTGACATAAGCGCTGTTTGTTTTCCAAAACTGAAAGTCACCCCGTATCATGCATACTCGCGTTTTCGTTATGTACAAAATTGTCGTTACTCTTGTTTTTGTAGAAGCTCAAAAACCGATCAGCCGTGAGTTCTCCCGACAATTCTGGGCAGGGTGATGCTCAACTCCAACGTAGCAAGCTGCGTGATGCATCGATCGCGCATAACTACACTACTTCCTACGAGACAAGCACGCCAAAATGCTATTTACGGAGTGATTGTCCTGTATTAATGGTGTATCGCTGCTACTCTGTACGTGTTGTTGCTGTTGTTGTTGTTGCTGGTGGTGGTGGTCGTGGTCGTGGTGGTGGTCGTGGTGGTCGTGGTGGTGGTGGTGGTGGTGGTGTTGGTGTTGGTGTTGGTGTTGGTGTTGGTGTTGGTGTTTGTGTTGGTGCTGGTGTTGGTGTTGGTGTTGGTGTTGTTGTTGTTGCTGTTGCTGCTGTTGGTGGTGGTGTTGCTGTTGCTGTTGCTGTTGTTGCTGTTGCTGCTGTTGTTGCTGCTGCTGCTGTTGCTGGCTGCTACTGGCTGTTGTTTTTTTTGTTGCCGTTGTTGCTGTTGCTGTTGCTGTTGTTGCTAGTGTCGTTGATGTTGTTGCTGATGGTCGTGGCGATGGTTATGCCCCATATCAGGTACAGGGGAAAAATGCGTTCCCGCCTACCTTTTGTAGAACGCCCTTTGTATCCTGTTGTGGACGAACGGAGCAGCGAGTTCTCGGATGCACTGAGGAATGGATATGTTTCTTAAAAGAACATGCAGATGTATACGAAATTCACCGTTTCTGAATATTTTACAGCTACTAGTGTGTCTTGTATTGCCCCATGTCCCACGTACCACACCTGGAAATGCAGCTGGCATGCCATACATTTTTTTTTCTTTTTTTTCAATGCATACTCTTTCCTCCACTCGGCTGCTCCCCGGCCGGGGCGGTGCTCGAGCCTGAGGCTTCCCCAATACGTGCCAGAGCCCCTGAGGGTGTGTGTGGCGTCGACCGTACTCGTGCGCTGAACTAGCGCTCGGGTGGCCGGGCCGGTGGTGACAGCCGGCGTCAAGGCAAAAAAAATCCTCGCGGAATTTTTTATCGCAGCAGCCTTGCCTGCGGACGCAGTGTCGCATCCACGGCGTGGGGCTCGTATCGAACAGAGAAGAGGGGATCGAACCCACGTGAGTAAGCACCAAATTTGGGAACGAGATGGACGTGGCGTGTCGGGACTGCTGCCCCATTCACGCTGGCACTTGGGCAAGAACCGGGCTGGGCGAAGGGAGACGGAGAGGGGGGAACACTCTGGGAAAACGGAGGGTGGAAGGGAGGAAATCGGATGTTCGAAAGAGAGGAGACGCAGGAGGATTCGAAGGGCTGCTCACGAAATTCGCACAGGTGCAAGGGCTAGGTCGAGAGCGGGGGAACTCGTCTTGGGTACGCACAACGCTCGCACACTTGTTTTCAAGGGCACGAACGGCACAGGCCACGCCGAGGTGATACTAAAGACTTGCGAAGACGCAGGTTGTGATATCATAGGATTGCACGAGGTGAGGCGCAATGGACAAAGTGCTCTTACGGCGGCGGGGTATGTTGTGTTTTGCTCAGGAGCAGACGGAGAAAAGCACGAAAAGAAGGGGAACCACGGGGTAGGCTTAGCTGTCAGAGAGTCTATCGTGGCAGGGATGGATAAGGGCGACGTCGCGGTTGAGTGCATCAGTGCTAGGTTGATGAAGGTTTGTATCCAAGGGAAATCTAACGGTGTATTTTATTGTAGGCTATGCTCCCACTCTCGACAAGAGCACCAGCGAAAATGATTACTTTTAGAGTTCACTAGACGAGGTGGACAAGGGGGTACCCGGTAGGGACCACCTCCTTGTCCTGATGGACGCAAATGCTCGTACAGGCATAAGAGGGATCGGGTGGACCGACAGCAAGGTATTGGGTGCATACATGGTTGACGCCGTTTTTGTTGTTGCGGAATAACAAACCAACGTAAAAAGGTTTTCTCGGATGCATTTGGTGTCTTATGAATATTTTGCCCGAAGCGACGTTCCGGTAAATACTTTCCGAGTTTGCTATTGCTATTATCATGTCTGTACATCTCAGTTGAGCTTACCACTTTTTCGACAACATGGTTGACGCTGTTTCTGTTGCGGAAGAACAAACCAACGTGGAAAGGTTTTCTCGGATGCATTAGATGCCTTAGGCCATTTCTTATACAGTCGGATTTGTCAGTCGAAAACGTCCTTGTTCGACTGAAGCCCAGATCGGGCTTTCTTACGCAGTCGAAAAAGGCTTTTTCGACTCAACTTTTTTCGACTGAGAATTCCGACTGGCTGATCCAGTCGAAAAACTTGACTTTTTCGACTGGATCCTCACACCCACACGGCCACACGGCCACACACCCATACCAAGTACCACACTGCAGTATCATACAAGGCGCTGACGCTCTCATGCTGCCAACAACGGCTGCGGCTGCTGTAGCATTGGCGGCTCTCGGCTGAGTGTAACTCCACGAACGTAGCTTTGGCGGCTTTCGGCTAAGCCCAAAGCCACCAACTCGCTGGGACGAGGGTTCGCCGAGCCGTTGCTCGCGGAGAAAGGGCGAAGCACAGAGCTGCCAACCGATTTCGACTGCTGTACAGCAGTACTCCCTCACACCAACCGCCTCTAGAAAGAGCACAAAAACTATAGAATCGACTCGACTGACGATAAGAAGGACCGGAATAATCCAGTCGAAAAAAATTCCAGTCGAAAAGGGCCGTTTTCGACTGGCGGGATCCGACTGTATAAGAAATGGCCTTGTGAATATTTTTTCCCGAAACGATATTCCGGTAAATATTTTCCGAGTGTGCTATTGCTATTATTTTGGCTGTGCATCTCAGTAGAGCTTACCGCTGTTTCCGCGACATCGTTGACGCACATTGTGCACGAGACGAAGAGGTTTCTCCACCGTACATTAGCTTTGGTTGCGTTTCATTGGGTTAGGGTTAGGGTATATATAAAATTGAAAGAGGATGTCAACCATGTTGTAGGAAAAGCGTTGATGTACCCTCGTGCATCTAGTCAGCCCATCAACCATATACTGGTACAGTTGAGCGGTACTGCTGTACGAGTATATACCGTTAAAAAAAGACTTCTCTACTTTCTTCGGCGTGTTTTTGTTGCGGAAGAACTAAGCAGGGAAATCGTCGCATGTCGGTTAGCAAATCTTTTCCCGAAGGACAATGCCGGTGAATATTTTCTCTTTACCGACTATACTAAGTAGTAGTATTGATTCTGACTTCGGCTGTCTATTAATAGTCATGCCACATGTACTATATCGTACACAGCAAAACGGTACAGTTTTACACTTTGCAATTTTTCGCCGCTGCTGTGCCACCAAAGCCTTAAAGTGCTTCCGTCTACTTTTGGAGCGTCCATGTATTTTTGTCGTAGAAGAGGAATACTCGGACGATATGTTGATTAACATTTTGACGACGGAACACCCAAGGTATCGGTAGATTTTTCCCCGAACACACTACGCGGTACTGTACCATTAGAAGGATGAAAAGTGAGTTCATATACCCTGTGTTTTGCCGAAGGTCTGATACTTTTCTTGTGTGTGGGAAAACAAAAACAAGAACATTATCCGCGGGTCGGCCGTGTCTGTGTAAGTGTTCCCCCTACAGAGCACGAAAGAAACGATCCGGCTTCGAAAAAATGGTTGAACATTTGCCGGATCTGAAACTCGAAACCCGAATTCTAGAGTTCTACTGGGCTATGCAGGTAACCGGCAGTCTGTAGACGTGTCGCCCCGGTGGCGTATCAGGTTATCCTCGGGCCTGGTATAGGTCAGTTTCGTGAGTTCGAGCCCCGCGGAGTGCATACTCGTATAAATTCGTTGGGAATTTTTCTTGTGCACAATTTGACTTGCGGAAAGCGCGAGAGCGTAAGCTAGCAACACTCGATGAAAAACCGACGAGCGGTGGGATTGCTGAACCCTATGCGCGATAAAAAATTTTAGGCAAGAACCGAGGGGGAGAAGGGACGATACCTGTGACCACGGCTTGTCCAGAAGCTGGAAAATAAAAGTGTGAGGAAAAAAAAAAAAAAAACGTACCTGGCTCAGTAAAGTGTAACACGTGGTCGACGCAAGGGTTGACGAACGTTGCTGTGTATGAGACGGAGAGGGCGATAGCCCTTAACATTGGTTTATTGGGTGACGCGAAGGAAACGACCCAGCTTCGACCAAAACGGTTGAAGTTTGCCTGAGCCGAAACTCGAAACCGAATCCTAGAATTCTAGAGGGCTGTGCCCAGTAACCGGCAGTCAGTAGACCTGCCCGACTCAGTACAGTTTACGGTTTGTTTGACACTGGGGTTGACGAACACTGCTGTGTATGAGACGGAGAGGGCTGTAACCCTAACCATGGGTTGATTGGGTGGCACTAAATAAACGACCCGGCTTCGACATAATGGTTGAAGATTGCCAGACCTGAAATTCGAAGCCCGAATCCTAAAATTCTCGCGTGCTGTACCGGTAACCGGTAGTCTGTAGACCTGCCCGGCTCAGGAAAGTTCACCACTTGCTCGACACTGGGGCTGACGCGCACTGCTGTGTACGAGACGAAGAGGGCTATAGCCCTGAACATTGGTTGATTGGGTGGCACGAAAGAAACGACCCAGCTTCGACTAAATGGTTGAAATTGGCCTGACCCGAACTCTAGAATCCTCGAGGGCCGTACCGGTAACCGGCAGCCTATAGACCTGCCCAGCTCAGTAAATTTTATCATTTGTTCGAAACTGCTAATGGAGCTGATGCACATTACTGTGTATGAGACGAACATTGCTTGGTTAGGTAGGAAAACCCCAAACATTGGTTGATTGGGTTGGGGTCAGGGTTAAGGTTTAATGGTTGTCCTGCTGTATTGGTACGAGGCGGTATTGACGCTTTGTAGAGTAGCCTGATCCCAGGAAAAAATCTTTGGTTCCAACCCTAAATGTTGGTTGGTTGGGTTGGAAAACCCTTAACATTGGTTGGTTGGGTTGGGGTCAGGGTTAGGGTGTAATGTTGTACTGCTGTATTGGTACGAGGCGGTATTGACGCTTTTTAGAGTAACCTGATTCCAGGAAAATTCTTTGATTCCAACCCTAGACATTGGTTGGTTGGGTTGGAAAACCGTTAACATTGGTTGGTTGCGGTTAGAGTCAGGGTTAAGGTTCAATGGTTGTACTGCTGTATTGGTACGAAGCGGTATTGACGCTTTTTAGAGTAACCTGATTCCAAGAAAATTCTTTGTTTCCAACCTAACATTGGTTGGTTGGGTTGGAAAACCCTAAACATCGGTTGGTTGAGTTGGAAACCTAAACATTGGTTGGTTGGTTGCGGTTAGGGTCAGGGTTTAATAGTTGTACTGATGAATTGGGGCGAGGGGGTATTGACGCTTTTTACAGTAACTTGATTCCAGGAAATTTATCTAGTTCTGAGTCGTGGCTAGAGGTTGGCCCCTTTCATGTTTTACGTGGGTACTCGGTGGGCATACCCGATCGGATGCTGTGCTTTGGCTGGTGTGGATGCCGCTATGCTTTGCACCACCCGTACAATCTGTCTGTGTTTCTCCTCTAACAATCATTAATATGTTCTGGTACGTATTGGTACCGTACACAGTTACCTTCAACCATGGTGCGGGATTAGTGGCAAGGTGCCGTCAGCTTAACTGATGTATTCGAAAAAAAAAAAAAAATGTTGATGCGATTTCGATGTATTCTCGTCACCGGGACCGTGTACTATTTCTAGGTATTCTGCACGTCGAAACATTTCGTTGAGTATCAGCGCAAGAAAACGGGAACATCGGAGAGCGGATGGAGGGCATAAGGCGCTCGATATCACTTGGTACACGTTTCGGCGTATACTTGATCCTGCAAGTGTGTAAACAGATATCGAAATATGAGACAAAAAAAGTGAAATTCAGCTTATCCGAAACATTGGTGCCGGCGAATAGGTGCCGGCGAATACCTGCTTCCACGCGGGACCCTTGTACCCCACTGAAATACCCTCATACTTCGCCAACGGTACGAATGTTTGGCCAACGGCACGAATCTCTGGCCGACGATACGATTTTATTTGACACGTTTTCGCCACGGTATGAGTCCTTGGCATAAGGTATTTTCTATTTTTCCCCATTGGTACGAATCTGTTGGCCAGCGGGACGAATCGTTCGGCCAATGGTGCGAATGTTTCGCCAACGGTCCGAATGTTTTGGCGACCAGATGGTATGATTTGTTTATTCGCCAGAGTCATCGCACGGTAGAGATTGAACGTTTCTGGCCTTCTGATTGGTTGAACTCCTCCAATGAAGAATTACCGGGTGGCCTGATACCTGTTCGAGTTGTATTTTGGGACTGTTAATGTTAATAGCGCGTTGAAGCGTTGGTCGAATTGCGCGAACGAATGCCTTCCAAGCCTTGGTTCGGATGATGGTGAGAGCTGTCGATTCCTGGGTGGCTATATCTCACCTTCTTGGCCGAACCTCTATAGGGCTCGGTCGAAGAAGGCCGGCAAGTCCACGGCGGTGTTGACCAGACCGAAGGAGCGAGGTTAACACCGAGGTCTGCGCTTTGCAGATGGACAAAAACTGGTATATACACAAACGAAAGTGTATGGGAGCTTGAGCATTTTTTTACCCGGATCTCCAGGAGGATCTCGAAAAAAAAAACAAAAAAAAGTGAGATATTCGTTCAGCTCTTCGTGTTAGGAGCTCAGAAAATTCTTAGAATCTGCTGTAACCCTATCCCACTCGCCAACCCTACCAACCTTTCGCTCCAGCAGTACCGACATCTTCGCCCAACACTACGGATGTTTTAAGGGTGTATTCAGCGGGGTACTGCTGTACTCTTGAGATGCGCGAGTACACACCTGAGTGTAACCAAAACAATTAAGTCTGGTGCCCGGTTGTCCCAGGGAATATGTATAAACAATACCTCCATGTTTTTTTCCAACTGTAGGAGTCTTTCGCCAGCGGCACGAACCTTTTGGCCAACAGTACGGACCTTATAGCCAGCAGCAGTGATTATTTTACCACAGTTTCGCCACGGTACGAATCTTTGGCCAATCGGGTGAAGGTTTTCGCCAGCGGTACGAATCTTCTGTGGTCGTGGGGTGTGAATGTTGCACCAACGGTGCGAATATTTCGCCGACGGTACGAATATTTGGCCAATGGCGCGATTGCTTCGTCGCCAACGGTACCAATAGCTTGGCCAACAGTAGGAATCTTTTTCGCCATCGGTACGAACCTTTCGCGAACAGCACCACCACTGTCGCTTATGATACGAATATTCCAGGGGTGAGTATAATAGGGTATTATACTCTGGGAGTACCCGGGTACAAGCTCAACCTTGACCGAAGCAACTAAGTAGTGGTACCCGGGTACTCCAGAGCGTACTTCGAGGTATGGTATAAAAATAAAATACACTCCAGCTGTGAGATGGAAGATTTTGTCGAAACTCATGTTTGCAAGGGTTACCGCGCGCGTATTACTGGCGAGGTACATATACACCCTGCCGAAAAAATCTTCATTTCGCCAACGGTGCGATTAGTTCGCCCGCGGTACAAACCTCTCCGGCCAACGGTACGGTGCGAACACTTTTACCACATTGTCGCCACGGCACGAATCTTCTGCGAACGGTACGGATATTGTGGTCAACAGTACGGATATCTGGCCAATGGTACGAAATTTTTGGCCAGCGATACGTACCTTCCGCACACGGTACAGATATTTCCGTCTACGGTAGCACGGACAGTTGAGCCAACGGTAAAAAAAATTGGCCAACGGTAACGAGTATTCGGCCAAATGTACGGCTCTTTCGTCAGCGCCACGAATCTTGCGCCAACTGTACGAATCTTTCGCAAACGGCACGAGTCATTGGCAACCGGGACGATTTTTTTAGCCAGCGGTAGAATCGCTCGCCAGCAAACGGTACCAATGTTCGCCAACGATACGAAGCTTTGGCCAGCTGTACGATTGTTTCGCAAACGGTACGAGTCTTTCGCAAGCGGTAAGAACGCTTCGCTACCTGCAGAATTTCTGCTGCAACAGGGAGAATGCTGCTGTATGATGCCTGGTACCTGGTATTTCGTAGACATCATACCAATGGTAAAACGATTAAAACAATATCAGGTACCTCGTACAAAAGCCAGCGACGACGAGAGCGTAGGATTCCTTGAGCAACCGTTTTGCCTTGAAGCACAGTGCACGATAGCACTTACTATATTGAGCGTTGAGACTGTTTCGCTCAAGTTTTGCAAAAGACGTAAGAAGAGTTTTAGAGGTTCAAAATCTGTGTCGGATACACCCACTCGGCCCCCCATGCGAAAGTGAGCCTGACCAAAAATAAGCGTAGTGACGCCGCGTACTCTTTCCATACCGCAAAAATGAAGCCACTCTATGCCCAAGTTTGTCGGTCCCCCTGCAGGCCGGTTTGAACCATAGCTTCAACGGTTAGCACAATTTTAGTGTGTTGCTGCCGCCGCCGTGCCTGTGCTGTCGATGCTGTGATGTTTGCTTGGTCAGGTCAGCGGAAGCGCGCAACACCGCCGTGCTGCTCATGCTGGTCCTGGAGCAGATTGAGAGGGTAAGCGGCGGGGCTGTGGCATGCGTGACTACAAGTCCGTCGTCGAATAGTTGTTTTGGTTAGCTGGCTAGGTATTCCAGATAGTAAACACGGTAGTAAGTGTAGTTTTGTGCGAGTTTCAGGTGGCTAAGTTGACTGACTACAAGTCGCCAACTAGTTAGATATAACAGGACGGTTATTGGTACCCGCGCACGGCAGTTTGCTGAGTACTGATTTTTTATAGGTGCGAGTTGGCCGACTACTTCGTATACAATTTGTATACTACTAGTAGTCGGATGACTAGTTTTTGTTGGTTGGCTACGTATTACAGAACAGTTCATTATCAGTAGTTGCGTACGGCAATGTGGGCAGTTTTGGTTGTTTTACGGCGATGAGTCGGCTGACTACACTAAAAAGTAAGTCGCCGACTCATTATTAGTTGGCTACCGGTAGGTATTTCGGGTTGTGTGGTTTTGTGTCGGGTTGGTGCGGTTGTGGCTCGGGATGCGTTCTGTATGGAAAAAAGAAACTAAACTCTTACCCCAACTCACCCCACCCCCTGCCCACGAAAGCATCGCTCGCATCATTCGTCCCACCCTTTTCCCTCCTTGGCATGCGTAGATTGGGCTGGCAGACCAGCTGGAGGCTAACATCGTGGGGGAAGCTCTTCCTGTCTCCCTAAAGTGCATGAACCGGTGAGCTACTGTTTTTTCGTGTCCTCTCCGGCAATGGTCATTGCATGATTTGTGCTAATATAGAACGACCCCCACGCCACCCCCCTCCCTGCAGGGCAAATATGCCAGGGGACGGCACTTTCAGCCCGTGACAGATGGCAATTTCCAATATTTTACCTCGACTACCGGCAAATTACTAGGTTTTAGTGTAAAACGCTTGGTTTTTCACCCTTGACCGCTGCACGTTTTTCCTTGACAGACCGTCCCCTGGCGCGCGTGACAAGACTACTCCACGACCCCCACCCCCTACTCGCCCACGGCTTCTCATAGAAACACCACTTGCCGGGCACTGTGATTTTTTTCCCCCTTGTCGTACGCCTGTACACGCAATACGAGCAAGCGTTCACCACTTTAACACAGTGTCAGATATTACGGTACTTCAAGTGACCAATCCATCACACATTCCGCACCCCTTCCCCAGAGGCAATTGCTTTGATTATTCACGTATTTACGTTAAAAAACTCTGGCTGAACACCAACCCATTCAGTGTTTTTTCCATGTTTTATGTTTTTTCCGTTAGGTATGCTCTGGCGGCGGACGTGGGAAGCCACCGCCTCCGCGTTCGGACTGGGAACCCCGATGCCGGCTTGTCTTTTGGCAGGGGTGTCAGTGGTGGTGTCGGTGGTGGTGGTGGTGGTGATCAGCCAGCGACTGAGGAAGCTAAAAAGCCTTGGGGGTGCACGGCTCTGGAGGGGCTGTATCTTAATGGACAGGGGGAGGTGAGGAGAGGTCATGGGTGGAGGAGAGTAGAAGTAGCAGCAGCAACAGCATCAGCGGCGGCGGCAGCAGCAGCAGGGGCAGCCGCATGGCAGTGGCAGTGGCAGTAGAAGTGGCAGTGGCAGTGGCAGTGGCAGTGACAGTAGCAGTGGTAGTGGCAGTGGCAGTAGCAGTTGCGGTGGCAGTGGCAGTGGCAGTGGTGGTGGCAGTGGGATTTGGTGTGGGTGTGGTAGTGGTAGCCGTAGCCGTAGCCGTAGCTGTAGCAGTGCTGTTGACTTTCCCCTCTCCTTGTTTCTCGGCGGCACCCCGCCCCACCTCTCCCAAATGGTGAAAATTGTGTGTGTTTCGTTTGTATCGGTTTAATCGGTTCGATTCGGCGATTTTATTTCGTTCTCATCGATCCAATTCGGTTCATTTCGACTAACTTCAGTGCGATTACTTGCGATCATGACCGGTTGTAACTGTTTCGCTTCGCTTCCATTCGGTTTGATTCGATTCCACTCGGTTCGGTCCGCTTCCGGTCGGTTGCATTCTACTCGATTCGGTTCGCTTCCGCTCGGTTGCGTTCTACTCGTTTCGCTTCGCTACCTTTCGGCTCGCGTCCATTCTGTCGGTTTCCATTCGACTCGGTTTAGTTCGATCTCATTGTATTCGGTTCGGTTCGATTCATTTGATTCGGTCCGGTTCGATAAATTCCGATTGTGGCCGGTTCTACTTGGTTCGATCCCTTTCACTTGTGATCGCTTATGTTCCCTTCCACTCGGTTTTATTCGAGTTCGGTTCGTGTCTATTCCGATGCCGGTTCCATTCGGTTCTGTTTGGTCCGGTTGGGTTCGGTGTTGGAACAGGTTCGGTTGCGTTCCGTTCGCTTCCATTCGCTTGGACACGTTTCCATTCGGTTCGGTTCGATTCGGTTCGATTCGGTTCGGTCTGCGTCGCTTCGATTCGGTCGGGTTCCATTCGATTCGTTCGGTTCGATCCCATTACACTCCGTTACATTCGGTTTGATTATGATCGGCTTCATCTCGGTTCGATTTCAATCTATGTTTTTTCTCTTTTGATTCCGACCGGTTCTATTCGCTTTGATTCGGTTCGGATATTTTCGGTTCGGGATAGGTCCAAGACTACTGGGTGATGGCTACGGAAACGAACGCGAGGAGCAGCCGCCAGACCCTGGCCGACCTCCCCGAAATGCTGGCAGGAATGTGCGAAGACTCTCCATCTTCCTCATCCAAGGGGTTGGACAGCGGAGGGTAAGCTTGATGGACCCCCTCAGATTTCGACCTACTTTTTTTTTGCATAACAGTGGAGTAATCGATTTAAGAGCCTCGTGCAACAGCCCGGTGTTACCGCTCATATCTCAAATTGGGTACGTACGCGTTTGGTTCTTGTATAGGCGTCATAAGGCGTGATAAGCCGATTTGACCGCTCTTTCGTGTCCGTTTGCTCTTGGTGTGGACGCTCTTAAATCGCGTACATCCCACTGTAGTTTAAGTGACACCTTAGCTGTGGTGTTGAGGATTTCGTCGGAACTCGTATCTGCAAGCCACGTGTGATCCTTCGATCGCGCGTGCAGCGGGGTGTGTGCAGTACAGCAACAACGGCAGAGGTTGGCGAGGGAGGGTGGGTATAATAGCAACAACGACGACAATAACCCGTAAGCGCCAAACCCAATGATTTCCCTCGGCGTTTTTTTCTGTCTCATCGCCTCCCGTATACAACTGGAAACCCAACGGTGTCAAGACTTGTGGCCTTCCTGCACGCGAGCGAACAGTACCAGCTTGCTCTGCCCTTGGTGGGATTAGCAGTGGAGTGGCAGTGGCGTCTTAAAAACGGTGAGAAGCGGCATGTTTTTGTTTTGATTGTGGTGAGGGTGGAGGGGGGTGGTAATGGTGGTGGTGGCGGTGGTGGTGGTGGTGGTGGTAGTAGTAGTGATGGTGGTGGTGGCCGGGGGGGGGGTAGGATGGTTTATGGTGATGGTGGCCGGGGGGGGGTAGGATGGTTTATGGTGATGGTGGCCGTGTTAATGGTGGTGATGGTGGCCGTGTAGTGGTGGTGGTCGTTGTGTTGTGCTGGTCTGGTTGCAGGGTTTGCGTTGAAGATGTTGGTGGCAGTGGTGGTGCGGGGTGTTGTGCTGGTGTTCATGGTGGTTGTAATGGATGTGGTAGTGGTGGTGATGGTGGTGACGGTGCCTGTGTGTAGGTGATGGTGGTGGGCCACTCTTCATGGCGGCGGTATTGATGGCGCTGGTGTTGGTGTTTGATGTGTTGGATGTAGTGGGTGCGGAGGTGATTTTCTGCCACCCTCCCCTCCTCCCGCAGCGCCTGCTTTCTTGTTTCGTGACCGCTCACCATATATACCCCCCCCCCTCCCCCCTCCTGGGCACCCACCACCACTCCGCCCTGCGCCCCGTGTTATCTTGTCGGCATCTCAGAGCCGGACACCACGGTGCTGACGGCTATCGCCAGGGGTTTCCTGTACTCGGCGGAGGCGGTGGCTCGCTCGGGGGGGCGGGGGCTATATTCAGCGGTGAGAATAGCGCCGTCAATTGTTGTTGCTGTTGTTTTTTTCACACCAACTCTTGGCCAATATCTACCCCGTTCTACCCCACCCCCAACGCCTCCCGGCCCCTCCACCCGCATTCCACCCCTCTCGACCAACCCCTAAGATATCTTAACCCCCCCAACCCCGCCCCTAACCCTAATACAACCCTACCTCCCCCGCCACAGGGATGCCTCCTCGACAAGGCAACAGGGTGGTACATCAAGGCCTCACAGCCTCTGAGAGCCTCTCTCTTTAGGCCCGACACCAACAATAGTGTTGGTGGTGGTAGTGGCGTTAGTGGTGGAGGTGGTGGAGGTGAAGTAGTGGTAAAGCACTATGAAGATGCTCTAGCAGAGGTGGAGCGCGTGCGCCAGAGAGCTAAGCAGGGACGAGGTGGCAGGGGCGGCGGGGGAGGGATGGCGGGTGGAGGCGGGGGTGGGGGGGACTTTGGGGGGAGGGGAGCGGTGGACGCGTTGGAGCTCGCTCGCGCTGCTCTTGCTACAGAGAGGTTAGTGTTATCTTTTTTCTTCTTTTTTGGTCTGGGTGTACTGACCGATTGCATGTTTGTTCATGTTGTTTGTTTCGCGTCTTTGTTGGGTTGTTTACTGGCTTGTTTTGTTTTGCTTGCGTTTTTTGCGTTTGTTGGCTTGTCTTCTTTGCTTGACTACTTCTTTTGCTTCTGTGTTTCTCTGTCTGCTTGTCGTCTGCGTGCTTGCTTCTCGGCTGTCCGTATTCCTGTCCGCCTACTCCCTGATGCAAGGCAATCTAGGACAAAGGCATGGAAGGCGCTGCTGCGACAACGGTAACATCTTTGTTGGCCGGGTGTCTTTTGTCTGACTGGGCTTCTTTCACTGATGAACTAGGCGATATGGTCGGGACGGAGCCCTTTCGTGTTTCACTATACTTTCCGTTAAATACCTGTAGGCAATAGGGACGAATGCTGCGGTAGACGTGAAACCATTTCTCGGACGTTCCTTGCTTGAGGAATATAAAAATGATATATACTCAGTATATATTTTATAAGAATAAACATGCACTCCAGCTGTGAGATCGAAGATGTTGTCGAAACTCATCTTTGCAAGCTGTGTGTGATCCTCCGATCGCGCGTAGTACGGGGTGTGTGTCCTCATTAAGGACATAGGTCGGCGACTCCCCTCCGGAACTACAGTGTAGATTGTACCAGGGTCAACAGGGTGATGTTAGTCAGTCGGTGAGCGGGGGACAAAATCTGACCATGTATATATTGGGAGAAAACTAACAGTTTTACCAGATGACAATTCGAAGGCCTAGGAATAACGCGAAGCATATCGCAAAGAGTGTCAAGATTCGGACGATTTTGGGACATGGTCGTTGTGGGGCCCAGGTGCGTGCAGCACGCTAGCGTAATAGAGCATGGCCTCAAAGAAGCACGGCCAGGATCGTGCGCCTCCTTGCACCGCCGTGGCTAGGCCTCTACACCTGCCGTCACCGTCTCCAGCAGCCCGCGATTTTCTTCGTGTGATCGATACCGCAATTGTTCAATTTTCATTCGGCAGTTTTTTTTTTTCGCTGAAGCCCGGAAAGGGGTGAAGGGTTAAGCAGCCCCAGAGCTCTTCTCTGTACTAACTCCAACTAACTTGTTATTAAAAAGGGTTTCCAGTCGGAAGGGCGTTAAGCAGCGCCGTCGTTAAAACAGCGTTTCAGCTCGAAAAAAAAAAGGGCTACCTCCATTGCAGCACGCTCGGCTAGGACTGCTCACATGATTTTCTCGGCGACCTTGTTTTGGGTGATGAGGCGAAGAAGAATCTGTGCACCGAATATGGTAGAATGCGTAGAATGCGCCGGGAATGGCTTCACCCCTTTGGGAGGGGCCACAAATTCCTCCCTATACTAACCTCAAGTAAATTCGTTAAAAAAAAAGGGTTTCCAGTTGTAAAGGCGATAACTCGTTTAGCACCGCACTCCCGACATGGGGATGAAACACTTGGAGTTAGACTAGCACAAGTTTAGGAGCTGGAAATTACTAAAAAAAACACGCCTCCCGATCGTTCTCCCGCCAAAGGGATCTCCGCGTCGCCGAGCCACAACGCCAGGCTAGGCTGTGCCAGCTGGTTTTCAAGCACGCGTCCGAGGCGTTATCTTTCGAGGAGGCTTTCGACGCCATTTGCGACAATCCCGTGGGGCAGCAGCGGAAGGTGCGGTGGTTCGCGGCCCATATGCTTGATAATGGGGTATTGTGTACCCGGTGCATTCAGTGAACGCGTGAGGCGAGCATTCCTGCGTGGTTCTACCATCCACATTTAGCGTCAATAGTAATTTCTTTTTTTTATTCTGAAGACTACGTGCAAGCCGGTCTTATGTATTATTTTTTGAGGACGGTATGTTTTTCATCATTGTTTTTTTTTATATATTGGTATATCATATCATCGTGTGGGGTGATCAATCCCTTTGGAAGTTTTGGTTGGAACGAAAGCGCCCTTCGGAGGCGTTATCTTTATGAAGGGGGCGTTCGATGCCATCTGCGACAACCCTGTGGGCTGGGGGGCAAAGGCACCAGGTGCGGTGGTGCGGGGCAGTGCTGCCGCCACCCCTCACGCCGGCTATTGCAATCTTCATTGCGTAAGGTTATGAGCCTCGCCCTTTGATCTACATACTGGGTTATTTCTAGCTAGGGATTAGTTGTGAGTTGTTGCAAGTGGTTTATATGTTTTGTACTGGTATATCATAGAGCGTGGTGGCTAATTGTTTGTTTTGTGCCAGGTGTGTCGTAGCGTGTTTTTTCAACGATAAAAAACAAACTCTGGTTTACGAGATCCAACACGCAGTACATGCGCACACGCATACCGCCTGAGTGCAAGCAACAGCGCCGCGTTTTGTGTGTGCCCGAGCTTTCCACCCTCCCCCCCACACCTACGCCACCCCCCCCCAACCCCAACCCCCGACCCCACGCCCCCCCCGCCCCCGTGCCTAACCCCCCCCCCCTTCAATTCATTCGAAACTGTCATCTACATGCAAGAAGGTACGCGCAAGATGCGGAAGTCCGCCTCACAAGCGGTACTTGGTATGGTGCAGCTCGCGTCTTGCCGAAGACGTCACGGCGCTTGACGCTTGGTGCAAGAAGTGTCTGCCTGGTTGTTGAAAACCCGACCTGCTCCGTCCCGGTGTAGTAGGATGCGAGGGTGTATGGTCATACGACTTCGGCTATGCATGAAATGAGTCCCCCCCCCCCTCTCCCCTCTCTCCTCAGCTATTTCTAGTAGGAAAACCTGGAAGCCCTTAGCCTGCACAAGTTGTAGTCACCCCCCCCTCCTCCCCCCCTCCCCCCCCCCCCCCATCTCCTTTTTGATCGTAGGAAAACCTGGAAGCTCTCACCCGGCACATGTGCGAGAGTGGCCGACTGGGCGAGCTGTGCTCCCTCCCTCTTGAAAAATGCCCATGTTCCGACTTCGACATGAACGGCTCTGGGGGTTATGTGGAAACCCCGTGGGAGGCGGCCGCGGTAGTTGAGGATGCTATGTGGGAGGCCGCTCTTCGCTCGAGGGTTTCTGATCTAGTTGGCGGTGGTGGTGGGGACAGTGGGGCGGGCGGGAAGAGGAAGGCTAACTACTTCGACTGCCTTTACGCGTTCTTTGTAGGGAGGGGGGAGATGGTGGAGGCTGCTCGGGCTCAGGATGACCTGAGGGCGAGGTGAGCTTTGTTTGATTTTTGTTGGGGGGGAAGAGGGGGGAGGGAGGGCGAGGACGGGGGGGCGGGACGGGGGGCAGTCAAACGAGGATAACAGAGGGGGTGGAAGAGGGAGGAGGGAAGAGGCGGTAGGGGGGGGGGGGGGGAAGGGGGGGCGGGAAGGAGGGTATTGGTGATGTTGCTGGTGGTGGTGTGCGTGGTTGTGTTGTATTTGTTGGCGGGGGTAGCGTTGGGGGTTGTGGTGTTGCTGGTGGAAATGGTGGTGGCAGTGGTGCGGATGGTGGTGGTGGTGGCGGTAGATGTTGATTTTGAGTTTGGTGGAGATAGTGTTGTTGGCGATAATGACTGTGTTGGTGATGTTCGTGCAACCAGTCGACGACCCCCCCCCGCCCCACTCCCGTTTCCTCAACCAGGCTTGAAGCCCACCCCGAAGGGGCAACCCTTCCCTACGCGGCAGCGGCGCAGCGCGCGCGCTTAGCCGCCCTTAACGCATTAGCCGTGGCCCCTCTAGGGCAAGATGGCGACACAATCGCGGCTGTTTTCCCCCACGAGGGGGCTAGGCGCACCCTAGACGCATCAGGACAGCCGGCTGGGGTTCGCACCGCAGCTGTGCTGGAGAGAGAAGCTGTGCGGGTTGCTGCTGCGATTGACCTCGCCGAGGAAGAGGGTGGGGGTTTGGGGGGAGGAGGCGTGTTGGCTGTGGTGGAGGGCTACGGGAGGGGCGGGGAGGCTGGAGGCGGGCGGTTGATGAGAGGGTTTGGTGAAGGGGGAGGCGGGGGGGGAGGGGGGGGGAGGGGGGGGAGGGGTGGTGGTGACGGGGGGGATAAAGGTTGTGGAGGCTTTGTTGGCGGCGGGGAGGTACGAGGAGGCGGCTGATGTTGTGCTTCGGGGTTTGGACGACAAGGTAAGGCGTGGAACGTAGTGTAAAGTTTTTTGTCCTATCTCTGCTGTTTGCCCTGTTGTTTTAGTTTCGTTTTTTTTTTTGTTTCCGTTTTTGGCTCACTTTGTTTGAGTTTTTTTTTTGGTAAGTTTTCGTTTTTGTTCGCTTTTTGGTTTTTTCTAAGGTTGATTTTTTTTTTGTTTTTCGTTCTGTTTGTATTTTTCGTTTTGTTCCATTTGCTTCAGATGCAGATGCCGCACAAGCGTAAACAGTGCTCTGATCAAATATCTTCCGCACGATAAACGGCTCGCTTTGAAACCCATGCAAAGCCATGCGTTACCCCCTTCCTCCACCCCTCCCCCTCCCCCACCCTCACCCCCACCCCCACCCCAACCCCCACCCCCACCCCCACCCCTACCCCCACCCCCATCCCCACCCCCACCCCCCTCCCTGTCCTGCTACTTCTTATACAGCCCACGGTGATGCGTGCCGAGATGGACAAAGTGGTCGCAGCTGCTGCTCGAGCTTGCGCTTCGGTGAGTTGTTTCCCACACTAGCATTTCTTGTTGTTGCTGCTATATATATCGTTCTGTTTTTTTGTAGACTAACCTATTAACTCGTTTGGGCTGGTCGATGCTACTCGATGGTACTTGCCCGGTTGCAAGGGCGGTGGCTAATTGTTTTCGTGTGATGTAATATGTTAATGTCATCGTCATGTTTCGTTGCAGGTTTACTGCCCATTATTACTCCCATGTATCGATTCAGGTTTTACTACTGCTGTACAGCAGTGTATATTTAATATTGCCTTCGGCAATGATGAAACCTGACAACTTACTAAAAACGGGTGACCGGTGTATCACGAAGCTTGCAAGGTGAGTATGGACCCTAAACTTGTCGAACTCATAGCTGACGTTGTTAGAATGTTTTTGTAAATTTCTTTTCTGTATGTGTTCATGTGTTCCCCTTTTCCACTTGCGACCCCCCCCCCCCCCCCGCCCGGGTTTCCAAGCCAATCACACCCCGAAGGGGTAACTTGTAAACACGATTGACTCCATTGAGGATCGAGAGGAGTAGAGTTGGCGGGAGAGGGGGAGGGGGTTTGTGATCCTGTACGCATGCCATGGTGGGGGGTGTACCTTTTTGGGGATCGAGAAAAGGAGATATTTGGCGGGAGAGGAGGGATGTTTGTGATTCTGTACGCGCATGCCATGGCGGGGGTGTACCTTTTGGACGATGGATAATGAGAAGAGTTCGCGGGAGAGGCTGGGTTGTGATCCTGTACGCATGTCATGGTGGGGTGTACGGCATGCCATGGCGGGGGTGTACCTTTTGGACGATGGATAATGAGAAGAGTTCGCGGGAGAGGCGGGGTTGTGATTCTGCACGCATGCCATGGTGGGGTGTACCTTTTTCAACGCGTGCTACGATAGAGGTACCCCTCTTTTTCGTCTGAGGCTCCTCGCTTGAACAGCCCTCTCTCCATGTATAATATGCCTTCGGCACGTGCTACGGTGGAGGTATTAAGGTGTACCTCTTTTTGTCTTAAATGGTTTCTGAATGACGCCTTCGGCACCTGCTACGGTAGAGGTATTGAGGTGTACCTCTTTTTGTCTCAAGTGGTTTCTGAACGACGCCTTCGGCACGTGCTACGATTGAGGTAGTAAGCTATACCTCTTTTTGTCTTGAATCGTTTCTGAATGACGCCTTCGGCACGTGCTACGGTAGAGGTATTGACGGGTATCTCTTTTTGTCTTAATGGTTTTGTGAATGACGGAGCTCTTTAACCCAAAAATCGTCGTCAATACGCCCCGTTTATTTATTTTTGCATGATGATTCTCGTCGTGTACCTAGGCCATGGGATTTTTCATCCTACGGTGTAGTAGCGGTCTTAAGCTCTCAAATTGAGGAACCTCAGAAAAAAGTGGTGCACCTGTACACCGTAGCACGGGTCTTCTAAGGAATTAAAAACGATTTGGGGGGGGGGCGAGCGGGGGGGGGGGGGGGGGGGGGGGGCGGGGGGGGGGGGGGGCTACTCCGTGAACAATCCCATCATGGCCTAGGTAGTCCAACAAAAAATATTTAACGAAGAACGAAATTCTGACGATTTTGGGTTAAGAAGCCCCGTCTGTCTGTCTGACAAAGAAAAATCTGGCAAAACGTGCTACCTGTACCGCAGCACGAGTGTATCCCAATGCGCATCCCGTGGCCTTGGTGTGGATGGACGAAGCTCTAAACTCGCTTAGGGCAGGTTTGTGTTGTGCTTGCCAGGTTACTTGCGCGGCGTGGTTAGTTATTTTTTCTTCAGTTTTTAGTGGTATTCCCCCCACCCCCCGTTTTCAACGTGCGGCAACCCCGGGATTCCAAGCGAATCAAACCCTGAAGGGCCCCCGAGGGCTCCCCGAAGGGCTCCCGAAGGGCTCCCGAAGGGCCCCCGAGGGCTCCCCTAAGGGCTTCAGAAGGACTCCCGAAGGGCCCGCAAAGGATAACGTTGTGAAACGAATAAGTTTTAGAGCTGTGAGTCGGCACGAATTCAGTCACCAACTACTGTAGATATTAGTCGGGCTAATAGTTAGTCGTTTCCCGGGCGTGCTGACTATTCGACTTATGGGTGTTGTTTGATGCGGGATGCTTTTTTTCGTTTTTTGGTCCGGGGCCACGTTGCCCGGGGGTAGCTGATTTGACTCGCTTCGCTCGCCTGACTCAAGTTGGCAAGTCGGCTGGCCATGAGCTGGCTTCTCCCGCCGTCTTGCCAGCTTAAGTCGGTTAGTTGGCTAACTGCACCTGCCGATTAGTTTTTTGTTGTGGTTTCCAGCCGACTCAGAGGTCTAATATTTTTGTTAAACCACAAATGGGACTCCAGCGATAGTTGTCAGTTTGTGGGTGTTGGTCGAATTGAGGGGCCCCGTCAATGACAGGTGTTTTGGGCAAGAAATGCTACTCCGGAGTCTTCTCTTCTTTCTTACATTGCACTTTTCGTTTTTTTTTTTACGCGATCTGTCTGTGTAGACTGAGGGTTGAGAATAGCGTTGGCTTCCGTGAGTGAATTTCCACACAGCTGTTAGTTTTTCTGCTGCTGCTGTATCGTCGTTTTTTTGCGCACGATTTGACTATAAAGACTGAGGGCTGAGAATAGCGTTGGCTTCCGTGAATTCATGCGCAGCTGTTAGTTTTTCTGCAGCTATTGCTGCTGCACGTTATGGCATCTGTTTTTCTACTCGATACCCTCGATTAAACTTGAGTAGAGTCCACCACCCTGACATCCACCCCCACCACCACCGCCGCCACCACCCACCTCACCTACCCCACTCCAGGCAGAAGACATTGCAGAGGGCTTCGCGCGTGGGCGGTTGCCCCCGCTGCTTCGGGGAGTGGGTCCAGTTAAGCCTTGGGTGCCTGCGGACGAAACGAATGATTCGGTCGAGCGGGCCGTCTCGCTCTGGGCCGTGCTTAGGCAGCTGCTCAGGTGCAGAAATAATGAAAAATGTGATGAATGTGTTAGTTATCGATTAAGTTCGTGAGTGTGACCTCAGCAATAGGACCCATGAGTTCGCGCGCTCGATGCGAGTCGACGAGGGAAGGAACAGCTGGAATATTTCTCGCGACAGAAATGAAGGCGCGTGCCGCGGTGGGGAGGGGGTAGAAAAGCTTGCTTAGCGACCCCGGATGACCTAAATCGCGTCTAGGGAGGGAGAAGGAGAAGGAACAAGTGCGATGATAATAGAAGGGATGAGCACAATAAAAAGTGGTAATTCTTTTGAGTACTTGGTGTAATTGATTATGTAGTATTAATACTCGAAGATAATGTAAATCAGGTACCTGATGTGGTTTTACAGCAGCACGTCACAGCACTTAGACTGCTTGAGTCAATTTTGTTTTAGCTCGACCTTTGTCCGAAACGCAAGAACGCTATATTGTGTACTGAACTTAGTGTGGGACACACACACCCTGTCTCACCTGATAATTTTCAGAATTTTCTAGCCCCAGCCCAAGATATAGGGATTGAGTGGGAACAAGCTGACGAACATACCGAATACGGCCACTCCAGTGAAACGTTAGCATATTTGCTGCACGCAGATAGCATCTCATTCTTTGTTTTACTTGTGCTTGAAGGATATACTGCCAGCAGTCTGTGTTCTTGCTACTTCGAAGTATTTTTTTTCGATGGTACGGCGAATGTCCTGGAATCATCTGGAGGGTCGGTCCCTAAAGCGGCCGCCTCGCACGCTTACTCCTTTCTCTGCCAGTCGAAACACTCGGTAACATGTACTACTATGTTCAGAAAAGCGGAGGGGGGGTATTAAGGTATCATTAAGGTATACTTTTTTTTTTTACGCTTGCTACGATGGAGGTTCGAAGGTATAACACTTTTTGGCTATTTCTTTCTTTCGTGCTGTGGTCAGAAAAGCGGGGGAGGGGGGGGGGCGTAGTGAGGTATACCCCTTTTTGACTTCTTTTTGTGAATGACGAGGCTTCTTCACCCAAAATCGTCGGGAAAAAACGTTATTTTTTTTGTGACATGATTTTTTTTTCAAACCTAGGCAATGGATTTGGTCATCGGGTTGCACTTTACTAATATGTACTATGTTCAGAAAAGCGGGGGGGTGTTAAGGTATACTTTTTTTTTATGCTTGCTACGATGGAGGTATGAAAGTATACCACTTTTTGACAAATTTTTTTCTGAATGACGGGGCTTCTGAACCCAAAATCGCCGGGAAAAAACGTTCTTGTTTTTGGAATGTAAACTTTCTCTTTACACCTAGGCCATGGATTTGGTCAACGGATTGCACTTTAAGTTTGCCCAAAATAAGTTCTTGTGTGAGGCAGATGAGCACAAAAAAAGGAGAAAACGAAGCCGCAAGCATTTATAAGGGTGAAAAAAAACGAAAAAATCGGAGCGTTGTGATTTCTGTGGGAATCAAAAAAATGATTTTTCTTTTTTTCCATTGTTGTCTTTTCTTTTTTTTTCTTTCTTTTTTTTCTTTCTTTTTTTTCGTTTTTTTTTTTCCTTTTTTCCGCCTTTTTTCTTTCTTTTTTTCTTTCTTTTTTTTCTTTCTTTTTTTTCTTTTTTTTTTCTTTTTTTTTTTCTTTCTTTGTTCTTTCTTTTTTCTTTCTTTTTTTTCTTTTTTTTTCTTTCCTTTTTTTCTTTTTCTTCTTTCTGATTTCATTTTTTTCTTTCTTCCTTTTCTTTTTTTCTTTTTTATTTCTTTCTTCTTTTTTCCCTTTTTTTTCCAAATATTTTCTCTCTTTTTTCGTTCTCTTTTTCTTTCATTTTTTTCTCTTATTATTTCTTTTTACTTTCTTTTTCTTTCTTTTCTTTCTTTTTTATCTTTTTTTCTTTCTTTTTCTTTTTCTTAGTTTTCGTAACCCCCTGTGTCTGGCTCCTTTAAAAAAGAAAATGTGGTCAAGTTTTTTTTTTTTGGTGCTCCCCGGGATGAAGTATGGAGCTCCTTAACCCCTTTACAGCTGGAACCTCTTTCTGGGGACAAAATTACTTGGAATTAGTATAGGGAGGGGTTTGGGGGCTCTCAAGGGGTTAAGCGGAGAGTCTCTGACACAAAATGGTGCGCCTATATCGCAGCGTGTGTGGTAGAACTGCGGTATCAACACTCGTGTCCGTTTTCGAAGACGGTGCGAAATACGAAGGCTGCCAACCAACACACTGCGTTCAGAACTGCACCAACCATTCGGGGAGAAAATCCTTTTAATTTAGTGATAGTTTTTTTGCTAGTGGTAAAAAGGTCAACAATCAATCGCCCGCAGTATCTTTTAGAATAGTTAGCATTTTGCCACACGCAGATATATCTTATCGTTCTTTCTTTTACCTGTGCTTATGGGGATACACTGTTAGCCTGTCTGAGTTCCCGTATCTTCATTCGAGACGTACAACTTTTGCCCCGCCAGCCCGATATATTATAAAAATCAAAGACACTCCAGCTGTGAGATCGAATATTGTGTCGAAACTCATCTTTGCAAACTGTGTGTGATACTCCGATCGCGCATATTACGGGTTGTGTGTCCTCATTAAGGATATATATATTATGTGTCCTGCGTGTTTTTTTTCACTAGAGCCACCTCTACCATTCCTTTTTGTTGGAGAGTGTGCTTTGTCGTGTGTGCCGCGCCCCGCGTGCTTTGTCGTGTATTGCGTCGTGTGCCTTGCCCTGCCGGTCCACCCCGCCCTACCCTACCCCTACTACCCCCATACCCCCACCGTCCCCCGCAACCGCCCTGAACTACGCCTATCACCACCCCCTACCCCCTCCCTACCACACCGACGTTCCCCTCACGCCCCCCCCTCCCTGCCCGTTGAAACTTTGTTGGAAGAAACCCGCCAAACACACGTACCTGGTACCTGATGCAGTACTTCGAAATATATACTTACTAGTATAATTCGGGATGGAACGGAGATGGAAGGTATAACAACTCACGCATAAATTATTCCCAAATTTCTATACTTTATCCTAGACGTTATGTTTTGCTGTGGAGACTGCTGGAGCCACCTGTACGGTATTATGACGCGAAATCAACAAGACGTTAGTATGATCAAATTCTGAATATACATTGAATGCCGTGTGGCGCCCATTTTGGCTCCAGTATGGAGAGAAGCTGTGCTTTTAAAATATGAAAATGTGTATTTCTTGACGCTAAAAAAATGAAACTTTTGTTTGGAGAAGTCCTGCAAAACATGTACGTGGTATACCAGGTATAGTTGAACAAACGTCCAACCACACCAAAACTTATGCAGAAAAAAGTCCTATTTGAAAAGTAGATGTGCTTTTTTTTCGTTGTGGAAGGCGACTGCTACCCCCACCCTACCCTACCCTGCCCTACCCTACGCTACCCTACCCTACCCTACCCTACCCTACCCTACCCCACCCTACCCTACCCTACCCCACCCTACCCTACCCCTACCCTACCCTACCCTACCCTACCCTACCCTACCCTACCCCACCCTAACCTATCCTACCCTACCCTACTCGCTACCCTACCCTACCCTTCTCCACCCTAACCTACCCTACCCTGGCCTACCGTACCCTAGTCTACCCTACCGTGCCTTACCCCACCCTACTCGCTACCCTACCCTACCCTTCTCCACCCTAACCTAACCTACCCTGCCCTACCCTACCCTAGTCTACCCTGCCCTGCCTTACCCCACCCGACCTTACCCCACCCTACCCTACCCGCTACCCTACCCGCTACCCTACCCTACCCTACTCTACCCTACCCTACCCTGTTCTACCCTACCTTGCCCTACCCTACCCTGCGCCACCCCACTCCACCCCATCCCCGTCCGCTACCCCCCCCCCACCTCTCGTCCTCGGTTAACCTGTTTTTGACATGCAGGCTGGATAGCGTGGCTAGCAACTTCTCGTACCACAAGGCCGCCGCTGAGACCCTCCTGGAGGAAAGACTTAGCTCGAGGGTGAGGATGGACAATGGGCGATCTGGTGATTGCACAGATCAGACAAACACTGATGTAGAGTAGATAATCTAGATATTGTATTTTGCGTAGTTGCCGCCGTGAGATGCCGTGCAAGATCTGAGGATTACACAGTTGCGCAATTCGGGAGATCGCGATCTAAACTGTAGATCATCAGGATAATTTTACCGTTGGGGTTTGTCTCGCAGGATCTGTATACTGGATCGGGTGCTTCATTAATTCCGGTAGATCGCTCGAGGAATCAATTACCAGATGGTTGCAGATCTGACAGATCACTACTTAGTGTCAATAACTCTAGATCTCATGCTTTCGCGGTTTTGAGATGTCGTGCACGACCTGTATACAGTGGGTACCCCGATTTAAGAGCATGCGGGGGTTAAGAGCGGACAACTCGGCATGTCCCGCCACACTAAAGGCGACATATTTCCCACCACAAAGAAGAGCGCTTTGTAGTTAAGAGCGCATGTTTCGGGTTGCTTGTCACGGGGCGCTCTTAATCCGGGGTTCTCATTGTGGTCGATTCGAATGGACATCAGATCACGATCTTCTACTGTAGATCACCTAGATCCTGTGTTTTCTGGGGTGATACGTCGTTCAGGTTATTCTGTATGCGTACTCGATCGGACGCAGCCGACTTGCCGACTAAAGGCAAGTAGTCGGCGAACGTCACCTACCGATTAGATATTAGTCGTTAAATCCTGCCGACTCATAGCTCTAGCAACTCCCCAGTCGCTCCAAGTGATTTTGGCCGCCTTGTATCGAAACAGTACTGTACCGCCTTATATCGGAACACTATTTAATATCGTACCGCCTTACTGAGACCGCCTTGTCGGGGGGGCTTACTGCAGTAGGTCGGACAGGTCACGATTGTACTGGTATACAGCAGGTGTAAAGCAGGCGTCCCCTGTAGATTGGTAAGTGAATTTAGTCCCTGCTGAACTCAATGATGCTGGTTCCAATCCTTCCGAGTGCTCCTTGTGCTCGTAGGGACTTTTTCTTGCGTAAAACCTACTAATGTGGAAACATTTTGAGCGATTATTTCTGGCGATTATTTTTCTAGTTTTGAGGCTCCAGAAATGACCGCATGAGATATATGGGGCGCCCATTATGGCTTCTGATTGTTGGGAAGTGGGTTTATTTCGAAGTGGTGGGTCTTGTTTTCCCGTTTACCTTTATGTTTGAAAATCTGGCGTGTACACCGTCGCCGGCGACGTTAGGTCACTAACGCCTCTGCTGCTGTCTATGCTGCTGTGTTGCTGGTGTGGTGCTAGTGTAGTGCTGCTGTGGTGGTTTTGATTGCGGTGGTGCTGGTGCTGTCGCGCTTGTGTGAGGACGAAGCTCTGTCTCGCACACAACAAGCGCGGTATGCTGTGTTAAGTGTGTTTGTGATTCTTTGCTGTGGGTGTTGGGTGGCGTGTACAGCAGACAGGTATCATACCATGTTCAGAGTAGGCAATGGTGACATGTGATTCTTGGTACGAGGTAGTATCCAACAGTCAAATAATCCCAGTTCTGAGAGGACGGAAGGGCTGTTATTTTTGGGCTCAAAAAATCGCTCATAAATCACCAAATCCGCTGATTTCTGGCCTCGATTATTTCTGAACCCAGAAATAACGATGATTTCTGGTCCCACAATGGAGGGGTTTTATTTTTGGCGTCGAAGATCCCTGTTAAAGAGAGAAAGAGAGAAATTATCGCTCAAAATATTTCCCATAGTAGTAGGTCTAGTAAAACAATACTGTATTTAATAGCGGAAAGCGCGAGAGCGTGAGTTTCCAAAATTGATGAAAATCGACTAGCGGAAGACTGGGACTGCTGAAAACCAAATGCGCGATAAAAACGAAGGCACGCGCCGGGGGGAAGAGAAGTGAAGACACCTGTGGCGACGGCATGGCTTGTCCAGAAGGTCGCTGAGGGTAAAAATCTCTTACGAGTTGAGCTGGAAAGTACGAAGTGGTGATTTCAAAAAAATTAAAGTACAGATCGGACAGCTCACGATCTGCTGTGGATAATGTATTAATAGGTAGCCCATCTACAACAGATCCTATATCTGCCGTTGTGATGTATCGTGCAGGCTCTGTGTATGTTACGGGGGAAGCAAGTGATCAGGACCACGTATCGTTATTACATACCTGGTACCTGGAAGTAAAAACTGTGGAGATTACAGGTTTTGGTGTATTTCGTGGTTGCTGATTACTATAGCTCTACCGTGATAGTACACACCCGTCCCAGGACTATTGTGCTAAATGATCAGATCAACATATCCGTCCCAGGAGCATTATGCTGGATGATTCAGATCACACGGCAACCCCAACCCTCAACCACTCCCCCTGTTATTCCTCCCATACGTTCCAGTGTTTATTCACGGGTCGGGTCGTGACCCGTCGGGTCGTGACCGGTCGGGTCAGGAGGTTCCCAATATCTCGCGGGTCGAGTGGGGCCGGGTCAGGAGATAGTTCGGACTGTCACAGGTCGGCATGGGTGGGGCCAGGAGTTTTTTGTCGAATATCACGGGTCGTTTCGGGTCACCCTTCACCCGGCCCGACCCGGCCCTGCCCGAGGGAGGTGACCCGGCCCGTGAAAAGCCCTGAATATATCCCTCCTCTCGTCGTTACAACTCCCAGCTCCCAAGTTGGCTCGGTACCAACCCCAACCCTAACCCCAGCCCCAACCCCAGCTCCAGCCCGAACCCCGACCCCGACCCCAACCCCAACCCCAGCCCCAACCTATCTTCCTCTCATGATTACCCTCTCTCGTCTAACCCAACGCTAACCCCTACTAACACCATGCCACAACTCCACCTCACCCCGCGTCATGGTTACCCTCTGTCGCCCATGCCACTCCCAGCTTCCCACCTGGCTGGAGGACTCATACCTAGGCAAGGGTGACCAGTGTCTGCAACAAGATAGCCCCGCTGTTGCTAACGCATTTGCTCCTCCTCTGCCAAGCCCCCTCCTAGCACCGTGGAAGGCTTTCACTCCGGAGGAGGGGCGCGGCGCGTGCTTGCCCGATCCCACGGTGCTGCTGGACCTGTGAGTTTAGTTTTCTTGAATTTTGCATGGGGAAAAAAACGAAAGTTGTATTTTGTATTTGCTGTAGTTTTGTTTAATTTGTTTCTGCGTTTTGTGTGTGTTTATCGTACGTGTGTTTGTACTCTGGTGAGTTTGTGTATCCGAAATCTTCGATCTGACAGCTGTAGTGTATGTTAATTTTTTGTCATGTGTATTTTAGCATTGTTTGTGTTTCGCTGTTGTGGAAACGGAATGTTGAGTATTTATTGTTCAGAGCGTGCTGGGGTTTTATTTTGGGGACTGTTGTTTTTTTTGTGAGGTTTGTTGGGGCCCTCAGCTGTATTAAAACATGCTGTGACGTAGGCCTTCTTTCTTCTAATCTCTCTCCGTCTTGATATCGCGATTTTTTTGCCGATCCAGGTACGTATTTGCTGGACGCTTGGAGGAGGCGTGTCTGTTCCTGTCACGACTTCTCGAGACCGCGGGTGATGTGGATGTCGGCGCTCTCACCAAGCTGGTGAGACGAGAAGAATATTGTTGACATCCGTACTGGTGCTGATTTCTGATTTTCTGAATTCACTTCTTCGTATATCTTGCCTGCGGTGCACGATTTGGTTCTGTGGTGAAGTCTAATGTATTTATTTTATGTTTTCTAACAAAGTCAGCTGTGAGTTCGACGAGTTTGGGGTCGATACTCATGTTTGCAAGCTGCGTACTACGCCGGTCGCTCGTTTTTAGTAACTTTTGAGTCATGTCACTGTAGGGGTTGCAGTTGTAGAATTGGGCCAAAAAGTCCCTGGCCGATTGAGCTCCTCGCGTGAGGAACTGCCGGTTATATGGAGTAATTTCACGAGTACGTGTTTTTTTAGGACCATATAAAGCATGGAAGCTTGGTCGGGTTGTGGGAACGAATGCCTTCGAAGTCATGTAGTATCGGGTAAGATATTGAGCTCCTCATGCGAAGACCTCAGGGACTGATGCTGCAACCCTACCGTGGGATGGTTCTTTTATGTATAGGTGTTACTTCTTTTCGTTAGAGGTGTTATTTGATTCCAGCGCCTCAGCAGTCTTTCCAGTGGCCACGGACTTGATTGCACCCTCTTGTGCGGTGTGCCAGTTTAGTACGGTGATGGTGGCGTGCCACGATGCTGTTCGTCCTACATAGTGCGGTTACTCCCATCCCAGAATAATGCGGGGTCCCGCTTTTGTGCGGCTATCGTGGTTGGCAAGGAGCCGCACTAATGAGGGGCCACGAGTGTGTGGCGATGTGTTAGTGGACGTGAAAACAGCCACAGCAAGTGATGCTGATACTGATTTTTATGTTGATAGCGGCACTGTTACTGCTCATGCTCGCCTTGATACTGGTGTTGGTAAGGTGCTGGTATTGGTACTGGCACGGTAGGGGTCCCTCTACAGTGCAAGTTGAGTAGTGACGTTTGCCAGCTATAGTGCCTGTGAAATCGCTTGGCGCAGATGGGAACAACCAGTAGTGGCAGTGTGCGGAGTAGTGCCGGTATGTCCCTCCATAGTGCACATGCCGGCACTATACGGGGGGAATACTGTACTGGTATAGGTGCAGGTATAGGTACTGGTACTGGTACTGGTACTGGTACTGAAATTGTAGCACCAGTGCTGATATTGATGTTGATACAAGTATTGTATTGGTACTGATGTTGATATTGATAAATATATTGACGTTGATACCGGTGTTGAGATTGGTATTGATACCTGGTATTGATTATGATCCTGGTATTTGTTACCGATACTGGTGCAGGTACGATGCCTGCTGCCTAATACTTTTTGAATATATTGTGTATTTATACAATCGCAAAAGTCGGCGCGCTTCGCACGCGTTATTTTTTCTATTGGACTGCGCCAAGCGAAGATCGTACCAGGAAAAAGATATCTACGGAAAGAGTTGCATTTGTGACAGTATCGAATGGGGGGATGACCTCTGACGTCCCAGACTCGATCTCTTGCTTAAGACCCTCTCTGAGAAATCGATGGCGTCGGCAGCAATTTTTCCACAGAGACAGAGTAGTATTTGTGAGTATGACAAGATGATAGTCACTGCTAGTCACTGAACTTGCTGAACCGATGCGGCGGGACGGGGGGTCCCCCGAGGAGCAACTCCCGCCGCGCGCGCCTCGCCCCCTGAATGGCCGAGGGCGGGCGGAGGGGCAACCAGTGATGCAGCCCCTCTGAGCTGCTGCTGCCGTCGTGGTACTGTATTTTATGCCGAACTGGAAAACGGACGTCGTGTTGGTGTGGTCGTTGTGTTGTGTGTTGCTTCCTTGCTCCTTGCTGCTGGGCCCTGCCGTTGTCCGGTGGGTTTCTGCTGTTTCGAGAATCAAGTTGCACTATTTTCTGGGACAACCCCTCTATTGTTAATAGCATGATTAGATGTTTGTTTCTGAACTTGCTGAACCGGTGCGGCGGGACTAAAATTACAGTACTTGGAACCTGTTACCTGGTACATACATAACACCAGGAATAACACAAACCCCCAGTAAAGGCCCACATTCGATAACTTGTACGCGTTGCTCGCCCAAAGCAGCGGGGGCGTAGTACCCTTGATGGAGGCCGCACTCGATCCCCAACACTGATATAGATATTGTATATCCCTGTTCGGAAACTGCCTCCGAACAGCCTCTCTGTTGCCTCGTGTGGTGCGGGTCAGCTATCACACAGCAGTGTGGCAGGCAGATACCTCGAAGTAGCAGCAGCAGCGCTCACCCATGTACGAAACGACCCCCACCTGCCCACCCCACCACCCGCCGACTAACCTGTCCACCCACCAAACACCCCAGCCACCATGCACATGCTGTACAGCTGTACAGCAGTGATACGACAGTTGTGGCCTTTTGTCGGCGAACTGGAAGCGGTTGTCGTGTTGGTGCGGTTGCTGTGTTGTGTGTTGCTTCCTTGATCCTCGCTGCTGACCGCTGCTGCTGTGCGGTGGGATTTCTGCTGCTTCGAGAATCGAGTTGCGCTGAATTCTGAAAGTTGAAGCTGCAACTACTCTACTAATGAGTATGGCGACATGGTAGATGGTAGTGACTTGACTTGTTGAACCGGTGCGGCGGAACGGGGGGACTCCCCGAGGGGCAACTCCCGCCGCGCGCCCCTCGACCCCTGCTTGGCCGAGGGCGGGCGGGGAGGGATCCTTCGGCCAATGGAATTGGGGCTCGAAAAACGCAGGAATGAAAGCCTTATGCCTATTGTACTTTATGTATTTTATATACTAACACCACTCTCACCACAGCCACTAACACTATCACTACCACCACCACCGCCCCTACCACTACCCCCTACCAACCACTCACCCCCTCCCCCCCCCCACCCCCCCGTACCACACCCCCCCGTACCACACCAGCTTCCTGAGCAGGCCGGAGGGACAGACTGGCTTCCCTATGCGTCTATCGATCGCCTTTTTTCGCTGTGCGAAGCTCGCCTTGCCAGGCCGGCGCCATCTCCGAGCAGGTTTGGTGGGGGGAAGGAGGGGGAAGTCGATGTCGATGCAACCGGGGGGTGGGCGGAGAGGCAGGCGGGGCTTGCGCTAGCTTTCAACTCGGCCCAAGAGCGTCTGACGGAGTACTTCAAGGTTAGGACTGAGTTCCCGATTTTTTTTGTCGTTGTTTAGACTCAAGACTACGTATTGAATTATATATGTATCTACAAGGGCCCCGTATGGGCGCCGGCATTCACCGGCGCCCATGCTTCGGGTAGGGCAGGGCAGGACTTCGACAAGTTAAGGTGTAGCTATCCGATTTGACATTCATTGAACTTGAAAATAGTGCCAAGAGTTTAACACGAACATGAGATTATGAAGGTCATAATTTGACAAAAGAAAAACGTCGTATACAACGAAGAAGGCAAATGATAAAACACTGTTGTTAAATGCGCCGTCAAGTAAACGTTGGCGTATATCAAACAAAAGTACCGAAAAGAGTATTGAGAACCTGCTTCGCCTCTAGGCGAAACGAAAGAGGTCTTGGCATCAATGAAGAGGCTGCACTGCTGTCCCCTTGGCAAAGAAGGTTCGAAGTCGACAGGATGCAAAGTCGATTTGCATCAAGCGTCGACATGGGGCCATGTGAGCGGGCGAGGTTTTGGAAGAAGAGCCTTGTTTATTCCCTGAAGGCTGTCGCATTGATTGGTCTGCGTGGTCACGGGCGAGGAGGGAAACAAAGAAGAGGAGAGCGATCTCTCGTTGCGGCGACGTTGTGTAAGATAGATGCGGGGGTTGCTTTGCTCGTACGGGAGGTTGGCGTAGCGCTTCTTCTCTGTTTTTACTCGGGAAGCGTGACATGTGTATCTGCTGTCTTTGCTTCGCGGGTGCTTTCACGTGGTCGAAATCGGACGCGTCCCCTCAATAAATAATATCCGGAGTGTCTCTACCATGGCGACTGCTCACAGTGCCGTGCGTATTTTCTACTTAAGAGACTAAAATATTATTTACTGGTAGTAGCATTTTTTCGTTTCGGACTATGCGCATAGCGGAAAAGGTCGATGTTTAGTATTTTTCATTTCCGACTGAAAGTCCCACTTCAAAAAAAAATAGGTGCAGACACTCTAGCATATTCTTTCAGGATGTACTACTACTGCACCAAAATAAGTAATATGTCTATAGTTTTTGCCTGGAGAGAAGAATGGACACATACAAATAAAAAAATCCCGGAAAAGGATAGGGGTGTTGTGTGTCGTGGCAATAATATACCTTCGCAACTTTTTTTTTTCTTCATCCCATTTGTTATCCTCGCGCCACTCTCGCGCTCCCTCCCAGCAGTAACTCAGATCCGGGGTCACATAGCGAGCCCTCCTCCCTCCCCACTTCGGCACGTGCCTTCATTTTTATCGCGAGAAGAAGTCGGCATTTTCTTCCCTCGTCGACTCGCATCGAATTGTACCTACCCCTCTGTTGGGCGCTCTCAGCAGTTGATCCCTATTTTTGTGCAATTTTGCAGGTTTAGTCAAATCTCATCATGGTGGGAATCGAACTCAAGGACAAACAAACGGTAAGAGTATTCGAGGGTAAAACCACTAGACCACCGGGGCGACCGGCTGACAATTGAATAAAACAAAACGGGATCTTTGCATAGCATATAGTGATTACTTTCCCCGATATTGTATGGTATTTCGATGGTTGACGCCGCGTTACCCAGAGAGGTGTTGCCTGTGCAGTGGTGTCAGTTAACATTATTTACTGATGGAGCCTGTCCTGTGACCACGGACTTGATTATGCGAGTTAATGTGAGAACAGCAGCAACAACAACAACAACACACAACACACAACACACAACACACAACACACACAACACACAACACACAACACACAACACACACAACAACACACAACAACACACAACACACAACACACAACACACAACTGCTGCTCTTGAAGCTCGGAATTTGAAAACAGCGTAACAGGTATATATCGTCGACTATTATTACAGATAATTGACTGCTGTATCATCGATTGCTTGCGCACACGACATGTTGTCAAGAAGATACCTATCACTACTATTTATACTATAGATTGCTGCCGTGTCATCGATTAGTACGCCACGCGTTGACCCGTTCTCGGACAAGGAATTGCCCGGGGATCCAAAAGCCAAAATCGTCCTCGCGATTCTCGAATGTGTTTATTTCCTCCCGTACGTAGTACGCGTTCACGACCAGGTATAGGGGACGGATAAGGAAGGCGTTGGGCAGCGTCCTTCGAACAAAGTGACTTGACCGAGAAATCCTATAGCACTGCCCACTGAGCTTGACTCAGTAGCTCAAATTGGGTAGTGCTACATATGTTAAACTACCAAAATAACCATTCATAATGTCGTCAGCGCGCACGCTTGGAAAAGACAAATATGAGGTCGGTGAGAATCGAACTCACGACACATAGCACTACCACTGTCACTTGACTCAGCAACTCAATGGGTAATGCTAAAAAAACACCAAATATATTTTCGAGTTGGTTACTTAATTCTCACCGACTTAGTGAGACGGATCTCCGGAGCTATCCCCTCTCCACGTACTACAGTTAGTAGTACTCAGGAGAACACTAACAGCTATCATAACCATTAATAATGTCTCAGCGCGCACGCTCCTGAATACCAAATATGATGTCGGTGAGAATCGTACTCACTACGCATCCTTCGTTGGTTACATATCACTATACGCACTGAGCCGAAAGGCAACGACACACAGCAGCAGTGGTAGTAGCTACGATAGGGCAATCGCTTCGAGGCGGTCATGAAAAAAGCGACGTCGGGAAGAAATTTAGATTCCAATTTGGAAATGCTGTCCTTTGATTTTTTCGTCATGCCAAGATCCAAGAATAGCTCGGGCGTATACCGCCCATAACATACAGAAAAAAGCGCACTTCTTGCTTGTCTCGCTCAGCGTCTATCCGCGTTCACGTCGAGGTGCGGAACGGATACGGCAGGGCCAGGGGCGTTGGAGCCGCCCCACGAAAACGGCGCTCGAACGAAGTTATTTGACTGAGAATTCCAGTTCCGAGAATCGCATACTGAGACCGAGACGAAAAAAAACTCCTGACCGAATCCCCCCAAAAAGAAGGCCATATATATAAGCTGGAGGGTATTTTCATTTTTTATAAAATATATTTGTTTCATATACTGGTTACTATTTTATCTTAACCATTCTTTCTTTTTTTACTATTTTTGTATTTGTTTATAGAGTGTTAACCCATTTATTTTATGTGTTGAAACCCCGGGTATGACAAGTACCTATCCCCGGATACGAGACGGTTACGTTGTAACAAATCGGATGGGTTATATCAGAAGCTGAGTTCGGTTTATTGCCGGTAAGCTATTATGATACCTCAGCTGCAGGCTGCGATTGCCGCGATCCCGGCCCCGCGCCCCATCCCTCATACTTCCGGCTTACTCTACGGTGGAGGCGCACGTCTGATTTTGTGATGCCCCTCTCTCGAGTAGCTCCACGCCTCGCCCAGAGACTGTGGCATTCAGGTCATATATGTCATTATTTAGTAATTTTTGGGTCGAGCATATTTTTATTTGGAGTATGTTTCGTGTTTGGTTTTCAATTTTCACGTATTTTAGTAAAATTCTTGGAAGGAATGTGAAAGTTCAAACCGATTAACTATCCCATGGCCTATTCAAGGGGCTGTTTTTTTTTGCTTTTTTTTTTTCTCTGGCATATGGGTGAAACTATAGCTTAAGCCCACCACGCTTGAGCATGGAACGAATGGGACCGTAAGACTGAAATGGTACTCCAACTCACCGAACTTGGGCATGTAACGAATCAGAATGTAAACTCTAGTAGTACTCCAACTCACTACACTTGGGCATGTAACGAATAAGACCGTAACACTCCAATGGTGCTCCAACGTTACTGGGTGACTTGATAGGTTATGAGCCTCGTCAGGTCGAAAACAAGTTCGCGAAAAATACCACCCCGATAGTCACGCGCCCGCCTGCTCCGCCCCACCCCTGCTCCGTCTCCTCCCCGCGCCTCTCCACGGCGATCATCGCACCCTGCAGATCTCGAAGGTTACTTCGGAGCAAGCGCATGCTAACCGTGCAGCGGCAGCAGCAGCAGATGCTGCGGCAGCCTCTAAGAAGGGGGTCTTCCCCACTGCAACTAGTTTCATGCTCACCGACTGAGAGAGAGGGAGGGGAGCGGGGGGGCTTATTTCATGCATAGCGGTGGTCGTATGACCATAGATCCTCGCATCCTTATAATACCAGGACGGAGCACGTCGGGTTTTCGCCGACCACGGAGGGAGGGGCGTACTCATTTGTTGCTTACCTTAGTCATTTGACCATTGACCACGCATCCCTTTCGAGAAGGGGGGGGATGTCGTACTCGTTTCTGCTTGCCGTAGCCATTTGGCCGTTTTGGGAGGCGGGGGAGGGTGCACTCGTTATCATGCTTAGCCGTAGCCTGTATGGCCATAGACCCTCGAATGCCTACACTGCCGGGACGGAGCGCGTCGGGTTTTCTCCGACCAGGCAAGCATTACTTACACCAAGGCTGGAGCGCCCTGAGGTGCTCGGCGAGTCGCATGGAGGGTGAGCTCCATCCTACTGAGAACCGTCTGTGAGGCGGGCTTCCGCACCTTGTGCGTACTTTATTGCATGTGGGTGACTGCATCGAATGAGTTGATTTTATCTCCGGAGGGCTCCGAAGGGCTCCGGAGGGCTCCGGAGGGGGAGAAGGGTGAGGGAGATGGAAAAAGGGGGAAGACGGGGGGGAGGAGAGGGAGGGGGGCGCGGGGGGGAGGGGGCGGGGGATCGCGCTAAACGACGAGCTTCATGCACCCCGACCGAGGGGGAGGGTTTGTCTAGACTTGGTGGCCAGGCGATAGGCTATGCAAGATTGAAGCCTGAAAGTGGACGCGCATAGTAAGGGGGTGCGCAGATGGGATGATTGAGGTGGAAGAGAACGGTAGACGGGACGCGTACGTGGAGGGCCTGAGACGGGACGTTTAGTTATCGCGTGAGGTTTTATGTACCTGCGTATACGGTCCTGCAGGGTGGGCGAGTGTTGTGGCATCCACTCTTCCCCGTTGCGGCGTTATGGCTTGTAGAAAAGTCTCCTGACAGACGGGACTGCGAATATGGAAAGTTGGGATTGGACACGTGGGTGGGGCTTGCAGATTGAAGGGCTGAGATAAGACGCTCACAAAGGAACGAGGGCGGGGGGGTGTTGATGCGACGACTTCCGTACGGTCTGTCTTAAGAAACTATATCGGCGGAGCTTAGGGTTGCTACTACAGCAATGGCCGTACATCCTGTCGGCGAACATTGCGCCAGTATTGAAATAGCGCCAATACTGATTGCGCCACCATGAGTAAGAGTTGAGAGAGCCTGACCGGCCCGGCCCGGGGCTATTGAGTTGACGGTGCTGCTGCTGCTGTTCTTGTACGTGTTGAGGTTGTTGTCGTAGCTCCCGTGCTTTTCCAGCGGAAACAAAGATTATCGTACGCATAATGAATTTGCCCACCGGCATGAAAATTAACAAAAAAAAAACAGACCGACGCAAATCTGTCTTGGGTAAGACGCCTTGTTTTAGTCCAACATGATTGCGAGAGTACCCCGCCATCATTTTGGCATAGTAAAAATACCGGGGCTTGGGGCGTGGCGGTATTTATTGTTGTTGTTGTTGTTGTTGTTATTGTTCTCATATTAACCCGCATAATCAAGTCCGTGGTCACAGGACAGGCTCCAGTCACTCTGGAGCTGAGGAATACCCCAGGGAAAACACACACAACCCAAGGTGGTACACGCATATATCACGGCTGACGCAATTCATGCCTCCACCAGAAACATCTAAAAGTGAAATCGGGAGTCAGTCTACGATGTGCCAGGTCCAGACCGGTGCTTACGTCTCACTACTCACGCCTGGAGAAACCAAATATTCCGATTGCCACCCAAGGAAGACTACCACGTATATATTACACGTACGAGTATTTATCACTACGCATACGCACGACAGGCGTAAGTCAATTGGAGAAAAAGAAACAAAGAAAAGAAAAGAAGATAAAGGAAAGGAAAGAAAAGAGAAAAAAACGAAACAAAATTTATACTGGTTATTCATGTACTGTATTGGTAGTTCTCAGTTTGCTGAGGTTCTTTGTGAGCTACACCTTCAAGGTGTCTGGTTGGCCAAATTCTAAAAATCATGAACCGGTATACCTGGGATTTTTTACGCCAATTTACGGTATAGGAGGGAAAATAAAGTCAGCTCAAGACCGAACAAACCAACCTATACGGTACAACGACTCCAGTCACCACGATGTACCGTTGTGTGGCGAACGACCTTTTTTCTTACTCTTATCTACTACTACTACTGCTGCTGCTACTGTCGCTGCTTCTGGGTGGGCGTAGCCATCCCGGATCGACTTAGCGAGATACACTCTACGGCTAGATAGATGTACCGTACGTCCCAGATACGGGTCATTGTACTGACCGACCCACAGCAATATCCCTTGATGCTTGCTCGTTGTGGTCGACACTTGCTCGTGGGCAAGTTCGCTGCTCCGTTTTATTGTCAGCGTGCTGATCACCGAGTAAGACTACTAATGATAGGGTGTTTGCGGGGCACCAAGTTTGGTTGGATGATAGGAAAGTATGTAACACTACCCCGGTATTACTGTTGAGTTCACCCCGACAACATCCACAGGAGTCACATGCATTCAAAGGATAATTCATCTGGAAAAACGAGCGGTATGACGCAGTTTTCAAAGGTGAGTACCGACCCTAATTTGTCGAACTCACAGCTGACGACATGATGACCATAATAATTTCACCACATACTATTGCTATATATGCTTGCAAAGATGAGTTTCGACAAAATATTCGATATCACAGCTGGAGTGTATTTAAATGTTTATAATATGCCGCGTGCTACGATATACGATAGAGGCATCACATCACCTTTCGTCTGAAATGTTTTCTGAATGAGGGGGCTCCTTGACCCAAATCGTCGGAAATGGGTTATTTTTTTGCATGATTCTCGTTGTACAACTAGGCCATGGAATCTGTTCGTCCGGTCAGCACTTTCATTTTTCTCCAAAACGGTTTTTTTTGGGTCAAGAAGGACGAGTCTTGAGCTTCTAAAATGAGGAGCCTCAGAACAAATTTGGTGCACCTCTACCGTACCATGTGTCTAGAGGCGTCTTTTTGGACCAAATTTTGTTCCTAATTTTTCGTGGGTTGGGTTAGCCTTGGGTTGTCAACTTCGTTTTCAATGCTATGATAACATGATTGTCCACCCAACCAAGTTTGGTATCCCGACACACCCTACTCTCGCACAGAACGTTATTCTACGTATTGCTTACACTTACTTGCAGAAGAACGAACAGGAACCACTGAAGTGGTCGTAGAAGTCACGCCGCATATTGACTACTAATGAAAATCATTAAAAATACGTTAGCTGTGAGTTCGATAAATTTAGGGGTCGATACTCATCTTTACACGCCGCACATTGTACGTGCAGAGATCACGTAATTCGGTATGTTAAGCTTCTGCTTCAATAGTAACGGGCTACTGAACATTGACTAGATGTTGTCTGCTGCGCTGCAGCCGCTACAGAACAAACATTGATCACCACAATGAGCCGCTGTTGCCTACCTGTACTTAACACGGCCCCTCGATGGAAGTCGCTTAAGCAAGCTTGCATACGACGTTCTTGTGCTTGTTTTTACTCGCGGGAACCGAACAGGAATAACTGTATTGGTCAGAGTATTCACGATGCATATTGTACGTACAGAGATCGCTCTATACCGTACCATGTTACGCTCTCCTTCTTGAACAGTACATGCTACTGAGCATTGACGAGATATTGGCTACTGCGCTACAGCCGCTGCAGAACATTGATCACGACAACAAGCTTGCTGTCGCCCACCTGTACTTTGTTAACACGGTTCCTCGAGGAAAATCGCGTAAAAAATACCAGGTATTGTATACGACTCGCTTGTGCTTTTTGTTAATACTTGCGGAATACCGAACAGGTACGCCTCATGTCGTACGCGGAGCAGCCGCCAAAAGCCGCATATTACGCTCCTATTTCAATAGTGCTAGGTTTATGCTGAGCATTGATTCGGCATTGGGTGATTTACTGCAGCCGCTACCACACATTAATCACGACAACAAACTACTGTTGCCTACAGGCATTTAATAACACTTCCCCTCAATGGAAGTCGCGCACATTACAGTAGCACACACCGCTCCGTACTTTCTGAGCGCGAAAATCCCAGAAAAAATCGTGCCTCCATCCAGTCTTGAATATTACCACCAGGGGAAAAGCACCGTAGCGCACATCGTTGGACCTTTATTGCATATCAACACGCCCCCTCGATGGAAGTCGCGTGCATCTGCAACTAATGCCAGACTCGTCACCCTTTTGGGGCCCTTGTAAAGCGACCAAAAAAGCGACGAACGCAAGCTTGTCCAGCGTCCAGGAAGGACGTTGTTTTTGTTTTTGGTAGTGGTTCTCACATTAACTCATCGTCACAGTCGAGTCCGTGGTCACAGGACAGTCTCAGGTCACTTTGGAGTGGAAGAATACCGCAGCAAAAACAAACAAACCAAAAAGGGTATGATACAACCTGAAGATCATGGCTGAAGCAAGCCGTACATCAGCGAAGCCGGACGGGTATTATCATGCCGCACGCGAATCGTGTATTCAGCTTACCAGGCACTTCGGACGCATTCCCTGCACCAGCGGCGCGGGCTGGTTCGACTTACCGGTGCTGCGATAGAAGCATTTTTTCGACATTTAAGGCCTCTGACGGCCCGAAGCTTGCCTGCGTAACAACGTACTCAAATCCGGATAAACACACACAGCAACATATTTGGCATAACCGTGTCGAACACCCGTACAGATGCACCTACAATAGTCCAGGACCTGTTGTTTTCGATATGCTAAGGCATCTCTGCGCATCGGTAAAAGCCACGTCAACGCCCGCTCTGCGAAAAGTCAGGGCGTTTTCTCATGCTACACAATGTCGGCGAGGCAGCGTCGGCGAAGGGGGGGGGGGGGGGTGGAAGGGGGGGCGGGGGGGGGGGGGAGGGGATAGATGGTGAGCGCATGGATGGGGGGGGACGAGGGAAAGCGGGGTGGGGGGCAGGGGTCCTGCCCAAGAAATAAAAGTTTGGGTCTGGCCCATCATCGTCATTTTTTGTGCCCTCCAATAGCCATAGGTAGCTAGCGTAGGGAAGCCCGGGCGTAGCCTTTCGGCCGGGATAAACCTTATCCAGTAACGCAAACTTTTCGTACATTTTCTAGTGTTCAGTGTCTGCTTTTTATGGTACGTAGAATAGATAGTTGGGGTTTGTTTTCGCGTTCGCTCTTTCGTAAGCGTGTGCGTTCATAGCCCTGATTTGTTTTGTTTTGTTTGGGCACATCATATCCCGAGTCTGCGGCAGTACGCATCTTTTAAACTGTGTGTTGATAATTTTGTTATTTTTCCCTCTTTTGTATGGGGTATAAGCCCCCCCCTCAGGCCTGTTTTGCAAGCCCGGCGACGTAGCATTATATACCACCTACCTACCTTAGCCCTTGGCGTCTGAGCAACCGGGGGCTCGCCAGATACTTTCCTACCCTGGAGCCCGGTACGAAAAGTCGGATATCCGCCGGAGTCGGGTAACGCGGGGCTAGACCGCCGCGGGCTCGACCGGTGCCCCCCCCGGGCAGGGAGGCCGGCGGCCGCGCCACCGCGGGCGCTGCGTGCATGGAGCCTTGGCGGCTCGAAGTCGGGGCGGAAACCCGAGGCGGTTCCTCCCCGGGAGCTGAGGACCGGAGAGCGGAAGCAAATATTGTACGGAGAGAAAGAGACGGGTCTTTTGCAGCCATGAAGTTGCCGGAAGAGGTCGAGTACTTGAACGAACACCCCTGGTAGCACCGTGGGTTGCATAAGGCTGTTCTTTTCTCACTCAGAAACGGGTGTTTTTGCCGGGATGAAAAGCTGTGGATGAACTGCCGGTTGTTCGTTGCGAGATAATCTTTGGATCATATTTTACGTAGTACGTCGATGGAGACTCTCCATGCAGAACCTTGTATAATCTGTGACACGTGCTACGATAGAGGTGCACCACTTTTTTTTTTCTAATACGACCTTTCAATTTAGGAGCTTCCGCCAAAAAAACTGATTTGGAGAGAAATAAACTGATATCGGATGAAAAATCCCATCATGGCCTGGGTAGGTACACGACGAGGCTCATGCAAAAAAAAAAAATGTCGTATTTCCGACGATTTTGGGTTAAGGAGCCCCGTCATTCAAAACCATTTCGGACGAAAAGTGCGGCCCCTATCGTAGCACGCGTCCTGTACGTGTACTACAAGTATTCGTACCTGGTAAACGATTTGCTTTTTTTTTCATGTGCAACAATGGTTGTTCAATTAAATTATTGTTTCTCCATAATTAATGCCGGTCGTCCCGGTGGTCTAGTAGTCACCCTCGAACGCCATTATTAGTAGCAAATGTGTCAGGAGACGACACTTCCACCCCTTGACAGACGGCACTCTTTCTCCATGGTTTACCTAGACTGACGCCAACTTACTACGTTTTAGTGATCCCACTTCGATTTGACGCCCTTGACCGCTGAATTTTTCCCCTTGACTGACCGTCTCCTGACATCTTGACGAGTAGAGTTAATTCTGGGGTTCGAATCGGACCACGTGGGGGGCGGACTTTTGAGTTTACTTCGCGGAAAACAAAAAAAAGAATCAACTTCTGAGAGCGCCTAGCAGCGTGGGTAGGCACAGCCGTTCAACACGAGTCGACGAGGGAAGAAATAGCTGGAATCTTTTCCCGCGATAAAAATTAAGGCGCGGCCGTCGTAGTGGGTAGGGGGGGGAAAGAGTCTTGATTAGTGACCCCGGATCCGTGTTGCGCTTATTAATAGGGAGGGAAGAAGATGAATGAAATGTGCGAAGAAAAAATAGAAATGATGAGCGAAAAAAAAAAAGGTACTTGTACATACTACATAGAAATATCATTACCGATATGATATTAGATATTGTTAAACCAGGAACCTACAGTTGTAAGAAGAAGCAAATAAAGGCAGCCAACCAACCGAGATTAATGATAGGAATTAACCCCTTTACAACTAGAAACCCGTTCTTGGGGACAAAATCACTTGGATTTTGTATAGGGAGGGGTTTGGGGGCTCGAAAGGGGTTAAAATCAAACAAAACGGAAGGGGTGTAACGCTTTGGACGCCTCGGCGCCTCCGAAGGAAAACAACGACATACTACGTACAGTAAAGCTCGGGACGCCTGGGAAAGAAAAGACAGCGAAATATAACACGGTGGAAAGCTTTGTTGGGCGGCTCGGAGAGGTATTAAAATAGCCTTGTTTGGGTAGGCAGCGTTCAGATCGGTCATTAAGCGGCAATCATGGAACGCCTCTTCTTCCTGATAATCTCTGTGACCACCCAGGTCACGATTTGGCGCCGAGTGCACTGTCAGGTATAACCTAGCCCTGAGGGACCGGCTGCCAGGCCGCTAGGGGAAAGGAGAAAGAAGCCGGAGGGCTGCGGTCAATGACCTGGGAGGAATGGGAACATCGTGATGGGACCTTTTTTTTATCCACCGGCGGAAGGGGAAAAATACAGCTTAAGCTCACCGCGCTTGAAGATATTTTCATACACACACGTCGTGTCAATTTAACGCAATTATTTCATTCATTCGCAATCCAGCTGGTTTGCTGGCGTGTCCTTCAGTTCCCGTACGTTAGTAGCGACAGCGCGAGTTATATCCCTACCGATACCCGTTACTACTCCAGCGGCGCGAGCTGCTGTTGTATACGGATGCGTGAGAGTGAGTATGTCGACCCGACTTGACACCTGGGGATCAGGTGCGCTGAAGACAGCCACCCGGAACGGCATCATTCCGGGTAGTGTGGGACTTTTGCGCAAACTCACGCACTAACAAAACCCCCGGCCACGAGGAAACAGCCTGACGCCGAGCTTGTGGTCCAGTTACGGTCCAACCTACTACTGCCCATTCGGGCGTTGGCCCTTGGATTGTGTGATGCGGTGTAAGATAGAATATATATATGTAATAATACAGGTTAGCTCATACGGGTAACTATCATAAAATGAAACATGTATGTGGGGAAGGGAAATGAGGAAATGGTTGGCAGCGAGTCGTAGGAGACATATTTCCCTGCTTTACGGAAGGATATTCGATTTATATCGGAGCAATATTATATTAAATATCTGGTTCGTAATACAAAACTTTCGGTGTGTATTCTTCACGTTAAACTGATATTTTGCACGTGTGTAATTAATGTATATCTACATCCAGCAAGGTAACAAGTGGTGTCCGTGTCGATCCCTCTCCTATTATTGAGGAAAGACGAGTTCTTCTACTGCTACACCGCACAAGGGTATGGGGGCAGGGGGGGGGACAGGAGGAGTAGAAGGGAAACCGCGGTAGATGAAAGTAGGAAGGAGACCGCAGACAGGGTAGCAAGGTACCAGGCCGACTAGTAGGTGGAACCTTTCTATCTATGCCACTCGTACCGCCAACTGCTGCGGCTGCTCGGAATGTGATGTCTTGGTACTTTGATTTTTCCGTGAATTTTTTTTTTTCTTTTTTTTTTTTTTTTTCTTTTTTCTTTCCCCTTCTTATCCTAATGAAGGGAGTCTTGCATGGTGGGTAGGTGACGAGCCTGTTTTATTTGGCCCTCCCAGTCTTCCTTCTTTTACTTGTTTCTTTTTTCCGGGGTATTTTTTCCCTTTCTTTCCCCCTTGCATGTCCATTTTGGCTCATGCTCGGGGTATGTTTCTATCTCCCGTGCTTTGGCTCCCCTTTTTATTTATTTATTTATTTATTTTGTCTTGGTTTCTTTCGTTGTTTCTCTCTTTTACAAGGTATTTTGGTTTAATGAGAAGAACACAAAGGGGGGAGGGGGGGAAACAGGAGGAGTAGAAGGAAAGCCGTCCAAGGGAATGGGGGCAGGGGGGGCAACAGGAGGAATAGAAGGGAGACCGCGGTGGACGAAGGCAGGAAGGAGATGGCAGACAGGGTAGCAAGGTACCAGGCCGACTAGTAGGTACATAGCACTTTTCGTCTTTTTCTGGGGTATTTTTTTCCCCTTTGTTCCCTCCTTGCGTGTCCAGGTTTTTGGCTCGTATTCGGATTATTTTATTTTGGTTTTACTTTACTTTATTTTATTTCATTTTATTATGTTTCTTTTCCGAGCTTTGGCTCTCCTTTCCGGTTGGGTTGTTTCTTCGATTTCCCCTTCGTTTTGTTTGTTTCATTTTTTGTTTTATTTTTATCTTTGTTTTTATTTGTTTTCTTATTTTGTTTTTGTTTTTTGTTTTTGTTTTTGTTTTTGTTTATTTCGTATTTCTCTCTTCCAATGTATTTCTGTTGCTGACGTATGTATGTTGTGCCTGTCGTACCCAGTACTAGGGCATGACATTGCGTTGTCGAATGCATTACGATGCATTATCTCTGTGTCGTGGCTTGTGACCACAGAGCTGATCTTTCTAGGGTGAAGAATCAGTACGGACACTGGGTGTGCTGGATGTCGACGAGTAGAAGAACGGTTTAATGTGAAGAACACACACACACACTGCTGTGGTGACAAACTACAAGACAGAAGAGATACTTGTAGACAACAGATAAATTGCAAATATTTACAGCAAGATGATTTGGCCATGCACACTCATGCACTGCCAACCCCACTGAACACGAAGGCATAACATATACGGAGTACTATCTATGTACCTGGTATATGCAAGCCGCAGCACACCGGGGACTACTCACAAAGAAAGGAGAGCATAGACTATTTAATAAGTGAAAAATTACACTTCATTTTTTAGCTGAGATCGACCAAAAGGTTTTTGATCAAAACTTAGCTTTGCGAGCTGCGTGTGACACTTCGATCGCGCGTGTTATACGGGGTATGTATACCCTCCTCGCGAAGGATACAGGTCGGTGAGTCCCCTGCTAATAATGCCAGGGTCAGCAGGACTAAGACGTGCAAACCTTGTTCTGCACACGGAAACTGCACAACCCGCATTGGGGGGGGACAAAAACAGACACATATATTTTATGTGGAATTCAGCCCATGCATGAAACAATGATAATTAATTGTTTTTATTATAGACTACGTAGTGTGAGTTAACTGTTGGAGTGGGCTGTTTGTTTGGGTCTACCGGGTTCGTACGCAAGTTTTCCTGTGTACTCCCTGTATACTTCGTCTATATACTTTATGTGGCAGGCCAGCGGAGGTCCAGCCCAGGTCTGGCGATGCTCGGGTTGTTGGTGCTGCTGTCGAGTCATGATGGAACATGCGGTGGACGTCGATGGCTATACTACTCCTACTACAGCAGTATACTGTTGTTCCGAAGCGATCTCTCTTCTTAGACTTCTGCTCTTCTTCTTGATGTAATGCAAAAAGGCACACACACCAGGTTTACCTGTATTGATCGAATGAAGACCCGAGCGAGATCTGGCGTTCTTTTATACCAGTATAATAAGAAAGATATATTCGAGTATACATTTAGTCTAGATAGTTTTAGTTTTGGTCGTCCCATCTATCGTCTTTGCACGTACGTTTTCTTTTTTTTTTTCAGGACATAACTCGGACCCAGGGCCACTAATCAGTCTCTTGCCTCCACCCCTCTTCCCACTATACGCAGTACGCGCCTTCATGCTTATCGTAAGAACAGTTCAGCACTTCTCTCTCACTCGTCGACTCGTCACGTCGAGTTGTGCTTACCCACGCTGCTATCAAGCGCTCTTGGCAGTTCGTTAGTTTGTGTTTATGAAAGAAAAAAGCTCCATACATATATTACATTAAAAAAAATACACTCCAGCTGTGAGATCGAAAATATTTTGTCGAAAAAAACTCATATTTGCAAGCTGTGTGTGATACTCCGTATGTAATATATATATATAAATATATTATAAAAAATGAAAATACACTCCAGCTGTGAGATCCAATATTCGGTCGAAACTCATCTTTGCACGCTGTGTGTGATACTCCGATCGCGCGTTTTACGAGTTGTGTGTCCTCATTAACGATATAGGTCGGCGACTCCCCTTGCAGCTACAGTGTAGCTATCAGGGTCAACAGGGTGTGTTAGTCAGTCTGTGCGCGGAAAATATAAAACCCGTTTCTGAGGGGGACAAAATCTGACAGCTGTGGAAGGAAATGCATCCGTTTATCAAGTGAATCCTGCAAGTCGAATAACCGGTGAGGGGCGGGTGGAGTTTTGAAGAACGTGGGGGCCTGGTTTTGATCAAAAGGGAGCGGGGGTGGGGGGGGGGGGGGAGGGGGGGGGGGGGACGGGCGGGGCAGCTCAATTTGTGCTTGGAAACTATAAATCCTTCATGGGGATACATCTGACGGTTTTGGAAAGAATGCACCAGTTTATCATGTATATCCTGTAAGTCATTTTATATATGATCATTTTGGGGGGGGGGGATTCGGTGAGGAGTTTTTTTCGTCTCGGTCTCAGTATGCGATTCTCGGAACTGGAATTCTCGGTCAAATAGCTTCGTTCGAGCGCCGTCTTCGGGGGGCGGCTCCAACGTTTAGTGGTATTTCGAGAGGGGAATGCGTGGTTGGTCGGTGCTGGGAAGCGTGCTCCTCATGAGTTCCAGTGTCTTTATTGGTCTCTCCTCATGGCTCACTGGATGGACTCAAAAGCTTATATGCATTATTTCCTACGGAAATAACAGGGCAGCCGGGTAGCGCAGGGCAGAGCAGGGCAAAACAGGGTAGAGCAGATAGTGAGATATGGGGCGTCCTGCTTGTCCCGTCATCGTCCCCTACACTATCGCCCATCTATGATGGCCTTGACGTGAATGTGACATCTAATGTCACGTGGTTTCACCTCAACCATGACATGGTTTCACGTCGAATCTATAACCTATCCTTCTACGGATGGCATTCCATTACATTAGGCCACCCTGAATAGTCGTAGATGCAGATCACCTGGCAACCAAAGGATGTCAACAAAACATCCAGAATTGGGAAAGGGGATCGAAGATGCGGCTATTCGAAACACACGAAAATGAGGCTATCGATTTCCCCGCACCTCGTGATGATGAGGCTTAAATACCTCATTGCAAGATATACAACCCTACGATGGAGCTTACAACCGTGAGAGCTCGAGAAAGGGTATGTACCTACGGTATACCAGTAGCAATCGGCCTACGAAAACACGAAGGGCGCGGCCACTGTATTTTTTTTTCTGTTGATGGGCTAATGTAATGGGGTTGGAAAACAAGAGGTAAGGACAAATAAATATAGCACAAAAACAAATATAGGGGAGAACTTTATTTGTTCGATTGTCATAGTAGTGTTCCACAAAGAGAGAGCACGGGGAGACAATATGTCGAAAAGCTGCTGCCGCAAAGCCGTGGTAGCTGCAGACCCAACGTGTCGGTCACAAAGCAGAGGCCCGAAGGCGCCAGTGGTTTACGGATAGGAGACAAAAGGATAACCAAGCTCGCTACTGAGAGGAAGAAAGTATGTTAAAAGGCGAAAGGAAAAAAAACAAAGAAAAACTATCTGAAAAAAGACGGAAAAAAAAGTAAAATGCAAAGCTATGCAAGGTGAAAAGAGCTTGCCTTGGGGAGAGAAGACCACCGGGGAGGAGATCGCGCAAGCCCAAGGTCGACACGCTCACTGCTCCAACGACGCCAAATGTAGTGGTATTCCGAGAGGGGGATGCGTGGTTGGTCGGTGTTGAGAAGCGTGCTCCTGATGGATTCCAGTGTCTTTTTTGGTCTCTCCTTATGGCTCGCTGGATGGACTCAACGCTCATATGCATTATTTCCCTACATTGGATACTAAAAGACAGACATAACAGGGCAGCAGGGTAGTGCAGGGTAGAGCAGGGCAAACAGGGTAGAACAGGTAGTAAGATGTGGGGCGTCCTGCTTGTCCCATCATCGTCACCTACATTATCGCCCATCTATGATGGCCTTGACGTGAATGTGAAATCTAATGTCACGTGGTTTCACCTCAACCATGACATGGTTTCACGTCGAATCTATAACCTATCCTTCTACGGAGGGCACTCCATTACAAACGCCCCTTGCCCTGCCGTATCCGTTCCGCACCTCGACGTGAACGCGGATAGACGCTGAGCGAGACAAGCGAGAAGTGCACTTTTTTCTTGTATTTTGGGCGGTATACGCCCGATCTATTCTTGGATCTTGGCATATGTAGAGCTTGAACGAATAAATAAGGGACAACATTTCTAAATTGGCGTCATTCCAAATTGGCCTCTAGACTTCTTCCCGACGATGCTTTTATCATGGCCGCCTCGAAGCGCTTGCCCTACCGTAGCTACTACTGCTGTGTGTCGTTTCCTTTCGGCTCAGTATGCGATTCTCGGAACTGGAACTTTCGGTCAAATAGCTTCGTTCGAGCTCCGTCTTCGGGGGGCGGCTCCAACGCCCCTCGCCCTGCCGTATCCGTTCCGCACCTCGACGTGAACGCGGATAGACGCTGAGCGAGACAAGCGAGAAGTGCGTTTTTTGTATTTTGGGCGGTATACGCTCGAGCTACTCTTGGATCTTGCCATATTTAGAGCTTGAACGGAAATATCAAGGGACAGCATTTCCATATTGGCATCATTTCCAAATTAGAATGTAAACTTCTTCCTGACGACGCTTTTTTAATGGCCGCCTTGAAGCGCTTGCCCTATCGTAGCTACCACTACCGCTGTGTGTCGTTGCCTTCCGGCTCAGTGGGTATAGTGCTATGTAACCAACGAAGGATGTGTCGTGAGTACGATTCTCACCCAGATCATGTTTGGTATTCAGGAGCGTGCGCGCTGGAGACGTTATGAATGGTTACGATAGCTGTTAGTGTTCTCCTGAGTACTACCAACTGTAGTACGGGGAGAGGGGATAGCTCCGGAGATCCCTCTTACGAAGTCGGGGATAATTAATTAACGAACTGGAAAACATATTTGGTTGGTTTTTAAGCATAACCCACTCACTGTGAGTGTTACTAACTCAAGTGACAGTGGGCAGTGCCAAGTGTCGTGTGTTCGATTCTCACCGACTTTCTATTTGTCTTTTTCAAGCGTGCGCGCTGACATTGTGAATGGCTATTTTGATAGTTTAACATATATATATACATAATAGCAACACTACCCACTGAGTTACTGAGTCAAGTGATCAAGTATAGCTCAGGGGCAGTGCTGTAGCATTTCTAGGTCAAATCACTTTGTTCGAAGACCGCCGTCCAAGCCAGAAGCGCGCAAAAAATTGTATTTTGAACGGTACTCTCCAGTTATTCTTCGGATCTTCATGTATGGAGAGGTTGATAAAATAAAAATTGGCAAGACATTATTTTCAAATTGGCGTCATGTTTCGTCCCAAAACAAACAATGGCGTCCTTGAAAATTAGTTATAAAATAATATTATTACTGTAAAAAAAAACATGGTACTGCGGTAGGGATCATAGTAGTACTGCATTGGTTTATTGAATTTCGGTAGGTACACGTACATACGTACATGGATATAGACGTGGCAAGCGCACGCATGGCTGAACGAGGAGGAGATAGTAGTGATTACGATTACTGCGCCAGGAAAAGCCACACAGCAGCATTGCGAGTGGCTGCGTCCCGGGGGCCTCGAGGTTTGTATTATGCAAGTTACTCCTGTTGTTAAGCTGCGCCACTCGTAGGTGGTGGTAAGTAGACAGTAGCATGGCGTGCTTTGTTGTTGCTGTGGTCCCTGACTCTGTTGAAGCAGTGGTCGTTTGCCGGTCAAGTGCAAGCGGTCGTGTTGGTACGTAACTGACAAATAAGTTTGTGCTGCTTCGTACTTGACGTGCTCCTTATTGCTGCTGATTGCTGATTGATAATCTCTTCTACTGTTTTGTTTTGTTTTTGGCACACTTCTACTTTCCAGCGTCTGGACATACAAGCCGTAGCCACAGGTGTCGTCCTTCCCTTCCCCCCCCGGTTATTGCCTTCATTTTTCTTGGCGCATAGGGTTCAGCACTGTAATAGAGTGTCGATCGCTTAGTCTTCAGGTTTCCTTTTTGGTTTCCAGTTTTGGCTGCTCTACATAGGTTGCTCCATTCTGGGTTTTCTGTTTTCCTCTATCTTCCTATGGCTTTTCTTTCAGCGATCTGCTTTATTAGTAAATGGCCCTATCCTTGGCGTTTAGGCCTCATTACGAGGTGTGGGGGAATCTATAGCCTCATGTGTTTGTTTCGAATAGCCGCATCTTCGACCCCCTTTCCCGGTCTTTTAGGATGAACTCTGTCATCATCTTTCGACCGTCTTGAGGTCTGCATATACGACTATTCAGGGTGGGCTAATGTAATAGAGTATTGGTATAGCGGGCAATAGATTCGGTAAGATAGTCCGCAGAGTTACGGCCTATTGGCCACAAGAAGATTCTCTTAAACGAAATATTCTGAGTGAAGCGGATAACCCGTAGATAATAGCTAGCTTATACCACAAGAGCGTTCTCGGTAATGGAACGTCCCTCCTCTGGACAATATAGGTAGAAGTAAGCGCGTTAAGCGCTCATGGGAATATAGAACACCTAGGAGAACGTTGCTTGTACGTTCTATAGGTAAAGGTCCAGAAGAGAGCACAGCAGCAATGCTGGAGGGTGAAGCGAACTTTTTGAGCCTCACCCCACCCCCATGCTCTCACTCCTTCTCCTTTTCCTGTCTCCTCGAGCTTCTCATAGCTCAACGCCAGTAATAAGAAATCAACAAAGAAGAAACGGTGCTGTCTCCAAGAGAAGCTGATACCCCTGCGTCCTTTCCCTCCCACCATCCGGCACCACGACTCCTTCACAGCACCCACTGATCGTCGATTTTTCATCGAGTGTTGCTAACTCACGCTCTCGCGCTTTCCGCAACTCAATTAGTGCACAAGACGAAAAATTATACGAGTACGCCCTCGGGGGGATTCGAACTCACGAAGCTGACCTATACCAGGCTCGAGGATATCACCTGATACGCCACCGGGACAGTGAGTGATATAGAGCCGATCGCCCCGGTGGTCTAGTGGGGTTACACTCGAATACTACTCCTATTAATACTAGAGTTGGCCCTTGAGCTAAATAGCCACCGTCGTGAGATTGGTTGGCTTTATTTATTTGCAGAAATAAATGAGAAAAAAAGGATCAACTAACTGCTGAAATCGCCTAGCAGCGTGGGTAGGTACAAATCGACCCGAATCGACGAGGGAAGAAAATGCTGAACTCTTCTCGCGATAAAAATTAGGGCATGTACCGTAGTGGGGAGGGGGGAGGGGAGCCCGCTATATGACCCCGGATCTAAGTTATACTACTGCATTGGAAGGGCGAGAGTAACACGAGCATCACAATCAATGGGATGGGAAAAAGAAAAGAAGTGAAGTGTATCACTGCTGCTGTAATGATACGATACCCAAGCAAGCTGCACCGATCAACTCGATCTGGACTGACTGTTGTTGTATTATGCAATTGGTCCATGTACAACTTCTCTAATCACGCGCAGCTGACGTGGTCAGTCACCTTATTGGCGCCGGGTGCTTGATTAAGTAAACTATCATAAGAAACGCACTCGGCACGTTTCGTCGCCAGACTAAAGGGTTAGTCGGCGTGTGCTCGGATTTATCCTATCGAAATCTGATGGATGAAGCTCGGAATCGGATTCACTTAAAAAACGGTACGTAGCTATTGTTAGTAGTACATTGTTATGGTTGTTAGTCTATATCGACGTCTTGGCATTACCTTACATACTGTACGCGCAGACGATGATTGTGTGTGGTGACTTTCTTTACTCTACCAAATATTGAATCGAACAATTCGAATTGCTGTCCTGCCCCACCCGAAGCATGGGTGCCGGCGTATGCCGGCACGCATGCGGGGCCCTTGTAGTATGTAATAAAAATATAAATACACTCCAGATGTGAGATCGAAGATTTTGTCGAAACTCATCTACTCCGTATACACATATATACTAGCGATCGGAGCATCACACACATTGCAAAGACGAGTTTCGAGCAAATCTTCGATCTCACAGCTGGAGTGTACTTTTATTTTCAGAATGTATAGACTACTATAAAAATGAAAATACACTCCAGCTGTGAGATCGAATATTTTGTCGAAACTCATCTTTGCAACCTGTGTGTGATACTCCGATCGCGCGTATTACGGGTTGTGTGTCCTCATTAAGGATATAGGTCGGCGACTCCCCTTGCAACTACAGTGTAGCTATCAGGGTCAACAGGGTGGTGTTAGTCAGTCACTGTGCGCGGATACTATAAAACCCGTTTCTGAGGGGGAAAAAATCTGAAAGCTGTGGAAGGAAATGCATCAGTTTATCAAGTGAATCCTGTAAGTCGAATAACCGGTTAGGGGAGGGCGGAGTTTTTAGGGACGCGGGGGCGTGATTTTGATCAAAAGAAAGGCGGGAGGGGGGAAGGGGGGGAGGGGACGGGTGGGGCAGGTCAGATTGTGCGTGGAAACTATGAATCCTTCTTGTGGGGGAGGGGGGGGAATGTGGCGGGGGGGGGCGGGGGGCGGGGGGGGAGGGCTTTAGGTCGCATAGATGTAGGGGTTTGCTATACGCGTGGTGCTAGGTCTAGGCGATGGTGCGGGTGGTGGGGAAGGAGGGGGCGTTGGGGGCCGGGGGGGGGGGGGGAATTGCAGCAGCGGCATGGACGGCTCTCAAATTTATAATGGGGCAATATCCAGGATGTGGAAGTGTTTATTACTCTGTCGGATTTCGATTTTAGGTGGGCGTTTAAGCAAGAGAGAGCGAGGAAAAAAAGAAAGGGAGAGGGGGGTGGGGAAGGGTTTTCAAGAGGTTTAGGTCACATGTAATATTAAACGACACTTGAGCTATGAGATCAAGGATTTGGTCGTCACTGATCTTCGCAACATTGTGTGTGATCCTCCGATCGCGCGTATTTATCATATATTATAAAAACTGAAAATACAGTCTAGCTGTGAGATCGAAGATTTTGTCGAAACTCATCTTTGCAAGCTGTGTGTGATACTCCGATCGCGCGTGTTACTGGTTGTGTGTCCTCATTAAGGATATAGGTCGGCGACTCCCCTTGCAACTACAGTGTAGCTATCGGGGTCAACAGGGTGATGTTAGGCAGTCTGTGCGCGGATACTATAAAACCCGTTTCTGAGAGGGAAAAAATCTGAAAGCTGTGCAAGGAAATGCATCAGTTTGTCAAGTGAATCCTATAAGTCGAGTATCCGGTGAGGGGAGGGCGGAGTTTTTAAGGACGTGGGGGCCTGATTTTGATCAAAAGGAAGGCGGGAGGGGGGGAGTGGGGGGGGGGCACGGGTGGGGCAGGTCAATTTGTGCGTGGAAACTATACATATTTCTTGTGGGGGAGGGGGGGGGGATGTGGCGGGGGGGGGTGGGGGCGGGGGGGGAGGGCTTTAGGTCGCATAGATGTAGGGGTTTGCTATACGCGTGGTGCTAGGTCGAGGCGATGGTGCGGGTGGTGGGGAAGGAGGGGGCGTTGGGGGCGGGGGGGGGTGGGAATTGCAGCAGTGGCATGGACGGCTCTGAAACGATAACGAGGCGATATCCAGGGCGTGGAAGTGTATATTACTCTGGCGGATTTCGATCGTAAGTGGGGCGTTTAATCAAGAAAAAGCGAGGGAAAAAAAAAAAAATAGACGGGGGGGGGGGGGGGAGGGGGGGGGAAGGGTTTTCAAGAGGTTTAGGTCACATATAATATAAAAATCGCGGATTTGGTCGACACTGATGTTCGCAACATTGTGTGTGATCCTCCGATCGCGCGTATTAATCATATATGTAGGGGCTTGCTATACGCGCGGTGCTGGGTCTAGGCGATCGTGCGGGGTGTGGGGAAGGAGGGGGCGTTGGAGGGGGGGAGGGGGGATTATTGAAAGCTACGTCATGGATGGCCAGAAAGATAATGACGTGATATCCAATTGCTTAGAAGTGTTTATTACTCTGGCCGATTTCGATCGTAAGTAGGGCGTTTGAACGAACTGGGCGGGGAACAAAAGGGGAGGGGGGGGGGGAGGGCGGAGATGAGTTGGAGCTACGGCATGGATGGCTAGATGGATAATGAGAAGATATCAGCTGGCTTGTAGTGTTTACTACTGTGGCAGATTTTGATTTCAGGTGGGGCGTTTAAACAAGAGGGATCGGGGGGGGGGGGGGGGGAGCGGGCATTTCAACATGTGCGCGGAAACTATAAGCCCTTGAAGGGGACGAATCTGACGGTTGCATCATATATGTAGGGGCTTGATATACGCGCGGTGCTGGGTCTAGGCGATCGTGCGGGGTGTGGGGAATGAGGGGGCGTTGGAGGGGGGGGAGGGGGGATTATTGAAAGCTACGTCATGGATGGCTAGAAAGATAATGACGTGATATCAATTGCTTAGAAGTGTTTATTACTCTGGCCGATTCGATTGTAAGTGGGGCGTTTGAACGAACTGGGCGGGGAACAAAAGGGGAGGGGGGGGGGGAGGGCGGAGATGAGTTGGAGCTACGGCATGGATGGCTAGATGGATAATGAGATGATTTCAGCCGACTGGTAGTGTTTACTACTCTGGTAGATTTTGATTTTCAGGTGGGGCGTTTGAACAAGAGGGATCGGGGGGGGGGGGGGGGGGGGGGGGATTTCAATATGTGCGCGGAAACTATAAGCCCTTGAAGGGGACGAATCTGACGGTTGTACCAAGAAGACACCCCTTTATATCACCCGCCTGGTAATGTTCAATATTCTAGAAGGTTTGATGTTACATGTAGTATGCAACCCAGTTCTTAGGCGTAGTAAACAACCTGTTGAAAGCTGCATAATTTGTTATTGTACATGGATCGAAAGATAGAATACTTCAATCGATAGGTACAACCATTCATTGTAGATGCCTTTTTTTTTCTGACATCGCTAATTATAAGAAAGAGATACATATTATTGCCAAATAAATACAACAGGCGAGGTGATGTGGTCATGCAATGTCACCGCCATTGAGCACGAGAGGGAGAAATGCGAATCGTTGTTGTTTTGAAAGGATATCTACCTACAACAACTAATAACTCACACCTTCGCTTTCTTGTACCTGGTACGTAGGTGCGTAGATATTAGCGTTCGAGGTTAATCACTATAAATATGTGACTAATATTACTATTATTATATAGCCGCGTGCTACGATATAATAGAGGTACACCACTTTTTTTCCTTCTGAGGTTCCTCAATTATTTGGGAGCTTAACCCCTTTACAACTGGAAGCCCGTTTTTGGGGACAAAATCACTTGGATTTAGTATAGGGAGGGGTTCGGGGGCTCTAAAGGGGTGACGTCTCCCAAAAAATGGTTTGGAGAAGAACAAAAATGCCACCGGAAGGAAAATCCCATGCCCGAGGTACACGACGAGAATCACGAAAAAAAATTAATGCCGATTTTTCCGACGATTTTTGGTTAATTAAGGAGTCCCGTCATTCAGAAATCTTGTTCGCCAAAAAAAGGTATACCTCTATCTTAGCACGCCTCTATGTACTACTGCTGCTGCTACTACTACTACTGCTACCACTACTACTGCTATTACTGCTACTACTACTGCTACTGCTGCTGCTACTACTACTACTACTACTACTACTACTACTGCTGCTGCTGCTACTACCACTACTGCGACTACTACTACTGCTGCTGCTGCTGCTACTACTACTACTACTACTACTACTGCTACTACCACTACTACGACTACTACTACTGCTGCTGCTGCTACTACTGCTACTACTAGAAGACCACCGGGGCGACCGGCTTTATGCGCTGACTGGCAGGTTACTAATACTTAAAATCATCAGCACAGATGCGTACGAACGCACAACAAAACCAAGCACAGAGACAGGATGACGGCACGCCGAATACTTTTCTTGTCAGCACACCAACTGACCAGCACAACACCAACATCAACATTATGACATAGACTGTAGTCTATAGCTGGAGTGTATTTTCATTTTTTATAATATAGAATGATAAACTGATGCATTTCCTTCCACAGCTGTCAGATTTTGTCCCCCTCAGAAACGGGTTGTATAGTTTCCGCGCACAGACCGCCTAACATCACCCTGTTGATCCTGATAGCTACACTGTAGTTGTAAGGGGAGTCGCCGACCTATATCCTTAATGAGGACACACAACTCGTAATACGCGCGATCGGAATATCACACACAGCTTGTTGCAAAGATGAGTTTCGACAAAATCTTCGATTGCTGTATTTTATTTTTTTAGTATAGTAGTGCTAAACACAACAGACAGGTTGTTGTCGCTTGTCTCTGTCGCAATTGATCGGATCTGCCAACTTTAATCGTCGTGCGTGTGTCGTCATGTTACCACTACTACTACTACTACTACTACCACTACTACTGCTACTGCTACTACTACAACTACTACTACTGCTGCTACTACTACTACTACTACTATTACGACTACTACTACTACCACTACCACTACTACTACTGCTATTACTGCTACCACTACTACTGCTACTACTACTACTACTACTACTACTACTACGACGACGACGACGACGACTACTACTACTACTACTACTACTACTACTACTACTACTACCACTACTACCACTCTGCTACCGTTATGTTTTTTTAGCAACTCGGATGGAATGGATGCATTACGCGTAATACGTACGTACATACATGCGTGCGTACGTGCGTACACCGCGTACCGCTTTCTTTCTAATTGTTCCAAACCCCAACCCTTCTTGTTCTCCATGCGATGGGCTTTGTTGCTCTCCTTGTGTTGTTGTTTTTGTATTATACCAGGTATGTCTTTATTCCGAAAGACGTTGAAGAACTACTACTTGAATGCTACATACTCCAGGAGTATTATATATGCTATTTTTTCATGTTTTTAATATATAGACTATATTAATTAAAATAAAATAATTACACTCCAGCTTTGCAAGCTGTGTGCGATACTCTGATCGCGCGTAGTACGGGGTGTGTGTCCTCATTAAGGATATAGGTCGGCGACGCCCCTTGGAACTACAATGTAGCTATCAGGGTCAACAGGGTGATGTTAGGCAGTCTGTGCGCGGAAGCTGTAAAACCCGTTTGTGAGGGGGACAAAATATGACAGCTGTGTGTGTGGAAGGAAATGCATCATCAGTTTATCAAGTATATATATCCTGTAAGTCGTATAACCGGTGAGGGGAGGGCGGAGGTTTTAAGGGCGTGGGGACCGGGGTTCGAACAAGAGGGAGCGGGGGGGACTCAATCTGTTCGCGGAAACTATAAACCCTTAAAAGGGGACAAATCTGACGGTTGTGGAAGGAATGCATCAGTTTATCACGTATATCCTGTAAGTCGTACAATCGGTTAGGAGAAGGGAGGGAATGTTCGAAAAGGGGGGGGGTTCCAACAGGTTTAGGTCGCATATACGTGTATCAGATAGGAGCTTGCTATACGCGTGGTGCTAGGTCGAGGCGATGATGCGGGTGGTGTGGAAGGAGGGGGCTGGGGGGCGGGGGGGGGGGGGGGGTTGCAGCAGCGGCATGGACGGCTCTAGAAAGATAGTGAGGCGATATCCACGGTGTGGAAGTGTTTATTCCTCTGGCGGATTTCGATATTAGGTGAGGCGTTTGGGCAAGAGAGCGAGGGAAAAAGAAAGGGGGGGGGGGGGGGGGGAAGGTTTTTCAAGAGGTTTAGGTAACATGTAATACTAAAATACACTCCAGCTATGAGATCAAAGATTTGGTCGAAACTCATCTTGGCAACATTGTGCATCATACTCCGATCGCGCGTATTAATCATATATGTAGGGGCTTGATATACGCGCGGTGCTGGGTCTAGGCGATCGTGCGGGGTGTGGGGAAGGAGGCGGCGTTGGAGGGGGGGAGGGGGGATGCATGATAGCTACGTCATGGATGGTTAGAAAGATGGTGACGTGATATCAATTGCTTAGAAGTGTTTATTACTCTCTGGCCGATTTAGATTGTTGGCCGGGCGTTTGAACGAACTGGGCGGGGAACAAGGGGGGGGGGGGGGGGGGGGAGGAG
>JABAKD010000006.1:5386317-5415550 GCA_012845835.1 Undaria pinnatifida | reverse complement strand
CACATGAATCGAAAGATAGAATATTTCGATCGATTGGTACAATCATGTCGATACCATTATTTTCTGACATCGCTAATTATAAGAAAGAGATACATATTGCCAAATAAATACAACAGGCGAGGTGATGTGGTCATGCAATATCACGGCCATTGAGAGCGAAAGGGAGAAATGCGATCGTTATTGTTTTGAAAGGAGCGCTTAGTGTACACGCGCTCAATTACGTTACTTCTTTAGTCATTCTTCGCTTGGCATAGGTTGGGAGGCGATCATGCAGACGGCATGTACGGAATACCCTACGTAATAAAGTTGGTAGTGCGGTTTACCGCAATTTTAACATATCTGTCTGTACCTCCTTTTCACATTATTATTGTCCCACATATACGATTTTACGCCTATGATTTTTACCGCGCCGATGTGGGGCTCTGAGGTCGCCAACTCTAAGACAGCGCGATAAATCTTACGAACACACCAAGCGAGGTGACGTGGGCATGCATGCGATGTCACCACTTTTGAACGCGAGGGTGACTTTACTTTGTTAGGCATATATATGCTACTGCGTTTGGTGGAGCTATATATCGTGCATGGTATGTACGTAGGCCAGTCGCCCCGTTAGCCTATAGTGTTGTCCTCGAGCCTGGTGTATATAGATAGTATAGGTCAGTTTCGTGAGTTCGAATACCCCCGAGTGCATACTCATAATTCGTAGAAGATACTTTTTCTTACTCACAAATTGACTTGCGGAAAGCGCGAGAAGAGCGTGAGTTAGCAACAACACTCGATGAAAAATCGACGAGCAGTGGTGGGATTGCTGAACGAACCCTATCTTTGTATGCGCGACAAAAATTGAAGGCAAGAACCGGGGGGGCGGGGGGGGGGGGGAAACGACACCTCCTCTCCTGTGACCACACGGCTTGTTTGTCCAGAAGAAGCTGGAAAAAATTGAAGTAAGTGTGAACAAAAAAGGAAATGGCACCTACAGTGTGTGTTCAACGCAGGCTACGATAGAGGTATTAAGGTATACCTTTTTTTGGCGAAAACGTTTTCTGAATGACGGGGCTCTTTAAACCAAAATCGTCGGAAAAAAAAATATAATGGACGATTTTTTCTCCCCATGATTGTCGTTGCATACCTGGGCCATGGGATTTTTTCACCCGATGTAGCGTTAACGCAAAAAAAAACATGATCACATGCGGAAAAAGAAAAAGAAAAAGATCCTCCCGTCCACCTCATACGTGGTTAATCCTTGAAATATTGGGCGTCTGCGTCTGCAGTTAGTTAGCAGACGTAGTTAATAATCGAACATGTGTTTTCACGACGCGTACTACTATAGAGGTATACCGTTTTTTGGCGAAAATGGTTTCTGAAGGACGGGGCTCCTTAACCCAAAATCGTCGGGAAAAAAATACCAACACATTTATTTTTTCGCAAATGATTGTCGTTAGTGTACCCAGGCCATGGGATTTTTCATACGACGGAAGGAAATTTTAATTTTCCTCCATATCAGTTTTTGGGAGATGTCTAGAAGCTACCAAACTGAGGAACCTCAAAAGTAAACTGAGGCACCCGTATCGTAGCACGCGACGTTCTTCGCATTAATTAAACTGATCATTTCACCCATCATACGTCATACATCGAGCACACAACAACCAGTCAGTGTCCGTGACGATGCCTCCCCCTATATACTGCCTACCTTCTAGAATAGTAAACATTACAAGCCAGATGATATAAAGGGATGTCATATTGCTTCAATCGTCAGGTTTGTCCCCTTTGAGGATTTATAGTTTCCGCGCACATATTGAAATGTCCCGCCCCCCGCCCCCCCCCCCCCTCCCCTCCCCCTCCCCTGACCCCTCTTGTTCATGAAAAAACCCAACCCTTCCCCCCCCCCACCCCGTCCCCCCCCCCCGTCCCCCGATCCCCCCCCCCTTCCGCCTAGTTTGTCCAAACGCCCCACTCACAATCGAAATCGGCCAGAGTAATAAACACCTACACGCAGTTGATATCACGTCATTATCTTTCTGACCATCCATGACGTAGTTTTCAATTCTTTTCCCCCCGACCCCCCCCCCTTCAACGCCCCCTCTTTTCCAACCACCCGCACGATCGCCTAGGCCTAGCACCACGCGCACAACAAGCCCCTACATATTTTTGATCTCACAGCCGAAGTGTATTTGAATATTATTTGTGACCTAAACCTGCTAAAAAATCTCCCCCCCCCCCCCCCGCCCCCCCCCTCTCGCTCTCCCTTACTCAAAAGCCCCACCAAATATCGAAATCCGCCAGATTAATAAACACTTCACGCACTGGATATCACCTCATTATCTTTCGAGAGCCATCCATGCCGCTGCTTTCCCCCACCCCCCCCCGCCCCGAACACCCCCTTCTTCCCCATCACCCACACCATCGCCTAGACCTAGCACCACACGTATAACAAACCCCTCATCTAAAACCCCCCCTTCCCCCCCCCCCCCCTCCCCCGCCCCCTCCGCCCCCACCCCCCACCTCCCCCCCCCCCAACCCATCCCAACCCCACCCCCTCGAACACTCCGCCCTCTCTCTACTCACTGATTGTACGACTTACCCCAGGATATACATGATAAACTGATGCATCATTTCCAAAACCGTCACATTTATCCCCTCAAAATAATGTATAGTTTCCACGCATATATGGAGCTGCCCCACACGCCCCACCCCCGCCCCAACCCCCCCCCCCAATAATCAACTGGTGCAAAACCGTCAGATTTATCCCCTTGAAAGGATTATAACTTACATGCACAAATTCCCCCCCCCTTCCCCCCCCACCCCCCCCCCACCCCCATCCAAACCCGCTCGCTTTTGATCAAAACCAGGCCCCCACGTCCTTCTAAACTCCGCCCCTCCCCCTCACCGGTTATTCGACTTACAAGATTCACTCGATAAAAGGATACATTTCCCTCCACAGCTGTCAGATTTCGTCCCCCTCAGAAACGGGTTTTTAGTTTACGAGCACAGACTGACTAAAATCACCCTGTTGACCCTGATAGCTACACTGTAGTTGTAAGGGGAGTCGCCGACCTATATCCTTAATGAGGACACACAACTCGTAATGCGCGCGATCGGAGTATCACACACAGCTTGCAAAGATGAGTTTCGACGAAATCTTCGATCTCACAGCTAGCTGGAGTGTATTTTCATTTTTTAATAAAATAGATGGGATGCATACTACTTGGATATAGATCAGGAAGAAGGAGTTGATTTCTTCAAAGTATAGTCAATAAATCCCAAATATATTATAAAAATGAAAATACACTCCTCTCCAGCTGTGAGATCGAAGATTTTGTCGAAACTCATCTTTGCAAGCTGTGTGTGATACTCCGATCGCGCGCATTACGGGTTGTGTGTCCTCATTAAGGATATAGGTCGGCGACTCCCCTTGCAATTACAGTGTAGCTATCAGGGTCAACAGGGTGATTTTAGTCAGTCTGTGCTCGTAAACTAAAAACCCGTTTCTGAGGGGGACAAAATCTGACAGCTGTGCAAGAAAATGCATCAGTTTATCAAGTGAATCCTATAATAAATCGAATAGCCGGTTAGGAGAGGGCGGAGTTTTTAAGGACGTGAGGGCCTGGTTTTGATAAAAAGGGATCGGGGGTGGGGGGGGGGGGGAGGGGGGGGAAGGGGGGGGAAGGGGCGGGGGGGGGGGGGGGGCAGGCGGGGTAGCTCAATTTGTGCGTGGAAACTATAAATCCTTCAAGGGGATAAATCTGACGGTTTTGTTTATATGTACTGTATATATATTATAAAAAATGAAAATACACTCCTCTCCAGCTGTGAGATCGAACATTTCGTCGAAACTCATCTTTGCAAGCTGTGTGTGATACTCCGATCGCGCGCATTACAAGTTGTGTGTCCTCATTAAGGATATAGGTCGGCGACTCCCCTTACAACTACAGTGTAGCTATCAGGGTCAACAGGGTGATTTTAGTCAGTCTGTGCGCGGAAACTATAAAACCCATTTCTGAGGGGGACAAAATCGGACAGCAGCTGTGGAAGGAAATGTATCCTTTTATCAAGTGAATCTTGTAAGTCGAATAACCGGTGAGGGGGGGGGCGGAGTTTTGAAGGACGTGGGGGCCTGGTTTTGATCAAAAGGAGGGCGGGAGGGGGGGGGGAGGGAGGGGGGGGGGGGGGAAGGGGGGGGGGATTTGTGCATGTAAGCTATAAATCCTTTCAAGGGGATAAATCTGACGGTTTTGAAAGAAAAAAAAAAAAAAAAATGCACCAGTTTATTATTGGGGGGGGGGGGGGGGGGGGGCGGGGGCGGGGGGGGGGGCAGCTCAATATGTGCGTGGAAACTATTCATTATTTTGAGGGGATAAATGTGACGGTTTTGGAAATAATGCATCAGTTTATCATATATATATAAATGTAAATATATGTAAATATATGTATCATATGTGGGTGGACGGCAAAGTTTTGCCCCGTCAAGCCCTCGTTAGACATATATTTGTATATTATACCATATAACATACGAAGTATCTCTCTCTATCGACCTATCTACCTATTGTCAAAATTATTACCGCGCAGGCTCGAACGTACGAACACATGACCACCACTCAGTATTTTTATTATAAAAACAAAAAAACACTCCAGCTGTGAGATCGAAGGTTTTGTCGAAACTCATCTTCGCAAGCTGTCTGTGATACTTCTATACTACATGCATACTACTGGGATATAGATCAGGAAGGAGGAGTTGATTTCTTACACGACGTACGTATATAATTCCGGAGTTGTTCGGTTTACAGGTACTTATAGCTGCCCTTCCCTCGAGGGAAATATAGTTGTTTTTTTCGCACTTCTACTTTCCAGCTTCTTCTGGACAAGGCGTGGTCACAGGTGTCGTCCCTTTCCCCCCCCCGGTTCTTGCCTTCAATTGTTATCGCGCATAGGGTTGTTCAGCAATCCCACTGCTCGTCGATTTTTCATCGAGTGTTGCTAACTCACGCTTTCGCGTTTTCCGTACCAGTCAACTTGTGCACAAGAAAAAGTTCCCACGAATTTATACGAGTATGCACTCGGCGGGGATTCGAGCCCACGAAACTGACCTAAACCAGGCCCGAGGATAACCTGATACGCCACCGGGCCGACCGGTATACGAGGGGAACTCATTCATTATGTGTCACCTTTTTCGGGCTTGGCACTGCAATCGTGGTACTATATAACCTTTAATTCTGAACTACAACTGCTGTATGTAGTTGTTACGTTTTCAAAACTAGAACTACGTTTTTTTTCGTCATCATCCATCCTGGCATCAACTATTCTTATTATTATCGTGATTTTTTTCAAAACTATTCGTACTATTATTATTATTATTATTATTTATTTTTTTCGCCCTCCGACAATATAGCGTGGATGCCGTTCCGATGTAAATCGAATATCTTTCCATAATTAAAGCAGCAGTAGTACCTACTGCTGTAATATGAAGTCGAATGATCGCACCATAAAACCGTTTATTTCGTATTTCTCTCTTCCAATGTATTTCTGTTGCTGACGTATGTATGTTGTGCCTGTCGTACCCAGTACTAGGGCATGACATTGCGTTGTCGAATGCATTACGATGCATTATCTCTGTGTCGTGGCTTGTGACCACAGAGCTGATCTTTCTAGGGTGAAGAATCAGTACGGACACTGGGTGTGCTGGGTGTCGACGAGTAGAAGAACGGTTTAATGTGAAGAACACACACACACACACCATAAAACCAGTGGTATCTTCCGCCAACCATTTGCCCATTTCCTTTCCCCACATCTTCTCTTTACTACTCATACCGAGGATTCCTGGCAATGTCGCGATGCGCGAAAATGTCACTTTTTGGTGCCACGATTCCTGACATTTGTTTGTTGTGCTTGTTAGGAATGGCCCTTAGTTTGATAGAGGGTAATAATGGGTATCGTATAGTTTCGTGAGCAAACCACCTCACTCTGTGAGCCTTATTACACCAACACTCACTCGATGTACTTGGCTATCGGATGAGGGAGCACAGAGTAGTCAGCGGTGCACGCCACAGCCCCTTATCCAACATATTCGTTCGGCAAACATTGTCCCACTCTAAAACGCCAAAATCCTAGTTTGTCCGCCAAAAAAAAAACGTGGTGGTGGTGGTGGTGGTGCATTTTCACGAAGTAATACTAATAATGTACGGTAGATTCGTGTTGTGAACGGAATACTTGAAGTAAAAAACACTCGGTCGGATGGATGCACTAATTGTTACACGCACGACGGCACCATACATAGTGCGCGCACGCACGCCGTTCTCTTCCCATTCATTCTTGTATTTTTTTTCTTGATTCCATGGGTTTTCGTGTTTTTTTTCCTTGCTGCTGCTGTTTCTGTACCGAAAGAACGTTGAAGTGCGCAATGAGCGCTACCTGGTACACATAATAACATACCAGGTATTCTAATTTTTCTCGAATGGAAAAACGAGCATACAGCAAGCCGAGCACGCGACAACCCCAATATTACCTTGCTGTGTCCTATTACTACTGCTATATATGAGTTTCGACAAAAGAAATCGATCTCACAGCTGGAGTGTATTTTAATTTTTATAATATTTCGCAAACAGTATCCCACCCTATTAATAGTCACCGCCCTCACGCCAACACAAGTATTATTGTCAGTTTGTCCGTCAAACCAAATCTGTTTGTAAAAACGTCGTCGTGCTATTCGCAGATTATTAGCAGCAGGTCGGATAGATGCATTATAAATAAATGCAATGTTACACCTCACGCGCACGTTTCAGAACGTATTATTATCAACACCGCTTTTTTTTTTCCTGTCCTTCGAAACCCTTCTTGACTCACGTGAAAAAAATATATTTTCTTGTTGTTTCTATTCGGCAGAGACGTTGAGGAGGTGAATGCAACATGCTACATGCTACAACACGTTGTCGGATGGGTTATATACTGCAAGCCGTGCACTCGACAGCCTCTATTTTTGCATCGTTTTCTTCTTCTGCAAACACTACCGCCCCACACTAATAATTCCTAAAAAAGTAATTTGGTCGAAACCGAAACGGTCTACATACGGAATAATATACAGCTCGGAAGTTATTGTAGCAAGTTTTCGAGGTTGTTTCGCTTGATTTTAGCGCGAACCGTTAGGAAATAACCCGCATTCCCGAGTTTTTCGGGCAAAAATCACAGTATGTAGGAGATGCCCTTCCCCGCGCAAAAATTTGAGCCCGACCCAAAGTAGGATTTTCTTAGGTGATATCGCGTCTTGACTAGCTAGCACCTTCACAAGCAATAGTTTGTGGGTACCATGGATTACGTGTAGGGCCCGATTAATGTGGAAGATGCCATGAGGCGAGACAGTTGTAGTAGTAGATGGCCAGATATCGATTGTTAGGTCAGAGTGAGGGAGGGCGTCGTCCGCTCTCTCTCATCACAGGACCCAAAAAATAATCCATGTTAATTTACTCCCGTATATACCTCTTCGAGATAACGCAAAACCCACCGCAATCTCCACAGAACTTTTGCAGTTGAACACAAATCACATGTTTCAGACTCTGCTACGAGTACAAGTACAGCAAGAGCGGAGGCCCAACAAAAGCGCGCTAGGGGAGAGGAGTCGCTGAGACGGCCGAGTGAACACAAGCCTACCTGAATCGAAAACCAGCAACTGGCTCGGAAGGAACTTGCGGGAAATCCACGACATGTAGGGGGGTCCCAAGGGGCGAGATTGGGATCTTACCCAAGGTTCTGGAGGTTCTCGCCCTTTGAGAGACCGGATGATCACCAGACTGTCTGAATCGAAAATAATCAACAGGGCTCGATAGTAGCGCTCGGGAAAATCATGGCATATGTATGGAAAATCCCAAGATAAAAGGTAGTCGTCCTGTAACATGGTGTCTAATCCGAGAATCGAAGTCGGGCTTCAGTTTGCGATTCATGGGTTGTTAAATAACAAGCGAGGGTCCGCATCGTCCCTAAATCTTGGCTGGGGTTGGGTGTTGGCGCAAGGGAGGACACTGAAGTCTTATCGGACGTTCTAGAGGACCTCTCACCAGCCCTCCATGTGTGGGAAATCGGGTGAACATGAGATTACCTGGATGAAGAATTATCGGCCGGCATGGGGCGTGCGAGGGGTCCTCGACATGCGTATGGGGAGTCCCAAGAGAACAGATAGTCGGCTTCCAACACGGCGTCCAATCCAGGAATCGAAGATCCTGTGAATGCGGTAGGAGTATCAGTAGAATGCGAGATGTAAGGCACGTGTGTGCTGTGTGTGGCCGCCAGAAGCCACCGTCTTCTCATCCCTAAGCTTTCCTCTACGCCTTTAGAGCACAAATGAGAAACCCACCCCCTTCCGCCTACGCTGGCAGATAATTGAGAATCGAAGACCCCGTGAGTGCGCTGGAACTGTAGAAGGACATATGCAGGATGTAGATGTTGATATTCACGCTGTACATTATCCGATGGCAAAGCCAACAAAAACAGTATACCAGCCTTGTAGGATACAGGTGGGGGGGGCTGGAGATGTGGGGAGAACCACTGCCCTTTGCTTATGTTGGCGACGAACAGAGCTTGTGACAGGGGGTCCTATCCGAGAATCGAACTCGGTTTGTCGTCCGGACACATGGGGGGTCCCACGATAAGATATAGTGGGCCTCACTCCTGAATCCTGGCAGGAGTGGGATCCTGGTACAGAGGAGGATACACGCCACCCCGAGCGATCACAAATATCCTCCAGTCCCAACAATAGCCAGGAGGCATATTTAACCGCTTCACAAGACTCGGGGAACCTTAAATCCTCGCAAATCTCACCAACAGCGAAGAAATCTAGATTCCCATGTTAGTCACGCCGCAGACGTCGCTGCCCCCGAACCAGCTGCCCGAGTTTTTTTTCGTTGCTCTACCTTCAGGCGGATGGGTAGCCACCACACTTATACTCACGTGCCGTGTGTCAAATTACCTCTGGTCCTGAAGCATTGCTGATGCCGTGACAACGGCGGCACAAGCTGCCGCAACCTACGTAACCTACACTGTCCGAGATGCCTGGGCAACCCGCTAGGACAGCAAATATACCAGGGCCAGGACAAAGGCCCGTCACAGGAGCTTATCGGGTGCCGAGGCTATCGCTTGCCTTCGGGCGAGGCCAACGGACTCCTTTCGCGACATTCTCCTGTCTTTCGTCCGAGTTCGTGACCTTGCGCAACAACTTCAGAATCACCCAGAGTTTTGCAGAAGCAGGGGAGGGGGGCAGACCTACACTCATGCGCGGAGTGGGGATTGAGCTTTGGGTGCACCTTAACATTCGGATATTATTAGAGGGTAAACGAACGTGTAGTAAAAGTAGCTATGCAGAGGGAGGAAGGTGCGCATTCAAGTGAGTGGACGCGAGCAAGGAGAATAGATTGGGTGAGATCGGGGTGTTGTGTCTGTTTTTTCTTTAGAATGGATTTTGCACGGCGCATTGTGCGAAGGAAACTCACACAAAAAAAAAAACAAGGTCGGCACAAGGGCGCAATATATCAATATCTCAACATGCTCCACTCTATCTGGAAATAGAAAGAACGTTTGTTCAGCATACTTCCCACAACGATCGTTATGCTTCCGGAAAGAGTGAAACTTCGTAGGGTGCAAGTTAGGGCGGAAGAGATAGCGCAAAGAGCTCGCAGACTTGTACAATTCAACCAGTGGTGGGTACAAATAATGGCACGCTTACAACATGTCGAGCTACTGTACAGCAATGGCGTATGTGTGGGACGGAGGTTTGTGTTGGACAGACTTTGTGTTTTTATACGCGCAACTACGCAATTTTATGCACTTGACACTTCGGAACAGAAATTTGGCCAAGAACGTGATTTAGCAGGGGGCGTCAGGAAACGAAGTGAGAATGGCCGAGGCCGACCCCGACAGAGTGTTGAGGGGCGAGCAAGGTGAGGAACATCCAGGAGACAGCGCGCCGACTGGTGGACCTCATTTCAAGTTATTTGGAAGACGGCTGAAACTCTGGTCAAAATACGGACCCTTCGGCTACTCTCGTGCAACCTCCACATAATCGTCCATGTCTAAACAAGGGGACTTCGCCGCGACGGGCTGACGCCCGCCTGCAGCTCCGCGCATACCCGTAACTGTCGAGGATGTCGTAGGCAAACAGAGGCCATAAATGCGACATTACCTACTGCCAAGGGGTGCACATAGTTAACATGGTTGAGTGCAGAGTAAGAACGCCGAACATCAAGGAATACAGACTCGCGTTCTTCGTAGCCGCTCGTAAAGCAGCAGCACCAAACACTACTTGTTATATGGCTGCGGCAGCAGCAGCTGCTAGCAGGAGAAGTATACCAAGTATACAACAGCAGCCGCACCGCTCGTACGTATGTATAAAAAAACAACTACAAGCAGCAGCAGCAGCAGCAGCGGCAGTACAACGACAAATGGCAAGCCATAGAAGTACAGCATACACAATATGATACTACGTTGTATAACTTCAGCAAGCAGCGTCCAGAAAAACAATTTCAAGTCCGACTATATTTGCAGTAGGTAGCCACGCATCCGAGGGCTACTTCGTTTTGTCAACATACGCCAAGCAGAAAAAAGAAACTAATAAAAAATTGCAAAAAAGGGAGATCGACGGCATGCCGGGCTTCAGACTTTGGCCATCAGATTCGTAGCTAAAAAAAATAAATGGGGCGAAAAAATGCTATGTTCACTTTGAGCTAGTACGCAAAAAACAAAAATAAACGAGAGAACAAAAGGACACGAAAAAGTAAAATAAAACCGGATACACTCAAACCCAAAGGGAAGAAAACCAGAAAAAAAATCAACTACTAGATAAAAAAAAATAAGGGGCTCACCGACGGATTCGAACACGCGGCTTGTGGTCAGAGAAGTCCAGGGCAATACCCGTCTATATGTATGCCAAACAGTACGAGCAGTATTCGAAGCCTCGCAGGGTAGAGGTGTGGGAGTAGGTATTTAAGAGCCGCATCTTCGAGTCAAGTTCTAGACCGTGGAACCGGTGCTTCCCCGAATCTTCCATATATCTTCATATACGACTCATCAGGGTGGGCTAGTGTTATATTATTTCCCTGGGAGCCTAGCAAGGCGCAATATCTAGATCTGGAAATGTTATAAAAGGGTTTCATATGCCTTTGAAGGCATGCGCGCGTAGGAAAAGGGGGGTGATGCTTTTGCTTCGAGGAATTGCACACGGTCAGTTCTATCCGTGGGGTGTGTGGGATTAATACAAGAAGAGCTTATCTAGTGCTAGTGAGCAACCAACGTGGAACTTGCATAGCAGAGAGACCTGCAAAGGGTGGCCTGTGTCTGTAACAGCTCCTATTGTTACAGTAGCTTGTTGGTGGGACAGACGTTCGTATTTTTATTCACGACTACGAACTTGACATTCATTCCGCAACAAAAAAATGGCAAAAAACGTGTCTAGCAAGGAAGGGGCGTTATGACACGAAACGAAAACGGCCATTGACACCTCCGGCAGATTCGGGAAGGTCGAGCAAGGCGAGTCACCTCCAAGAAACAGCGCGCCGAGAGGTGGACCTCAGCTCAAGTGATTTCGAAGACGATTCAAAACCTGGTCTAAAACGGGCCCCTCGGCTGCTCTCGTGCAACCTCCGAATAATCTTCTCCATCCATGTGTTTATTTCGCAACGACTTACATACGATATTTCAATGCCGTTCACACATCATTCCCTCCTTGTGGCTATAATAGTCTACTGCTGCGCATTATTATAAAAATTAAAATACACTCCAGCTGTGAGATCGAAGATTTCGTCGAAACTCATCTTTGCAAGCTGTGTGTGATATTCCGATCGCGCGCATTACGAGTTGTGCGTCCTCATTAAGGATATAGGTCGGCGACTCCCCTTACAGCTACAGTGTAGCTATCAGGGTCAACAGGATGATTTTAGTCAGTCTGTGCGCGGAAACTATAAAACCCGTTTCTGTGGGGGACAAAATCTGAGAGCTGTGAAGGGAAAGCGGGGGCCTGGTTTTGATCAAAAGCGAGCGGGTTTGGAGGGGGGCGGGGGGGGGGGGGGGGGGGGGGAAGGGGCAATTTGTGCATGTAAGCTATAAATCCTTTCGAGGGGATAAATCTGACGGTTTTGGCACCAGTATATTATTGGGGGCGGGGGGGGGGGGGGGGGGGGGGAGGGGGGGCAGCTCAATATGTGCCTGGAAACTATACATTATTTCGAGGGGATAAATGTGCATTATGTATAGCATGCACTCACCATATTATACATCAGTAGACTAATGTATTATATGTTGTACAGTTATATGTTGTACCTGGTAAAAAAAATCCCCGCCGACATATTGGCCGTTCATATCTAATAATTTAATGACTAAATGGCTGGCATAGCTATTATTGCATAATAACATAGCCCATAGGTTCAAATTTTGTTGGTGCTATGGATAAAGTGGGCACCCATATTTCAGGGCGCCCAGAACAAGAGCATTCCGGAAGTAATCCCTTTGGCACTGCACTCTCGTTGTTTGCGGCCAACCACTTGGAATTAATGCGGAAATAGTTTTGCAGCGTTTTCAAGGATAATAAAAGCGGTGAACCCGCCATGTCCGCCCATACCGAAACTCTGTATTGCCCACCACAGATAGATGCAAGCAACGTGTAGTTAGGAGCTAAGAGCGCTTGTTTCAGGTTTTCACGGGGTGCTCTTAAAATCGGGCTACCTACAAGTACTAGTACTGCTGTGTTTGTATGCCGCGGGGGGCTCCCAGTAGTGCCGGTAGAATATGTCACTGCTCTCTGTAGTAGTGCTGTCGAAATCGGTTTGCACTGCTCGCTTAAAGTTTCTATTTAAAAATTTTCCCAATAGCAGGCCCGGTGCCCTGAATAGTGTCAGTGTATAGTGATGGCGTATACCCGACCGGCACTATTGGGAGCCCTCCATTGGATAGGATACATTGTACCGTATAGGATACTAACATGTGCTATCTATGCTGCCATGCCCGTGGTCACTCTCCTTCATTGCAAAATGAATGAATATCGAGGACCGGCATTCGGTATTCGGTATTTAGAAAAATGAAAAATACACTTCATCAGCTAGCTGTAAAATCGATCAAAAATGATTTTTTTTATCAAAACTCAGCTTTGCGAATATATTGCACCTATGAATAAAATATATTCGAGCAACACTGAAAACAAACAGAAATAACCACAATTTCGTTATTTCAAGGTTTTTGCGTCTGATGACGCAGCGCTCAGTGAAAGCGATCCGAAGACCATGACCCAAAGAATGAACTGGTCTGAATATAACGTTAAAATGAGGCTTGATTCGCTTGGCGGCCGACTAGCTGACTACTTAGGGACGCTTGTAGACACATATTTTACACAGCATAGTAAGTACTTGAAACAGGATAATGGAAGTGATTCGCCTGCGCCATACAGTGGTGATAAAGTAATAATGTCATACCATAGCATGTATGATGTGGAATAGTGTGACAATGAGAAAACGAGTACATCACCGACCACAAATAAATAAAATCGCGCGCTTGATGAGACCGGAGTATGGGCACCAAAATGCGTGTGTGTTGTCTGCACATTAGTGTGAAAGAGTAGCCTCGAAGGGTACCCCACCCAGATGATATGATCCGCAGAAGGGGCACATCGCTAGACCACAGTAAGCAGCCGTGTAAAACCCAGATATATAGAAACTCTCTTATTGTTTTCGTGCAAGGCTTGCTCGGTTGGGTCAAGATACAAGAGTGGGGGTGGGGGGGGGTTGCTTGGCCATGCCCAAGCTACGAGGACCGGCTCTCGTACTGGCAAGGAATACAAAGCAGCGTCATCCCCGACGTCACCCCTAAGCGCAAGCTACTACCTGCCTAGGTAGGACACGCATGAGGCCACGCGCGTGACGCGCTGCATACTTAAAATAAGAAGTAAAGACCAAACCAACACACAGTCAATCATATCCGAGACCTATTACGCCCCTAAGGACCAAGCTACCCCTAATGCGAGCGTGCAGCAATATGATCTAAGCCAATCAACGAAGGGCGTGGCTTAAGACAGGGTGCTACCGTTGCTATGTTTCCTACATGCTGCGCAGGTTCCGTGACTCGTTATACTGTCATGCGGTATATATGCACGTGCCTGTTCCTAGATCGCACGACGGTTTCGTAATCACACTCCGAATCCCACGGCCGATTCCGAATCACACAACAGTTGAATAACGGAAACCAGGCCTTACTTCACCAGCAGAGATGGACGGTTGTTTTATTGCTCATATAAATAGCGTATACTTGGTGGTAAAACATAACATTAGCCCACCCTGAATAATCGTAACTGCAGATTACACGACGATATAGCGATGGCTAACTAAGACATCAGGAAATCTGGAAGGGGATGGAAGATACTGCTATTCAAAACAACGACAGCAAATGAGGCTACAGACCAACCCACACCTCGTGATTGATGATTGATGATTGATGATGGATGATTGATGATTGACGATTGAGGCTAAGACGCCTCTGGTTAGGCTTTACCCTTGGCCTTACTCTCGACAGGGTAGTAAGCAGACAGTACTGATGCAAGGCAACGCAGAATACAAGGGTAGAGGCTCCAGAAAAGGTAACACCTGAAGGTTCGGCCTTGGTCCCCGTTGTCGAAGCGCGTGCTTGCTTTGTAGACGCGGGAGAAGGCAAAAGGCAGAGGGGCCGGCTTTGTCCTTGTCCTTAAGGTGAGTGCGCACCTAGTCAAAGAAACCCTTTATGAGGAGAGCGGTCGGGGCAGATTGGCCAGCCTTAATTGCTTTTCGGAGGCATCGGTCTAACGGGTTGACCCATCCTCGGACCCTGCGTAGCAGAAACGTCCTGGGTGGTACACCATAACATTAAACCGTTCTTTCCACCCAACGACATGATGAGTACACCTACTGTCCGTGCCGATTCTTCGTGCACACAATATTTACACGATTTAATACCTGGTACGGTGTACGCTTCAATCGTGAATAGAGAGGAACGTGGAAAACGGTTGGCCTTCGAGCCCACGTTGATCGGGACTCGCTCCAGTCGAATCTACTAGAATCGCGTCATGGCGGCAAAGAAGTAACGAATAAATGGGTGGGGAGTGGGGAGTGTTTCAGCGGAAAGTCGTTATCGTTCAGTAAAAGTAATTAAAATTATTAAATTAGAATAGGACAAGAAAACTAAACATCGACAATAAGTAGTCTACTTATAGCTAACGAAAACTTATCCTGGAATTATTATAAAAATAAAAATACACTCCAGCTGTGAGATCGAAGATTTTATCGAAACTCCTCTTTGCAAGCTGTGTGTGATACTCCGATGGCGCGTATTACTGGGTGCGTGTCCTCATTAAGGATACAAGTCGGCGACTCCCCTTGGAAGTACCAGGGTCAACAAGGTGATGTTAATCAATCTGTGCGCGGAAACTATAAAATCCGTTTTGGAGGGGGAATTATTGTAGTCCCTCTTTTTTTAATCCTCTCGATTTCACTCTGTCTGCAGTTCAACCCGTCGGTAGAGGTTTTACTGTCAGCGAGATTCTGGACAACAAACAGTGGTCACAGGTGTTTTCCTTTCTCCCCCCCAGTACTTGCCTTCATTTTTATCTCGCACAGGGTTCAGAATTCCCACTCTTCAGCTTATCTTATTGTGGTCGCCGATATTCATCGAGTTTTGCTAACTCGCCCTCTCGCACTTTCCGCTAGTCAATTTTATCTCAAACAAACAAGAAAATACCTTACGCATAATACGAGCACGCGTATGCACGCGGTGAGAATTGAACCCACGACCTTGACGTTGATAGGGACGATATTCGCCTGTTAATACTAATAATACTACCACTCCATCGGTGACGCCTCTGGTGTATAGCATATCATCAAGAAAAACATCATAACACGTTTTCGCCGTCTGACATTGTCTAGCGTACGTACTGAAGGTCGACATCGATCACTCGAAAACATTTTATCATTGTTAATTATTGCCCTCCGACGATGTAGCGTGAACGTTGTTCCGGTGTAACATTTGGCATAGTTCAGAGGCTAATCAGATCACCAAAATTAAGAGGAAACGAACTGGTCTTCGACGTCGATCTCTCGCAATAAACAGAGGGTGAAGGAACAACATAATTAATTGTGATCAGACAAGCTAAACAAAGAAACGTGTTGGTCAAGTCGGTGTAACCCGTGCATTCCATGCCTATCGTCGGCTTAACCTGGGAGACGCGTGTTACGAGAGGGGTGCATCAATTTTTTTCTTTGTGGTATCATGCTATTTACTTGTGCTCCTAACCTCACAAAAAAACAGACTTTGAGAAGGCATGTACTAGACCGTTAAATCTAAACCCCTTCAGAATCGCGCCCAAATTTCCAGGGCAGTCCTGGTGAAAATTCCCGAGGACCACGACAACAACAACAACAACAAAAATCCCGAGGACCACGAGAATCGCGGTGAATCAACCATACCAGAGTTACCACCGAGGAATACGCCAATGGAAATGACACCACTATAAGAAAGATCAAACCACGGCGAATCTTATTACGGTGTTTTTTTTTTACGGTGTAGAAACCGCGGTATGGCTACCGGATTTTTGCCCCGGGAATGGGTTTGTCGAAGTTGAGAGATAAAATTCCGAGGCCATTCGCACGGTTTCTACTTTCATGAGAGAAAAACACCGCCGTTAGATTCGCCGTGGTTTGGTCTTTCTTGTGTAGTGTTTCTTTCCGTTGATTTATTCCTCATTGATAACTCTGTTAAACGGATGATTCATGTTGCGATTCCATGATCCTCCAGGAGTTTTCCCGTGGACTGCCCTGGTATTTTTTTAGGAAATATTACTTGGAATTATGTGTAGGACAGTGTTTGCAGTGATAAAAAGCGTGAGTGCCAACCCATCCGACCTGTAGCCTACTCCCCACCCTTTCTTATTTGCACGCTCGTCTGTATGTACGCTCAGAGATAAAAACCTAAGACACGTTCAGGTTTCACCCTTGGTGCATGCTATGGTAGGAGGCGTATACGCCTTTTGTCACTAGCGGGTTTGGGTCGCTCGCACGAGTGACTCTGTACCTCGCGTGGACAAAAATCATTTAGGCGATGTTTTGGCGCCGCGTAGTTCACCATCCCATCCCGGATTCACATCGCAAAATTAAAACTACACGAAAGCTTAAGGCCGGAAAGGAACTCGGGGGCCCCTCGCGCGAGTGACCCCAAGCCACTGAACAAAAAAGTCTCCAAAAGTGAGCCCCCTCCACCGCCGTAGCCTGGGTCCCGTTCACCATGGGTATGTGTAGACCAAAGCTACGGTACCATAAGGGTCCCTTATGAAGTTGTTGTTTGCAGGTGGGCTCGAGGTCACCCGCGCGAGTGACCCTCCGGTTCCTCGCGGTAAACCAATCGCCTAACGTGTTTTGTTTTTAGCGAGGTGTACAGAGTCACTTGTGCGAGTATGATAGCTCAGACCAGGTAGTAAAAAAGGGGAGGTTTCCTCTACCGTAGCCTTGCTTTGTCTGCGACCCCTGTCGTCTTAGGGCTACGGCCATGCATGGTATGCGTACACTCCTCTCCCGTGTGTTCGTTCTGGCTTTTTGGCGATCCCGTAGCTGGGAGTTTGAACCGGGCCACCCACCTCGAGATGGCGACCTACATGATCACCGAGACGATCTGAGAGAAGCAGTCCTTCATTTCCTTTTTTTTTTCACTCGCCATCGGCTACAGCTACGGTGTTGGGGAAGCGCTGTTAGGGAGGCACTTTGGGGCCCCATGTTTCAGCGGCTCACGACCACTTGCGCGAATGGTTTAACGTTGCCCCGGAAAATACCGATTGACAAGTCTCAAGCTGTTGTGCTTCATTGCGCCGTCGTGTTGATTTGCATGCCATAAGCTGGTGTGCTTTTTTATCGCCTTTTTATCGCACCATCATCGATTTGCAAGTCTTCAGCTGTTATGTTTTATCACGCCGTCGTACTGATTTGCAAGTCATAACGTGGTGTACATTATCGCGTCGTCAGTGTTTGTCACGTTGATCGGAAGGGAAATAGAGGTACGTCGCCTACCGTAGCCATGTTGTTGGGCCTTGCGGAAGTTTATGGTCCCTGTTTCGAGTGGTTCTACGGTAGCCTCCCCAACTTTTCTTTGACGAAATCGCTGGTTTTGAAACCAGCTCCCGGGCATATCTCCTGAAAAAGGGTACTGCTTGCCACCACGACGTCATCGTTCGGTAGTCCTTTGCAAACAAGAAAACATGTGACGACTTTTTTTTCGTAGCATCCTTCCTCGTGCCCAGCAGTCGTGAAACATTCACTGAAGAAATATCGCTGGTTTTGGAAGGGGGCTGTCGTAGAATCAATATTTCCTTGACCGCGAGCATATCAATTTCCGGAGGCCGTGGGGCATCATCCTCCTCTCGCGATGGCTCCGCTACGGCCAAGATTCAGGGATACCACTCCGGTCAAGATTAAGCGATACCACCCCGGCCAATGTTCAACAATATAACTCCGGCCAAGATTCATTGAGGGTGTTGTCGGAATATTCATCCTCTGAGGACCCCCTATGTGTCCCGAATGGAAACCCTTGCTCGATTCTCGGATTGGGCACCATGTTACAAGCTATATTCTGGACACCACGTCAAATTATCGTCTATGGACACCATGTTACAAGCTCTGCTCTGAAAACCATGTTACAAGCTCTATTGTGGACAGTGGTGCTTCTCGCCCATGGTCTAAAGGAGGGATGGCAACCTGGGGATGAAATTAGGATGTTCCCTGACATGAAACATCTAAAAAACCTCGCCCTACATCCCGCACGTATGCGTCTACAGAATCCAACCGCACTCACAGGGCCTTTGATTCTCAGAACACGCGTCATATTGCAAGCGTTACTCGCAAGCTATATTCTGGACACCACGTCAAATTATCGTCTATGGACACCATGTTACAAGCTCTGCTCTGAAAACCATGTTACAAGCTCTATTGTGGACAGTGGTGCTTCTCGCCCATGGTCTAAAGGAGGGATGGCAACCTGGGGATGAAATTAGGATGTTCCCTGACATGAAACATCTAAAAAACCTCGCCCTACATCCCGCACGTATGCGTCTACAGAATCCAACCGCACTCACAGGGCCTTTGATTCTCAGAACACGCGTCATATTGCAAGCGTTACTCGCCGCCAGTCCAGGCACAGGATACTGGTTATTCTCACCCCACAAGCGCGCTCTGCATGCTGCATACAGTATTTATTTATTTTCGCTCGACAGTCTTAGGTATTTCTACACGAAATAAGCAATAAAAAATGCATATCTGGTATATTATTCTTCAATTTTGTCATCTGGCAATGTCCCTCGTGGGTGTCCATATGGAAGTACCGCATTTATCATTCTACAGTCTACAGATTCCAACCGCACCCAGATGGTATGCGATTCTCGGGTGGAACATCACATTGTAACCTCTGTTCGTTACCAGGGTAGGTAGAAGACAGATGTTTATGGTCCACGGGTCCCAGTCGCACTCGCAAGTTCACCCCACGCACTATCCTCCAGCGTTTACTGCGGTGGGATAAAATGCTCGCCGACTTCGAACAAAGACTTCGGGACGCCTGTATACCCGCTGTTCACCAGTATCAGGAGTGATGCACTCGCTGCGGTGTCTCCTTTTCTTGCCCAGGTATGCTGACTCACGTTATAGGTGGTGGTGGTGACTTTGGTTGGACGATGAGATTGGGTTGCCTGTTGTTAAGGAAAGTGGCTAGGAAAATTGTACATTAAACTCATCACACAGGCCCACCCGTAGGTTGAAAACGAGGAAGTAAGTAACTGATAACCAACATAGTCTGTTCACGGGTTGTTTGCATGGATGGCTTCAGCTCCGTTAACTTTGTACCCGTGCTTATTCTCGGCGCTGTTGTTAGTCGTCGATTGGGTCGCGCCGCGCGCGCTAATTGGTTATGTATCATATCGGGAAATAGCCTAGATGGAACTGTTGTATAATTGTGCCCGGCTCTCCTCTTCCTCACGTAAGCAAAGAGGCCTCTATCCTCAAGGCCTGCCTCGTCATCGCCCCCTCGGGGTTGGGGTAGACTAGAGGCTTTACACACAACTCCTTTATGGTGACAGTCTCGTATGCTCGCCATCTTGTCACCACGATCTTGTGGCGACATTATTGCGACTGAAACCCTATTCTGCTCGCTTTTGCTTTGGTACGCTTACTTCGGCTCGACTAGGGAGGATTAAATACCCACTACACCGTACCATTAATTGTATTATCTTGAGTCTGACCACGCCACACCGTCATGGTACAAGCTCCTTCCGAGCCGACTAGCGATCCTCGATTCAGGTAGCCTAGTCTTCCCTTATTCTCCCGCAGGGCCACTGATATCCACCCGAATCGCCGGCAAGATCCGAAACCTGCTATCCAATGGAAGCGAACACTGATGTTAGTAATATTAATAGCTGTCATCCGATAATATGCTGTATGAGCTTCAACGGCGAGAACGCACAAAAATCTATAACAAAAACAAGGAAATCAAGGGAGAAAACAAAGTAGGAAACCTACACACGGAGTATGTATTCTTTCTGTACCTACTTCGGGCCTAGCATCGATCTAATCTACCTGCTACTCTTACTCCATCCTTACCTTTCCTTACGTGATTCTGCCCTTTACCCCTAAGCCACGTCCTGGCGCCATCCCCACGCCAAGGGTGTGGGTCTGTTACCCCCCCCTCCCATACGGCGCTCCGTCTCGAACGGGATGCGTGGTCAATGGTCAAACGAATAAGGCAAGCTAAACATGAGTACCCCCCCCCCCCCTCCCCCCCCTTCCCGCCTTCTTGCTTTGGTCGACGACGACCGCAGCCATCCCGCCCTTGTTGACCACAAACATCAGAATTGGCCGTCTTGGGCGCCGTCAGTGATGCTACAAACACTAATGCTGTGACTTACGTCTAAATAGTCACATAGTTGGTTACGTCTAAACGGCTGTCCATTACAGGCCTAAATGGCCGCCTCCTGGCGTATTGATTATCGCCGGACACGTTGGTGCCTGCTAGTGAGACTTCAGCGTCAGTCGATCGCTTGGGCACCCCTCCCTGAGGAATGATTGCTGTGCCTCCGCAGGTCCTGGTAAACCTGGAAGTGCCAATATGCTCACGGCGCCTACTGTAGGCGCTCCGCCATGTGTTGTTCTCTTAGGCTCACTGCACCTTGTCGTCAGCCCTCCGGTATGCTTTGAGGAATCTAGCAATGTCCATGACGCGTCCGCGGTGTCGCTGGTTTTCTGTTCAAAGGGTTCAGGGGTGGTGACGGCGACTGATGGCCCTGTCTGGCATGCCTACTTCCAGGCAGCGTAGCTCGAGGGCGTGCTCGTAAAGCTCACCACGCCCCGTTGTCGGCCCCTCGGCATGCTTCGAGAGACACTCCGGTGACCATGACGCGTCCGAAGTGTAACTGGGTATCTGTCCGAAGGATTCGGTAGTAATGGCCACGACCGATAACTTGTCCGGCATGCCTCCTGCCTGGAAACCTAGCTCGAGAACGTTCTCATAAGCTCACCGCAGCCCGCTATTGGCTCTTCGGCATGCTTCAAAGGCGGTATCTGTGTCCATACCATGCCCGGCGTGTGGTTCTTCGTCCGAGAGGCTCAGTGGCAATTGATTATAAAGTTGGCCCGTTGCTTGTCGTCTGGCATGCCAGCTGCCAGGCAGCGCGCAAAGCAATCCGCGCCTTCGTCCTCTACTGCCCCCTTTTTGTGACGACGGGCTGAGAAACTTCAAGAAAATGAGCTACCTGTGATTGGCATCATCATCACCATCACTGCTCTCATTGCGCGTTCTACCACACGTGCTTATTGGTACCGGTTGGGACAGTCATCAACGCTACACCCCTCCGCGCCCCTCCGCGATTCGGAAGTCGGTACTTTTGGCGTCGACGATATCTGTTTTCCGCTATCGGAAGGTGTCCATTCGGGGGTAGCGCCTTAGCAGGGTGACAACCTTTTAGAACTGCACCCACGTTTCTAAAGGACACACTGCTTGGAACTGTTGAGCGGGATAATTCTCCAAGTATAAGCAACGAGATGTTTGATTCCGATTTCGCTTAAATCGCACCGGAAGAAGGGAATGGCGCTGACAGTGCTTGCCGTGATCCCCACGAAAGACGTGCTTGCCGTGGCCCCCGTAAAGGCTGTAACTCACCTCATCTCACAACCCGCTCGGAAATCCGGCAGCCCCGAGCACTACGACAAGCAGCACGTCGATGGCCAGTCCCATAGATGGGCGGGCTCCCCTTGCTGCACCCTTCTGGGGCAAGCAAGTCTCTTGTAGTACGGCTAGGCCACACACGACATTTTCCGGTACTACCCTAAGGTGCGCCCGAAATAATACACCAGCGGGCCTCTCGTGGTGCCAATTGGCCACAATCAGCGTTATAGCGCGGGCACGCAAAAACGCACACCTCCGCAAGACCACATACGTACCGTTGGCCGTGTTGAGGGCGGACTGCTCCATGAGATTCAGTCACAAACCGGACAGATCGCGACCTAGATAGTCTAGATCCTATACCAAGTATCTGTCACTATCATATAGTGCGCGGGATCCGTGCAGAACAGATCCAAGGCACGAAACAAGTGCGAGGCCACGCAGATCATACGGCTCCCATCCGACAACATTACCTCGATCAAGCAGATCACGTTCGGGCTAGGGGTCTGTCTGCCCCGAAAGACACAGATCACATAGATCATGCGATGGGATGTGACCTGTCCGACGTGTGGAATACATCAACTGCGTGTGACATAAATGGCGCGCATGCCCTTCATCTCGTTAAGGCTTCAGAGGGAAGACGCGAGTCATCCCACGGGATGGGTGCAGCAGATGCTAAGAAGTTCCTGGGCGCTCCTAACACGATGAGGAGCTAGCTCAACATCTCACCCGAAATATGACTTAGAAGGCGTTTGCTCGCGCAACCCCGACCAACACTGGTAGTCCTGGGACAAGCTATTCTCGTGAACTTATCAGGCTAACCGGCAGTTCTTCATTTGAGGAGGTCAACATTAACATTATACCATTAACATTATAACACTAAGATCATAACATTAAGATTATAACATCAACATCAACATCAACATTAACATTAACATTAACATTAACATTAACATTAACACCAACATTAACATTAACATTAAAAATAACATCAACATTAACATTAACATTAACATTAACATTAACTTTAACATTAACATTAACATCAACATTAACATCAACATCAACATTAACATTAACATTCACATTCACATTCACATTCACATTAACATTACCAGGACATGATTGGCCCCAAAAAGTACAACCCCTAGGAGAAACAGGAAGCGGATAGGATAAGATCAAACACTTTCTATGCAATACATGGGAAAAGCGTAATGACCTCCCAAACGTTGGAGGTGTCTCCATTAGCAGCAGAAACGGTGCTCCGTCTCGAAAGAATGCTTGGTCAAATGACTAAGGCCAGCAACAAATGAGTACGCCTCCCACCCCCCCCGGATGATTCATGTGACGAGTGCGGCATCGGCGACAAGAAGCAGTCGGGGCTGCCCGGGTAGCAGGGGTATCCGACGTGCAACGTGACGCATGCTACGATAGATAAGGGGAGCAGTTTTTGCAAATATATTTCTGGATGCCAAGGCCCTTTCAAACCCAGTGGAGTACAAAAAACACACACAAAAATTCCCACAATTGTATTATAGAAGGGGGGGTGGCACTAAACGCGGGAGTACCAAAAAACGCAAACTTTCCCACATTTTTTTATAGGAGCCAGACAGGGGGGGGGGGTTACTAAACAGGGGGGCACAAAAAACATAAACTTAGCCACATTTTTTTTCAAGGAGCCAGACAGGGGGGGTTACTTAAACCAAGATGAAAAAGAAACATAATATTTTTCTCGATTCGTACAGAAATCCATCCCAACGCTGCTCCGATTTCTGTTCGTTTTGGCCTGTCTAGGATTTATGCTCCGTTCTCTCCTTTAAGTGTGCTCTTTTGCCTCACCTCTTTAGATCCCAAAATGCCCTCTGTACTAATTTCAAGTACAGTTGTAAAAAAGGAAAGGTTTTCCAGTGGTAAAGGCGTTAACCCACTATCATCGGAGTGCGATTTCTTGTTTTTCGGTAGTATTCGTTATGTACCTCGGCCATGGTGTTGTTAATTGGATTATACATTAAATTCGTCTCCAAGCCGACTACAGGATGAGGTATATGGGCTCCTCAGGGGTGAAAGAGACCGGAAAAAATCGGGTGCGCCTCTACCGTATGTAGCGCGGGTCACGCAGAAACATGCACGGCACGCGCGGAGCACGAGGCCGCTTGTAGCGTTGTCACACGCTCTTCGTACAACAAGACGAGACAACACCTCACGTCTGGTTTTCGAGGTGGTGGTTACAAGGCTCGATGTAGTTCGGGGAGGTAACGCGCTAACGTTTTTTACCAGTAGCCAAACTAGCAAACGCCCCTTACGTAATATCTTAACATTTGGCGTCGGTGGCCGGACTCGAACCTGCGCGTGAAATCGCGGGAAAATATTCGGACTCACACCCTCTGAAACTTTAACAGCAGTAGCTGTAGTTAGGGCCTAAATGGTGATTGATTCCCTCGGGCACGAGGGTGCCTTACCCCTTACTCGAGAAATGGTTTGCTGGTTGCAATGGCCGACCCTCGATTTTGGCGCTGGCGACCTCCGGCTTTGGTTGGCTTGGGACCATGGTTCTTGGCGGACCCTGGCGGCGGCTATTAATATTGTTGTTGTCTCACATTTAACTCTTGTACAAAATCTAGAGTCCGTGGTCACACAAAGGTGCTGGAGCCCTAGGAAGACTCGAAAAACCAATTTGAAATCAAATTAAAATATAATATACCCGGGGTCAGCTGGGAGGGCTCAGTCGCTGGTGGGATCAGGCCTGGCTTCGATCAGGGTGCAAGCGGAAGTTAGTTTGTGCGTGTGTTGACCAATGAAACGTTTCGAAAAACCAGTAGTTGACCAATGAACGGGTTTCTCGATTAAACGATACGGTCTCCTTCTGGGCGCAGCGCTCCCAAAACTGTGCCCTACCTCGACATTGGCCTCCATCAACAGCGGTCACCGCTGTCGTATTGTGCCCCTGGTAAAGGCATAAGGCGGAACGCCTGCCAGGTACGATATGGTGAGGGTTGCTGCGAATCGTAACGCCGCAGCGGGGGAGAGGGGACGCCATAACACTGGTATGATGAGAGGACACTCGATACAAATCATAGCGCCTCAACGGGGGAGGGGGGGATGCCACAAAGCATGTATTATGAGGAGGAGACACTCCATACAAAGCATAACGCCGAATCTGGGGAGAGGGGATACTCTAACACCCCGGGGGGTAACGAGCCGCGTCCTCGCCACATCATGACGATGCGGACCGGTCGGCATTTTTTCCCCATCGCGGTGAGGCTAGACTCAAACACGAGTTTCAAAAACTCCGGTGATATTATATACCACGGGCAATATACTGTACCTGTAGGTGATTTCCTGCAACTGTATCTCTAAACGGAATGATGACGGTGTTGGTGTTGTTGCGTCATACTTGATGTGGTTGTTGTACAGTGTGTATGAACGCGACTTGGTAAATTATGATGTGGGAATGTTTATCATTGTTAAGGGGTGCTCCGAGGGTGAACGGAGTCTGGTCAGTGTTGGGAAGCGCTCTCCTTATGGTTCCGGCGGGTCTGTGTTCGTTTCTCTTCATGGCTTGCTGTCTAGGCGCAAAGCCGACAGTATTCGCAATAAAAGGACACTCAAAGACAAACAGAGCAGAGCTGTGGGCAGCAGCAGAAGCAGTGCACGACAGGGGGAGTCTTGATGGACCACTCCGTCGCCTACACTAAACCCCATATCTTGTGGCCTTGACGTGAGCGTGACATCTAGTCTCACCTGGTTTCACCCCAACCATGAGATGGTTTCACGTCGAATCTTTACACTACCCATTCCACGGAGAGCACTCCATTACATCGTGGGCCTCGTTAGTCCGTAATATATAATAGCAGTTAGCTGCTGATGCTGCTGAATGCCGCCGTCGGTTTCTTATCAGTTCATAATACAACCACATCCACGACGACAACCGCCCACACGGCCCACAACACATTTTACTATAAAAATATCTAAAATATATCTTGTTAGATGCTACTGAGCTCTCCCTCAGTCAGTGTCGACTTTATGGTGTACATCTGCCGTCGACATAAATATATATCTTATCTACAAGTAACTATTTTTAAACATATGCACCATAATAAGCATTGAGCTATCAGCACTGACTTTATGGTGTGTATGTCAAGGAATGAGAGGGCATTAATCCGTTTGATCACTTGAACAGGCTAACCAATTTCTCACCCAAGTTTAGCCTTATAAACACTCTCCCCCGCTGAAACGGCGGACGTGTCAACATCCAAGCGGTTTCATTTCCTGTTCACCGGGGGGAAAAATATTTTTCCAGTTCGACATGGATGGGTAAATACGTAAAAGTTTATCGTTGATTTTGGTGGATGCTGGATTCGAGCCCACGACCCCAAAACCCATAGTCCTGCCGACGACGCCATTGTTAAGGTACTAGTGGGGTATCAGTCCGTTTGACCAACCTTCAAAATGTTAACCAATCGCTTACCCAAATCAAGCCTTGTAACTGGTACACATCTAACGCAAACATCTTGACGCGTTTATTGGATCTCTTCATTCATAATGTGACCAAAGCCGACGCCAACCGCCCCCTCGCCCGCAACGCATTTTTTGCTTGCGGAAATATCTAAAATATGTTGAAAGTATATTGATCTCTTCGTCTAAACGACCTATACCATTTATTTTAGTTCCTGTTCCGCACATTTCTACTTTTTTCCAGCTTCTGGACAAGCCGTGGTCACAGGCGTCGTCTCTTCTCTCCCCCGGTTCTTGCCTTCAATTTTTATCGCGCATAGGGTTCAGCAATCCCGCCGCTCGTCGATTGTTCATCGAGTGTTGCTAACTCACTCACGCTCTCGCGCTTTCCGCAAGTCAAATTGTGCACAAGAAAAAGTCCCGACGAATTTATACGACTATGCACTCGGCGGGGCTCGAACTCACGAAACTGACCTATACCAGGCCCGAGGATGACCTGATACGCCACCGGGGCGACCGGCTCTATGACCCAAGCCGGCGCCACTCGCGCCCCCGCCTCGTCAACCCCACCCGCGCCCACATCACATTTTAATTAGATATAACGTAATTCCACAAATATTCTACATGCTGCGGCGCGTAATGCACAACATGCATGGATGTAATTTTGTATGCCTGGTACACGTTGCCGTTGTTGCCGTTCCATATGAAAACACGTTGAACAACAGCAACATCCCAATGTCATGAACATTTCTTCTTAATAAACCTACACCATGATAAGCACTGAGTGAGCTATCAGTCAGCGCTGACTTGATCTTCATCGTGTGCGTCTACCTAGATCTGTACGTACGAGCATATCTGAAAGTGGTTAGATCTCTTCATTCATATTATGACCAAACAAACCCGTCGCCAATCGCCCCCTCGCCCTCACCACATCTTGCCGTCGAAGAAACCCAAAGGAGTGTCATCAAGAAACTATTTTAAAGTATTGTATGTCTAAATAACTCAGATCTTCATTCATATCTATGACCCAAACCGGCGCCACCCCGATCCCCGCTGTACCAACCATCCCCCGCCCATAACCCCTTTTACCGTAAAATACGGCTAGATACCGTCATCCCACAAATATTCGACATGCCTTGCAAATCTACATAATTGAAGGCAATAGTAGACCATGGTGTCTTTTGCCTGGTACATGTTTTGCCGTTGTTAACGTTCCACATGAAAACCAGTGGAACATCACTCCAATATCAGAAACATGTCTTCGATTTTTACAGTAAGACTTCTTGTCATATTCCAGGTATGCACCGTAATAAGCACTGAGCTACTTAGCTATGAATACCACCAGGTAGGTGTCAGTCAGCGCTGAGTTTACGCGGTACACCACCACCACTACTACTACTACTACTACTACTACTACTACTACTACTACTACTACTACTACTACTACTACTACTACTACTACTACTACTACTACTACTACTACTACTACTACTACTACTACTACTACTACTACTACTACTACTACTACTACTACTACTACTACTACTACTACTACTACTACTACTACTACTACTACTACTACTACTACTACTACTACTACTACTACTACTACTACTCCTACTCTACTACTACAATAATAATGCTGCTGTGCTGCTGCTGTAACACATCTAAATAGTGTTCATTCACATAGCTCCACCCCCCCCCCCCCCCCCAACGCCGCCCCCTTCCTCACCACCCACACCATCGCCTAGGCGTGGCACCATGCGTTTAGTAAGTTCCTACTGTGAAGGTTTTAGTGGGGTATTAGTCCGTTTGACCACGTACCAAAGGGTAACCAATAGCTTACCCAAACTAAGCCTTATAACACTTTCCCCCCCCTGAAACGGCGGGATAGCAGGTCGGCCGGATATACGGGCGGACCAGTCGTTTATCCAAGCCGTTTCATTCCCTGGGGAACCAGGGAGAGTATTTTTCAAGTTCGACATGGGGAAAATCTGAAAAGTTCATTATTGTGGATGGTGGGGATCGAACCCACGACCCAAAAAACACATGGTCTGTCGACGACGCCATTTTGTTAAGGAATTTGTGGGGTATAAGTCCGTTTGACCACTTGCCAAAGGCTAACCAGTAGCCTACCCAAACTAAGCCTTATAACACTACCAAGTATACATTTATGCGATCTAAAGCGGTTAAAAATCCCCTTAACCCCTCCCCCCCGCCCCCCCCCCTTTTCGAACATTCCCTCCCCTCTCCTCATCGGTTGTAGGATTTACAGGATATACATGACAAACGGATGCGTTCCTCCCACAACCGTCAGGTTTGTCCCCTTCAAGGGTTTACAAGTGCTGCACAGATTAAGTTGCCCCGCCCCCGACCACCACGCCTTAAAAAATCTCCGCCCTCCCCTCACCCGTTCGTTGTACGACTTACAGAATATACTTGGTAAACTGATGTCTTTCCTTCCACAGCTGTCCGATTTTGTCCCCCTCAGAAACGAGTTTTATAGTTTCCGCGCACAGACTGACTAATAACACCCTGTTGACCCTTGTACAAGCTACAGTGTAGTTCCAAGGGGGGTCGCCGACCTATATCCTTAATGAGGACA
>JABAKD010000006.1:5353817-5383817 GCA_012845835.1 Undaria pinnatifida | reverse complement strand
TGTATGTATGTATGTATTATGTATGTATGTATGTATGTATGTATGGTATGTTTATGTATGTATGTATGTATTTATGTTATGTATGTATGTAATGTATGTAGTATGTATGTATGTATGTATGATGTATGTATGTATGTTGTATGATGTATGTATGGTTGTAGGTTGATGTATGTAGTATATATGTAAATGGTGTATGTAGAATGTATGTTGTATGTATGTGATGTGTATGGGTTGTATTTATTATAGAAATAAAATACCCTCCAGCTGTGAGATCGAGTATTTGTCGAAACTCATCTTTGCAGCTGTGTGTGATACTCCGATCGCGCGTAGTCCGGGTTGTGTGTCCTCATTAAGGATATCGGTCGGCGACTCCCCTTGCAACTACAGTGTAGCTATCAGGGTCAACAGGGTGATGTTAGGCAGTCTGTGCGCGGAAACTATAAAATCCGTTTCTGAGGGGGACCAAATCTGACGGCGGTGGAAGGAAAATGCATCAGTTTATCAAGTAAGTGAATCCTTCCTGTAAGTCGAATATCCGGTGAGGGGAGGGCGGAGTTTTTAAGGACGTGGGGGCCTGATTTTGATCAAAAGGGGGGCGGGAGGGGGGGAGACGGGGGGAGGGAACGGGTGGGGCAGGTCAATTTGTGCGTGGAAACTATAGTAATACCAGGCAAGTATGTGTTTGACAAAAAATTGCTCAACTATTTGATAAAAAATCAAAACCGACGTTTGTTCCGGTGTTCGGACGAGCGTGTCTGGACACGGAGAGATGCGGGTACGCGAGGCCGAATACGAGCCCCGTAGTTTTTGGGGCAGTCGTCGTAAGAAGCAAAAAATTAAGTTAGCAACTCTCGTTCGTGCTCGTGACGAACAGCACGCGTACATCTTGAGTGAGACCAGCAGGTACTAGGTGCTGCCTACAACTACTAAACTCACTTCCCGGGTCTCGTGGTGTACAATTGGGCGGCTCCCAATTAATAATACAGTGCCGCGCGTGCTGCCGTCTGTGCCAAAGCCCAACATACCACCGGCACTAATCAGGGCACCCGGCACCATATCAGGTATTGGGAATACTAGGGCTATTCGTACTCACATAGTTGCTGTTTTTGAGAGTATGCAAGATAGGCGTGCCAAGCGATTTCACGGGCACTCTATATCTCAGGTGTAGTGGCACTATTCGTATTCTCTGCCGGCACACTGCTGTTGGGAACTCCGCACCTTTTCACGTGATGAAGTGCCAGGGAAGAGGAATTCACATATTCACAATATGAAAACATGTACCTGGTACTGCTGATAGTAAACGCTAGTTATAACGTCCAACAGATCTCGTTTCTTCATTTGTTTAGATTATCGTGGTTTGGATCTCGATCTGCAATGAATATTTTCTGTGAACGCCTCCCGGGGCGCCTAAACATTTCGGCGTAAAATATCACCCCGGGGCGTTCTCACAAACGGAGGTAGGGGCGAGAGATACTTCCACACAAAATATAAAAGTCCCGGGGTGAAACTTCCCCGGGATGTTGGTCTCTTATTTCTGTTCGGGGCGCCCACCAGGTGAACACACAAACACATACGTTGCCGCGGACCTCTCGCGCTGGAACCCACGACGTCGGGCCTACACGACATATATCTGATGTGAGAAAGCGTTCAAGAAGCACAAGAAGGGCGGTTGGGGAAGCTTGAATCCTTCGCCGACGGCGGAGGATACCTGAGAAGGGCGGTTGGGGGTGCTTGAGCCCTTCGCCGACGGCTGAGGATACCTGAGAAGGGAGGTTGGGGAAGCTTGATTAACCCTTCGCCGACGGCGGAGGGCGCCGGCCTACAGGGGGTGCCCTCCACCGTCGGCGAAGGGCGCCGTAAGCTTTTCCCCAACCGCCCTTCTTCTTCCTGAACGCTTTCTCGTAGTTAGCTGTTTTCGTCGTATATAGTCTAGTCTATTAGTATAAGAAAAATCATCAACCTTGCTTTTGTAGTATGTATATTTTTAGTCGGCACGAGTACCGAGAGGTGGTGCGCGATTTTAGTTTTTAACGTGAACAACATAAAAACAACAACGGCAGCAAGAACAACAACAACAACAACAACAGCAACAACAGCAGCGCCAACGTTGATGCCGGACTAACTGATGGTATGCCTTGGGTTTGTTGTGTGGTGAACGCCCCGTGGGGCGGCTAAAAAAATCGCCTCAGCACAAATACACCTCGGAGCGAACTCAAAGGTAGGGGGGCGCAAATAACCGAAAATAAGTTGTTGTTACGGTTGATACCGGGGCGTTCTTGAAGTTTTTGCGCGTCCCCGGGGCCGGCGTTTGGGGGGGCGGGGGGGGGGGGGGGCTTTACAAGACCCACGACGTTCACAGAGGATATTATTACACAGACAGGAAAAGCAAATCAAGATTTGAAAGATAACAGCAGTATTTTACCAGTGGTGGCAGTGCTTTTTCGGAATTGTGTCGGGGGGAGAACTTGCATGCCCTTGAGGCTGGAGGGGGTAGGGCCAGGAGAACGGGGCGAGGTGCATCTAGTTTTCGTAGTTTTTGGTTATTGGAAGCATCGTTTCACGCTTGCTTTCATCTGGATGTTGTGTTCTTTCATTATGTTTCTAGTGTTTGACACCTACATCGTCAGATAGATGGCAAAATAAGTAGTACAAGCAGTAATATTAGTGTATAATAGTCAGTAGTGTTAGTAGGCGCCTATAGACGCCAGATACACGTACAATAATACCTGGCAGTACTAGAGCAGTGTCTGTCTGTTTGCGTTTTGTAGGCGGCGTGAAACGAACAAAAGGGCATCGGCAGGATGTTGTTGTGTTCTTTCGTTATGTTTCCAGTTTTTGACACCTACATTGTCAGATAGATGGCAAAATAAATAATACAAGCATTAATATTACTATAGCCAGTAGTAGTAGGCGCCTTTAGACGCCAGATACACGTAAAGTAATACCTGGCAGTACATAGAGCAGTTTCTGTCTGTTTAGGGCTGTTGTTGTAGGCGGCGCGAAACGAACAAAAGAACATCAGCAGCGTTTTATTTCCAACTGTTTTCTGTTTTTTTTTGGGGGGGGCGGGGGGGGGGTAGTATGGTGTGGTGGGGGATTCAGATCCGTGTGCGCCCTCGGATATTATGGTATGTATACTGCTCTCTCTGCTGCGCACACAAATTATGCGCATGATATGCGCATGTGCCAAATATTATCATCGTGATATCGCTTTTGGCCGCCATCATCATTATCGCAACACTGGATAGAATACATATAACTTCTCGATTGATCGCTTGATCTTGGGGTTTTTCGGTATTCGTTCGAAATCTTTTGAACCAACTACTTACTACTGGTACTGGACGGTGGTATTATTTTACAATGCAGCCGGCCAGTTATACGAACAAACGATCGAGTGTGTTTTGTGTACTTGGGCGGGGCCATCAGCGCGAACAGAGACTTCAGCATCGAGATGACGCGGCATCTTCAGAGGGCCTGGGCGTGCTTCCAGCGGTACAAGATGAAAATCTATGATCACCCGGGTGTGCGCTTACGGTTGAAGGTGCGGTTGCTGAGAGCCGAGGCGATCGAGACACTACTCTACGGTTGCATGACGTGGAGCCCGGACAAGCCTGACTATCACAGGCTACAACCGATTCACCACTCCATGCTCCTCCGATGCCTCAGATGACGGAAAGGCAAGCGCGACGACCACACCCTATCGTACGCCGACCCGCTTGCCAAGACAGCTGCCGAGAGCATAGAGGCGATAGTGCGCAAGCGGAGGATATTGTTTGCGGATTTGTAGCACGTATTGGGGAGGAGCGTCTGCCACAGAGGGTGATGTTTGGGGAGCTTATTGGGGGTAAGGGCTACTCAGGGGGGCAAGAGAAGGACTGGATGGTGCACCTGAAGGAGGATATGCCGGCCTTTGGAATGAAGTTCGAAGGGTGGTAAAAGGATGCACACAAGGTCGGCAGATAGATGGTTTCGACGGGTAGAGGAGGGAGCAGAGAGTCAGTCGTGCGGAAATGGCATGACACGGAGAGATGCAGAGCTGCAGAGCGACACGCAAAGGCCTGCAGAGCGACACGCAAAGGCCGCGACAGCACCATCCACCGTCGGTATCTCTAAGCGGCCGGGGGGAGGGAGGCGTGGGGAGGGGGCGGGGAGGGGGGGGGCGGGGGGCGTGGGTGGGGCCCTACCAAGAGACTGAGGTCTGGGTTTGGCCATCATCGTCTTGAAGCTTGTGGGCCTTCCAATGGCCGTCACAAGTTAGCGTAACGACGCCCTGACTTCTTCGCCTTGTTGCGTTCTCCCTCCAGTGCTATTGATGCACCTGATACTCTCTATGAGCCCAATGCCGCCTTTAGCCAGTTGTTGAGGTTATTAGTGGGGTATTAGTCCGTTTGACCACTTGCAAAAGGTCAACCAATAGCGTACCCAAACTACGCCTTATAACACTCTCCCCCCCTGAAACGGCGGGATAGCAGGTCGGCCGGATATACGGCGGACCTCTGTCAATATCCAAGCCGTTTCATTCCCTGGGGTACCAGGGAGAGTATTTTTCAAATTCGACATGGGGAAAATCCGAAAAGTTTATTATTGTGGATGGTGGGGATCGAACCCACGACCCAAAAAACCCATGGTCTGTCGACGACGCCATTTATTTGTTAAGTTTATTAGTGGGGTATTTGTCCGTTTGACCAATAATTGCAAAAGGTTAACCAATAGCGTACCCAAACTAAGCCTTATAAAACAGTTCATAGAGTCTGCTAGTTAGTATTGTGGTGTTGTTTTCCTTTCCTTTTTTTTGCTTCCTCACGTCTTTTCTTTTTTTTTCTTTTCTTTTCTTTTCTCCAATTGACTTGAGTCTGACGTGCGCATGCGTAGTGATATAGATATACCACGTTTAATATGTTACGTGGTAGTCTTTTCTGGGTGGTAAAATCGGTGTAGTCGGGTTTTCCAAGCGCCAGTAGTGCGACGTATGTACCAATGTGGACCTGGCACATCGTAAGCTGACTCCCGATTTCACTTTTTTTTGTAGTTTTCTGGCGGAGGCATGAACCGCGTCAGCTATGACACATATGCGTCTACCTGGTACCACTTTTTTTGGTTTCGTTTGTTTGTGTTTTTTTTTTCTCGGAGATATTCCTCCACTCCAGAGTGACTGGAGCCTGTCCTGTGACCGCGGGCTTAATTATGCGAATTAACGTGAGAACAACAACAACAACAACAACAACAACAACAACAACAACAACAACAACAACAACAACAACAACAACAACAACAACAACAACAACAACAACAACAACAACAACAACAACAAATGCTCGTGTAAAACAATTTCTGCACGTTGAGATCCTCCTGCGATCTTGCGATCCGATCTATCTACTAGTGATCTTCGGATCTTCTTGTGATCTTATTATGATCTTCTGTATTGAGATCTTGAGATATCGCGATATCGCATTTTCTATCTGCTGGATGGAGTCGAATGTGAGATGTTGGAATGCCAAGCGTTATTATAGCGTTATAATTTTGAGTTGCCCTTCGACGCCTTCGACAATACCTAGTAGTAAGGTAGGCCGTTCCGGTCGATGTAAATAAATCGAATACCTGGTATTCTTGTCGACCTTCAGAGTTGTTTGTTGGTCTCTTTGCGGATGTGACGCTTCGGCCCAAGAGTCGGCGTGGGTCGCGGAGAGGGAGGGTGGCACAATGACATAGGAGTCTGGCGCTTATACGCTACATACACTCGTCGGCAGGCAGTATAAATTGTAATAAATGTATTTTACAGTTAAAATCCCATACCTCATGGTAGTACCTCGTAATAGTTGATGCGCTGCGCCGGCGGCACGCCCTTTTGTTTAGTTCTTTATTTCTGGTTCTGGTACGAGTGGGCGCCTAGCTGGTATATACTGATTAGATGTACGAGGTAAAATTGGTGTGATCCACACAGTACAGTACTTGTATTCATAGTGATCTCCCTTTCTCCTTTGAAGGTCCGCGTGACGGAACTTTCATCTCCAATCGAAAACTACCATAGATCGACATGATTGGTCAATCATATTATTACAGGATTTTAATTGGTGGGTTACAGACTTAAATATAAGAAGCGTTATACTATTAGTAATGTTATTCAAACAGTCTTTACATTTTTTAGGGTAGCTTTACTGCCGCAGCGGTACGCCCAATATTCATTTTCTTCGATTTTGTTTGTGTGCGTGCAAACTTTCATCACATCAAAAATTTCATCACGTCCCACACACAGCATTGAACGTCTGGACTTCTTGTTTTCTGCGCTGGATCACTTCTACAGCCCAGCAGCAAAACAAACCGTCCCACGGCAACGGACGAGCTCTTCAGGCAAAACAAAGGACCCACAAGCCGACCGCAACCAGTGCACACGGCGATCCTCGGCGTTAGTGGCTGAATCCTGGCGTCTCGGCGCGAATCCTGGAGTCTTGGGGAGGAAATAACAGAGATCTCATTATAACATATACACAGGCGGGCGTGCACGCACATAGACAAGGATGCTTGAGCACGGAAATCGTTCGACATCGCCCCTCGAGCCTCGGCTCCCGACAGACCCTTGCAAGGACAACCTGGCAATGTGAGTACATAGCGATCCCCGTTGTTGTTCCTCGGTGAAGTCGTGGGCGCGAGACACATGCCCCCAGTTGTCGGTGGGGCGGCGGCTGTACCAGTATAACTTTGTTTTTGGCTTGAATTTGATTTTCGAAAGAACCGCGCGTTTTCCGAAGCACTTTGCTGCTGCCCACGCGGGCGTTGCAACATAGATCAAACTCGACGGAGGATTCCCAGGAGCAACCCCCCGCGGCTACCCCTCCCGTCGACTGGTAGTAGTGCCGTGTACTTGCGTCGGGCAGTCGGTGCCAAGAGTTGCAGCAACTTGCGCTGGCAGTTCACTCCGCTACGCCCCGCGCCAAAAACGTCGATCTCCATCCCGCAAGCGGTTTGAAAATATCAACATTTGAGTCAGTACAAGTACGTTCAGGTTCCTTGTACTGATTGTTCTTCTTTCCTCTCTATTTTCTTTGTTTTTTAATCAACATATTTTGATCCCCGCATTCTAAAAAGTATATGTTTGATGTTGTGTTCGGACCTTCCTTCCAAACCTTATTCGTCTCGTGCTCTCGTTTTGTTGTGCACGTTTTTTTTTCCGGCGCTGTGTACTTCGCTGATACTCCGCTGCAGGCCCCCCCCGACATCCCGACAAGCTCCTTGGGGAGCCGTGCCGACAGGAGCTAGACAGATGCCTTCCACAGCTGGACGGCTTGCAGAAGCACCGGCAGCAGCGGCCTCAGTCGCGATGGTGAGACAAGGAGATGGAGAGGGGGAGATGATATCGAAATCGTGCGCGTGTGTACGTACGTAGCACGCGGACGTATGTCGTAATCAAACGCAGACAATGTTCGGGAGATTTTGATCTTTTTATCTGGATTATTGAATGAAAGGAAGCATCTTCGTCACGTGCTCAAATCGTCGGGAGATCTTGGTATTTTTATATCGGTTGGAGTATAGAAGGGGCGTCGTTTGCCTGCGGAGGGATGACGCAGAAATACCGAGGAGGTTGGGCTTTTGGTTTTCATTTTTTGGTATGATTTTTTACGTCAGAAAATTCCTCGTAATTATTACCGTGCAGTATATCGGTACACACGGGGGGCACAGACGATGGTGACTGCTATTGCCAGCCCTGTTGCTGCTGCTACTACTGCTGCTGCTGTTGCTGCTGCTGGTGTTGCTGTTACTGCTACTGCTGCTATGCCAGGTATATGATACTGATAGTAGTTGTGGTGGCTGCCCTCGGCACGTTGCCTGAATCGCCCTCAAGACATTGCTAGTCGGCAAAACAAGCATAGCTAGCAGCACCCTGCGGGCAACCCGCCCTACCTACCACGTGCCACCTATATGCCGTTGAAAAGAAGGGTTCATTCACCATCCGAGCCCCGCTGAGCTTTATTTATTTTCAGTCGGATCGTGTGTATCGCAACACAGAACCCATGACTCGCTGAACAGGAAAAATATCGGTTTAGTTTTGTAACACCAGCAGCAGCAGTAGCAGCCTTGTACGTACGTAGCCCTCCCTTCCCATACCGCCGTTAGCGCGTAACTGCTTGCTTGTTATTTCTTGCAACTGATGCAGCAGCAGAAGCAGCAAGCCAGTGCCCGGTCTGCCATGCTGTCTACGGTGCAGCCCGCAAAATCTGGGGTATCCCCCCTTTTTTAGATTTACATGGCGCGCGCTGTGGAATACCAGGTAGTGTTGATTTTGTTGGATGTTGTGTTTTTTTTATTGGGGTATTGCTTCTTACAAGAAGAGAAGTTCACGAAAATCGGTTAGGGTATGGGAAGGTACGCCACGTTATTAAATGGTAAACGGCATCAGCAGCAGATAGATACCCATGATATGTATGCGACAACGGCACCGAAAACGATCGCCAACAAAAACTACCGCACACGAAAACCACCATCGAAACAACAACAACAACAACAACAACAACAACAACAACAACAACAACAACAACAACAACAACGGCAACCTGAAATACCGCCAACACCAACAACTTTTAAATCAACATCAATACAGAACAAGACGGCTTGTTTCAGGTCCAGTCTGGCGTACGTTTGTTTGAATCTTCGTTTGAATTTTCGGCTTCGACCTACTTACTACATACCTGGTATAGCGGAAGGCACGCGGTACGCTTGTGTATATTATAATATTACCTGGTATATATTTATTCTTGTTGACCCTGGCATTAGCAGGGGAGTTACCGACCTGTATCCTTCACGAGGGCACACCCCGTAACACGCGCGATATCGAAGTATCACAAGTAGCTTGCCAAGCTGAGTAATCATCGAAAATTCCTTCTTGATCGATCTCACAGCTGAAGTATATTCTTCATTTTTCTTGCTATTATCGGCGGCCCCGATGATACACTGTATAGGGGGCGAATCTCGTTCAGCTGCTATTGGTTCAAGGCTCACACGAGTGCATTTTCGTGCTCGTGGGGTATTTTTCTTGCGGAAAAATTAACAAGCGGAAAGCGCGAGGAGAGCGTTAGCTAGCTTAACTCGATGAAAGTGGGTGAGCATAACAAACAAGCTTAAAAGTGGGAATGCTGATGAAGTCTATGCGAGAAAAATGAAGGCAATCACGGGGGGAAGGGAAGACACCTGAGACCACGGCTTGTATTTCACTGACCATCTAGAAGGTCGCTGAGGGTAACAGCCCTTTCGAATCGAGCTCGAAAAAAAAAGTGGATACAGTACACAAAAAAACAGGAAAACGCGCTCAAACGCACTTAGCCAGCAAAGCAATGGTAAACGAAAAAAGCTCTAATGGACCGCATACATCATCCGCAGTCAACACCCTCCTCACACCAGCTCAGACCGGGCCGCCGTTCGGATTGGCACACCCCCTCCCTAATCAACCAGCTCTCCCCGCTTACCCGCCGTCTACCGCTCGAGCTCCGACAATTCAAGATTTGTTTCAAAATTATTGTTTTTGGATCATTTTTATCCTCGCAGGATAGCGAAAATATCAATCCGATTATTATCGGCAATCCGATTATTTTCGATTACTCAAAATGACGGCAGTCTAGAACACCAGGAGGGCCCGTACAGGCTTGAATTGAACACTTACTTGAGAAGGAGCACTCTACGCTAACTTCAGTACAACGGCCCCCGAAGTTTATAGTTTTCCAGATAATACCGACCTTGCCTTTCTTACCCTGTTTCTTGTTAGCTGTTCTGTACCTGGCGCAGCAGTAGACGATTATAGCGAGCGTATATGATACGAGCCATAAAAAACAAGCCACACGGCGCAATGGAAGCCCCCGCTTCCGCCGCCGCCGCCGCCGCCGACTGCGCCGCGAAGCATGTTCTTTTTCTGAAAACCTTCTTCCCTCCGTTTTATCCATTTTTGAAAAATAAATCTTGTTCTGTTTTTGAAAATTGTTTCGCCCGCGGACAGTTGAATGCATCAGTAGGACATGGTTGGGTGTTCCTTGTGCCATGTCTGCGCCGGCACACGTCACACCCGGTACTCCCACCATGTTATATTTTGTGCCCATACTGAAGCCGGTACAAACGTATATACAGCAGTACCTACAGCAGTCAAGTATATTTTTTTGGGGGCGTCCTTGAGTTCGATTCCCACCGTGGTGTGCTTTTGAGGTTGTTAGCAAAAATGCGAAAATAGAATCAACTTCTGAGAACGCCTAGCAGCGTCGGTAGGCACAATTCGACGCGACTCGACGAGGGGAGAAAATTCTGAATTATTCTCGCCATAAAAATAAAGGCACGCACCGTAGTGGGGAGGGGGGAGGAAGGGCCCGCTATGTGACCCCGGATCTGAGCTACGATGGGGGGGGGGGGGGCGAGAGTAAAATGCGAGGATAATAAATGGGATGGAAAAAATGTTTTGTACGAAAATCGACGAAAATCGTACCCGTGGTTGTAAGTTCACATTTACAAATTCTCGTCGGGTTTACGACGACTTTTTATTGTTTTGCTCCTTTAACGGTAGTCCGTGCCCGCCCTGACACCACGTATGGTATAATAGACATAAGATATAATATAGTGTCATCTTTATGTGATAATATTTTATTTTGGATTTTTCATATGTTTTTAATCTGATTTCCATTCATTTTGGAAATATCTACCAGGCAGCAGCCGTATACAGTAATCCGATTTTGAACACGAATTCTTATTCTCGGACGATTTAGAAATCAGAAATTCTTACCCACAAAGGCCGCCGAACAAAAGAAGCGGGGGCGGCGGCGGGGGGTGGAATGACTGTTTCGGTTATTAAAAGTTCAACCCGCCACCTATATCCTGTTTTCTATCTGGGTTTCGGGATATCCGGGATACAACAGTACCGGGATAATAAATTATTAACGCTTCTACAATTTGTAAAATTATTTATGGCTTACTGTTCGCCGGGCTTTCTGGATGATCACCACTTTGACCGGCGCCTCCATCTGCGCACTACTGCTGTCCTTCTCCTCTCTCTGCCTCTTTTCAGTGTGAGTTATACTCGTATTTCAGAGTTAGTTTATACTGCAGTAGAAATTTGAAAGTTAGGTCGTACCTTTTTGCTCTTAATAGTGCAAAACACAATCGATGGGTAGAACGGTTTATACAGCAGTGTGAAGAACGTTTTTTCGCTACTGCAGCAGCTATTGAGTGCAATCGTCGAAGGGCAGAAAAAACGGTGTGGGGTGAGGAACATTTTCGCTACGGCAACTAGTGCAATAATCCAACTTCCAAGTGCAAAAACTACAGCTCGTTGCCAACGCCAGACACCAAAACGTGCCCCCTCAGCCAATCACAACTGCAAACAGCACCGCAACCTACCGGTAAGCGAACACTTCCTTTCGAGATAGGGTTGAAGGCAGATTATAGGCGAAACGAGCACAGCGTCCGAGTCGTTGATGTCCCTTTGTACTCCGATAATTACACGCCCCCCCCTCCCTCCCTCTAGGTCTCGGGATCACGCAAGCTATCGTTCCCCCCCCTGCATCCTACGCCCCCCCTCCCCCCCCTCCCCCGAAAGGTAGCGTAGCTTGTCCCGCCGGCGAACTTAGCCGGACCCCAACCCCCGCCCCCGCCGCCAGCGCCTTGAGGCCACGTAAGCTAGCGTATGATACCAACCAGGCATGCATTACATGTATGCAGGTAAAATCCGTCTTTTCGCCCAAAGGCCTGTTTTGGCGGGCGTAGCTTATATAATACGTGGCACAGACGTACAGGCACGGGCACAACGATTTTGACAATTTCGGCTACATTTATCATATCATAACATCGTGTTGTTTGTACGACGCTTTTACCGGTGTACCTGGTATGTATCTCACGTGCATCGTGTCATGTTGTAACTCGGGTATATTTGATGAGGTTCTGAAGAGAGCGCCTGAGTTGAGCGTGTTTTCCATTAGTTATGCCGAGTTTCTTCGTGACACCAACGTTGGTGCACAGAGGTGGGAGCACGGTTTTGTTGCGCTCACGACTTTCTTCGATTTCAATACATAGGGTAGTCTGCTGCTGTGGTATTCATATGTTTTTGTTTTTTTTATATCCTCCGGTGGATGGGGAAATTCATATGATGCCAGAACTCTTCCTTCTAAATTCGAACCACCGCCGTGCTCCCGCTTGATACCCTGCACACCTGATCCCGCACCACGCCGATCTGATAACCTACAGCAGTATGATATGCTGCGGCTGTTTGCGAGTACACGCATTTATACGACTCGTATCTCGTATAATGTTTGTGTAACCCTTTTTTTTCACACACATCTACTTTCCAGCTTGTGGACAAGCCGTTGTCACATTTTCCCCCCCGGTTCTTGCCATCAATTTTCAGCGCGCATAGGATTCAGCAATCCCTCTGCTCATCGATTTTTCGAGTATTTGTTGATAACTCACGCTCTGGCGCTTTCCGCAAGTCGATTTGTACACTAGAGAAAGTCCCCACGAATTTATACGAGTATGCACCCGGGGGGATTCGAACTCACGAAGCTGAACTATACCAGGCTCGAGGATAACCTGATGCGCCACCGGGGCGACCGGCATCCTATCATACCCTGTACACAGTGCGCTTGTACGTACTGGTTCACGAATGATGGTGCCAGTTGTACATTGCAACGTACACTATGTTGCTGTTGTAATCCCATAGTCTAAAGGTACTGCTGCTGTTAGTCAATGTTGTAGTGATATGACAATGATACAGGTATTGTGTCCGCGTATACATACATATATATATACAGCATGGAGCAGCATAGTACGTTCAAGTGCTCATCTGATATTATAAAAATTCAAATACACTCCAGCTGTGAGATCGAAGATTTCGTCGAAACTCATATTTGCAAGCTGTGTGTGATACTCCGATCGCGCGCATTACGAGTTGTATATGTATCCGATGTGCTGAAGAATTGTACGCCCAGCTGCTTGCTGCTATTGTTGTAGGTTTCGGCGTGGACTATTATTCCGATACACCATAAATAAGCATCCTGACTTCGCGTTAGTAATAATAATTGATTCTTCGTACCGGTATGTTTTTTGCCAAAATGTTTGTCGCATCTATGATGCCAGCTGTTCAATATCTCCGCGTCTACGAAGTATTTACAGCAGTTATGTCGTTAGTTATGTCATACTGCTGCCGTTGCCCGCCATTTTCACGGTTAAATGGAAAATTATGCAACATGCAACATCATGAATGACAAATCTTCCTTTTTGGTTTATTTTTGGGACATATTTTTCTTATTGGCTGTACGGGGTCGGTATTTGAGCTCGACGTTATTGTCAAAGGGGCAAGAGTAATAATAGTAGTAATAATACAACAATAGTAATAATAATAATAATAATAATAATAATAATAATAATAATGATAATAATAATCGTTGTAATAATATTTGTACGAATAGGAATATTATTAGCAATAACAGCAGTCAAGTAGTAAAAAAGCAACAATAATAATGAAATACGGAGTAATAATGAAAGTTTACGACACAAGTCGTAGTGCAACAGCCGTAGCAGCAGTGTGTCACACGGCCGTTCAGTGTTGGCGGCGTTGGGGACTATAATTTTGCACTTGACAAAACTATCCGAACCTTTTTTTATACCAGGTATGTTTCGTTTCGTTTCCTTTCGTGTGCTTCTGCTTGTGTTATCAGTATGTGTTTTTTTGTCCACACGACCCCAACCCTTTGTCTCTCCCTCCTGGGTATTGTGTGTCCTTGTTTGTGCGTGTTGTCTTTTTGTCCTCCTGACCCGAACCTTTTCCCTGTCTTCTGTGTGTTCTGTGTCCTTTTGTCCTCGTGCCCGCCTTCTGCTCTCTGTCCCTCGGTACTTCTATACATGAACGGACGGATATCTCTGCTGCAGCCCCTTTACTCGAAGGACTCAGCAGCAGCAGCAGCAACAACAGCAGCAGCAGCGCAACAGACGCACAGGCCGGCAGGCGTGCCCGCAGGGCAGGTCGGACAGACCATGCACACCACCATAGACAACAACACTTCCACCTCCAAGAACACCACTAAAACCAACGCCAACAACCACAGCCACAGGAAAAATAACACCATCACCACACCCAGCGACATCATCAACATGAAAAGGAACAGCAGCACATGGCCTCGCAGGAGCAGCACCACCTCCTCTCGCCGTCGCGCCGGCTCCGGTAGCAACGCCCCCGCGCGCAGCCCTCTCGCCCTGTACGGGGACGGGGCATTCCACTCTTTTGCTGTCTGCGGAGCCCCAGGATGCCAAGTTTGTAGTTTGGATGGAGGCGGAAGGGACGAGGCTTCCTTTTTCTTGCGCGACAGCAAGAGCAGCAGTATTAAGATTTCGGGGGAGAGCGCGAGACCTGGGCGGCGCCTTATTCCTCGTTCTTGCGAGCACTGCCGCATGACGTACATACCAAAGCTGGCGAGTGATGCTCGGGTGGGTGGGCGGAGCGGGCGCGGGGATGTTTCTGAAGGAGAGAGCTACACGAGCAGGAGCAGCAGTCGGAGCAGCAGCCGCAGCAGCAGGAGCAGCAGCACCAGCAGCAGCAACAGCACCACCAGCACCAACAGCACCGCTACGAGGAGCAGGACGAACAGCAATGACGATGACGAGGAGTTGCGTGGGCAAGCATTGACGACTTCTGCAGTAGAGGCGGCGACGCGGGGGGGGGGGGAAGCGGTGGTTGTCGTTCTAGAGGGGAGCTTGGCGGGAGGTAGTCTCGGTTCTTCGACCGCGTCTCTCCCGAAGGGCAGCGGTGACTGCGGTGGAATGGGGGAAGAGGAGGAACAAGAAGAGCGGCCGTTTTCTCCCTTGGTTGGGGTTAGAAACCCGTCCCCCTCTACCCCAGCCGACCATTTTAGCAACGCAAGCAGCAGCAGGAATAGCAACAACGGTGGCGTGTACGGTGGTCGCGGAGGAGGCATGTACGGGGGGGACGACGACGACGAGTTTCTCCCGGAAGGGTTCTGCTCGGGGGACTGTAAGATGAGTTACATGCTGACCAATCCGGCTGCGATTAGGCGGCGGAGAGCGGCGGCGGCGGCGCGGGCAGCGGCGAAAGCGGCCGAGGAGGAAGCTAGCCAGGAGAGATCTAGGAGGCGACTAGCGATTGAGCAGCAGCGGTGGCAGCAGCTGCAGCAGCTGCACCAGGAGCAGAGGAAGCAGCAGCAACAGCAACAACAACAGCAACAGCAGCAGCAGGACCGGCAGCAGCAGCAGAGGTATCAGCAGCAGCAGCAGCAGCAACAGCAACGGCATCAGCAGCAGAAGCAGCAGCAGCAACAACAACTACAACGCTGTACGGGCGAGCGAGTGAGAGAGTGAGAAGAGAGTGGGTGCGTGAGTGAGATTCGGGACGATGCTGTCCGGTACGGTCTTCCGCCAGTGCCCGGGCGTGGGTTGGTTGCCGGCAAGAGCATGGAAAAGCCACAGAGAGGGGGGAAGAGGTTGCTGGTCCGAGGGGGTGTTGAAAGGGCATTGATATCCGCAAGAGAGTCCGAGGCGGTGTTGAAAGTACGTATAAACCCCTAAGAACTACAACCGGTGAAGTCGAAACGATATATAGCACCGAATGAAGAAATCGGGCGGTGGGGAGGAGAGGATAGGGGATGTGATGTATACTCCCCTCCTGCTGTTCCTGCTGTGTATACCTTCTGATTTTCTTTCATGTGGTTTTTCGCGCGCTTCCCCGAGCGAGACCCGACACAGGATACATGGAAGGCGTTTTTTTGGCCGGGATGGCTAGATTCCCTTGCTGTCCCGCCGCTCCCTCCCGCCTCCGTGCGGGCTGCGTGTGCAACTCCTTCACCATCCCTCCCCCCGCCTGCCTCCGAAAAACGCCTCAGTGAAAAAATATGTCACAGGGGGCCTTCTAGAACGTTTTTCATGAATAGATGGGGGTGCTCAGTGGAGTTTAGGTTTCGTTGTTGGTGTGCGGGCGTTTCAGCCCGGGTCTTGTCGGAGTGGGCTAAGCTAAGCCCAGCTCAGGTGTCATTTTTTTTCCTTGATTTTTTCCCGTTTGATGGTACTGTTATTGTCTGAGCTGGTTGTGGTGAATGGTGTTGGGATGGGGTTGTGAAGTTAGGGGTGTTTGTTAGTCGCGACTGGCGAGAGAGCCAGTCCGCCAGTGTCGGGAGTTACTGGAGGTGGATGGGCCCAGGGGGACGGGGGGGGTGCATAGGCGTCGTCCCTTGAAATGGGGGGGTGACATCTTTGCCTCCCGCTGTCCCGTGGTGCAGAGTACATATGTGAAATACGTTGTTTTTTCCCGTTTCAAATGCATTGCATTTTTTTATATTGAGATGAAATGGCGCGTGGGGGTGGGATTGGTGAGCGAAGGTGTTGTGAGCGCCAAGTCAGACCCTTTTATGCATGTTGTGTATTGTTCGTGACTTTTTACTTCCGAGAGAGGGAGAGAGGGAGTTGAGTCGAAGGACAAAAGAAATGTAAAACACTGGCGAAGTAATTTTATTTTTCTTGCCCTCGCCTACGCGCGGGGCGCGCCTTTAGCTTATAGTAGCTATCTATGGTTTTGATGTATTGTCGTGTAAAGCCTAGCTTGGTCGCCGATGGTTTTGCTAAGAACATTTGGGGAGAAGTTTATGTGAAACTGCCGCGAGCATCGGTGATGTTGTGGCTAATCGGTGGGGCTGTCATCGGCGGTATATGCATGCAAGCTCAAGTTACGTGTTTGTCTTTACACAATTATTGGAACGCCCTCTGCTTTCCCAATACGGGGGGAAGGGGGTGGTATTTTTACGTCTCTTTCTGGCGCGGTATGTAGTGAAATATAAGCGCTCTTCGTGTTTTTGGAGTAATCTCTTTTACGCCCGTTGAATGCTCGGATTGAAAGGGGCGGGAATGGGATTGGGGGGGGGGAGGGAAGGTGGTATAGTGAAAAGGCGGGGGGGGGGGGGATTCTTGGTTCAGTCAAAACAAGCTCCAGCTTCAACTCGAAGTATTGCTACAATAGTCGTAAGTGAGTACCGTATTCGACGTATCATGTCTATAAAATACAGACCAGGATCCCCTCCCCTACTCAGCGATGAGAGAGTGCCTGAAGTTCCACAGTCGGCTATTCTGGCAGGTAGGTTGCATGCAGCTCACGAGCTGTCGCGGTCCAATATATCGCTCTGTGCTTTGTTTTGCCCTCGAGGCAATAAGCGATGGGCGGGTATTCGTGGATCTCGTTTTAGATCTGTAGGCTATTTCGGTGTGACTGGCCTCGATCGGGTGGGTGGATGGGTGGGTGGGTGGATCGGGCCTCGTTTTTGTTTTTCCTTCTTTTTTGTTTGGCGTATATATATATATGTATTTGAGTCGCCACTCAGTGTGTGGCGGTTCAATTAATTTCGGCGTGCGGTGTCCCGAGGTAGGAAAGTGCGTCTGCCAGTCGACGCGACACAGTGTGTGTGATGTGGGTTTGGTGGGTGTGTGGTTCTTTTTTTTTTGTTGGGTTGCGACGGCAATAAGCTACCAACCAGCAGGGTAGGATGTTTCAGCTATAGCCAGGGCAGTAGGGAAAGCCATTTCGTGCCCGCAGTTTTCTGATTAGTCACTTGCTTGGGTTGCAAATTTTGATTGGTTGAAAATCCTTGGTCGACATGTGTCTGATAGATGGTTATGTATAGGCAAGCAGCGCTCGGTTCGGAATAGGATATATTGGATTGCTGGGTGGGGTTGGATTGGACTGGGTTGGATCTAACCGGATTGGGTTGGACTGGATTGGCGTGTCAGATAGCCTTCCTTTGCCCCTCCTCGTCCTACTTTTCCTCTCTCCTCCGCCTTCTTCTCCTTCTGCCCCCGTGCTACCTTTCAGAGTACGGTGATGATGGCGATGATGACCTGTCTGTCTGGTTGCCTGTCTGCCTGTCTAGTTGCCTGCCTGCCAGCTTTTGTATGACGACGGGTATACGCCTGTTTGCTCTCCTTGAAGGGCGTTAGTTTGTTCCAAGTAGGTCCGGAGGGCGTTCGGTAATAGCCGCAGTGTGGGGCTTCAGCTCGCTGTTGCTAGGCCGCCCATTCCCTTCCCTAATACTTGTACTGCGTGAAGTGTTCGATGGCGACCTGGCTGAAATTGCCATATGCAGTACATCTATTACGTCTGATACATGCACAACAGTCGATCATCAGTACCTGGTATAACATATCGTCATGAAACTGTTTCTGTTTTTATTTTTTGTTTTGACGTTTCGATTTTTTTCGTTGGCTCGCGTCGTTTTTGTTTTTTTTTTTCTTCGGGTATACTATCTGTATTCGTAAAGCTGCAGTACTTCTACATATTACTGCTGTACTCTCTTCTTTGTCGAAGTACTAGCTTTGTATGTAAGTAAGTCACTTCGTGGCCTGAAAAACAAAAGTGTACCTTTGGCGGTAGCTATAATGGTTATTGGGTCCGCGGCTGTTCCGCCGGTATTGGGCATCCCCGGTTATTTTATTCCACGCGGTCGATCGTACGCGACGCGTCCGGTTATTCTGATGGTATTTCCTGAGCAGGTACCATTATTTCGTGTCTTGGATTAGGCGGCTGCTCTGGTGTTGTTCTTGCTGCGTGGATGATTGTTGCTTCGTGCTGCTGCTTGCTTCTTCTTGCTGCGGTGCTGTTGCTCCAGTTAACGGCGTGGTGAAACTTCGTGAGGTACTTCAGTCGTGGGTAGGGGGGGGGGGCGGTGCTTGACTTGCTTGGTATCGCGCTGCTCGGTTTAGCTGTGCTGTATGCTTGGCTTTGCTGTGCTGTGCTATGTATATGCTTGGCTTTGCTACGCTACGTATGCTCTGCTTTGTCTATCACGTTTTGGCACTCCTACTATACTATTTTTATATATACATTATACATATACACTACACCTGGTAAACATTAATACTACGGAGTAGTGTAACGATAAGGCTGGTCGTTCCAACGATTTGGGTGTTGAATCCTTTCGGTAGTCGATGGTCGTTTTCTCATTTTTTGGTGGCGTGGTGGAGGCGAGGGGTGGAGGTTTGTGCATTGATTGTCCCCCTCATTGAATTTCTTCCCTCCCATCGTAGTCCTTTTATTATTGTGTATCATTTACTATTCTTGAAGTTGTGAGGGGTGATTCGAGGGGAAGGTGGTGGCGAGGTACGGGGGGGAGGGGGTTGTTTGGGTGTGATTATTACGTGAGCATTGTTACGTTTAGCATGCACTAGCCAATAAAGAAAAAAAAAAAACGAGAAAAAGCTACAAAAAATGTGAAAAGAAAAGGTGCATCTCTTGACCGAATGTTGGGCTATTATTTGCTGTGCTTGCGCGAGGCACGCACACACGCGTGATTGCATTAGCATGCGTTTCGGTCGAGGTCGCCTGCTACTGCTCTCGCCTCTGCTGCCACCGCTACCGCTGTTATCACTACTACTGCAACGTGCGGTTGAATTCCAAGTTTAGTTTTGCCCGAAATGTGGTTGCTGGTGGCGAGATACTCGCACGTGGCTAGTGTTATGGACTGCTGACTCACGTTAGGCTCTGTAACAGAGAGGCGCGCTCCGTTGGCGTCCCTCAGGTTATGGCATAAGCTTCAGACGAAGGCTGCGATACAGGTGCACCTCATTTTCCTGAAGGTTCTGGTTTGAGCAGCTCTATACTACACTGATTTGGAGAAACGTTGGAAGTGCAACCTGACGAGCATCCGTTGGCCTAGGCATACAACAAATAATTCGTGAAGCACAAAGGGTGTTCCAACAATGTTGGCTAGTAGTTGAGTTGAGGAGGGAGTCCCATCAGTCAAAAAAGTTTTCTGGATCGAAGGTGCTTCCCCTGTCGTGTAATAATTTATTACGAAATGCATTTAGTATGTTGCTGTTATCATTGACGGATCATAACAACCTGTTACCTTCGGATGAAAGTGCGTGGAGTAGCTAACACTACAATCACTGTTGATGTTGACCCTGACAACATTCACAGAATAAGCGAGCGGCCGGTGTATCACGCAGCTTGCAAAGATGAGTATCGATCCTGCTTTGTCGAACTCACATCTGACGACGTGTGTTTGGAGGTTTTTTGTTACATACGAAGTACTTGTCAAGAGGCAAGCACTCTGTCAAGGCCGCGCGAGTGCTAGCATGATGAGCTCCAGCTTCGCAGAGTTGGTCAATCGCTCGGAGGCTAATTTTGTGAATTATCCGCACTTTTATGTGGTTGCGTCAAACGAAGCTCGTAACCTATTAGCGATATACCTACATGCGGCGTGATACACCTGTTGAGTTACTTCAGAGAGTCTGCCAAACAGAGGTACGAACTTGAGGTCAACCGACTGGTTGCATGAGCGGCAAGCTCTGCAAAGGGGATGAAAGAGAAGGTCCTCCAAAGCCAATCGTATTGTGGTCGTTGGTGCTGTAATGGCTGCGGAAATCGAGGCTCGCAGCCTATTGGCGATATGCCCGCATGTGGCAGGATAAACCTGTGTTGAGCTACTTCAGACAGGCTACCACATAAATGAGAGGCAAGGGCTTTCAATCGGGGTCATCCGACAGTTTGCATGAGCTTTTGAATTAAATAGCGATCTATTGAGAGTTGTCTTGGTTTTCGGCAGCCTCGGAGTGGAGACGATGGGGAAAAGATACGCGAGGAGAGTGCGTGGTGCACGATCCGTCGATCACAGCTCAACAAAAACAACAGCAGAGCACAAGACCCTGAAAATGCGGCAAGACCCTAAAGCTTTTGACAGAATAAAGCACCCCCGGGTAAACCTTAAATGGGTTTTGGGGTTCCGCCGCATGAAACTGTCCGAACTGATCCCACATTCTGAACACATGCTATGATACTCGCACAACCGCTCACTACACTGACACTGTGCTATTGTACATGGGCTGTATCGGCTTCTGACTGCTGTTGTGTAGCAAAATAGCTATCTTCAGTACGACTCCGCGATGGAGGGGACATTACGCCAAGTTGTTGTTCAAACACCAAATCGAATTACCCAACATCCACAACGATATATGATGTGGTGCTCGTACAACAAATATAACAGTATTGCACACATTGCAGCATATACTGCGTTCCTGCCGCCTTCTATATAGAAGGCGTGTGGTGCTACTAGTACGAGACAATTAAATGTTGCGATTACGTTGGCGCCATCCCAGGAGATGCATAATTGCGTCCTCGAATATATGTATATATATACATATCTTGATGATGCAGCGATCCCAGAAAGCGAAAATGATCGCCCAGCCTCAAGCGAGGATGGTGTTAAGCGATCCGAGACTCGCTCTTCCAGCATTCCTAATCGTGATGATGTTCAGCGAACCCATCAGCCCTGCACTATAGATAGATTATGCGGCAGTTCCAGAAGACGTTTGCCCCCGGTAATCGCATTACGCTGCTGTGGCCCGACCCCGAAACATGCTTCTCCGGCGACCCCATGTTGCCGCTGACGTGGCGACCCGGATGCTCCGACCGTCCCAGCGAACAATACTGAAAACGATCCCGGAAGGTACCATTGCGGCAACATCCAGCCTTTTATTGTAGCCATCTCATGAAACCGTCAATTTGGCGACCCCGTGTTGATACAATGTTCCAGCAGCCTATGACGTGTTTTCTCCGTAGACCCCGGGTAGTGACCCGGAGGCGTAGTTTCAACAGCTAAAATGGAAGGCCCTTGGCGAAATCATCGTTAAAGTATACTCTGTAGAGTTTAATCAGCGTCGTTAGGGAGGATTCGGGTGCTAAGCACAGCTCCCCTGTGCGCGCAATACGTCTGTGAGCGCGGAACTTCTTGGATATACCTTAGCACTCGGCTCCAATGTGCGAAGTTGGTTTACTTCGTGCGCGCGGAGCACCACTGTTGCCCAGCTCCACCGGCTGACTTCGTATTCTTCTTAGTGTCCAGCGGTCTCGTTGGCTTGCTCATGAATCCTGCCAGGCACGGTACTGCCTCTCTTGTAGAGCGACCTGCCCAACTCTACAGTCGAGCACTGTCCTTGAAACATGCAAAACGCAATAAATTTCCCCGTGCGACGCGGGTAGCACTTTTCGGCCCAAACATTTCCGACTAACAGGTGTTATTGTAAGAGCTTGGAATGGCAGATAATTACCCCGTCACCGGGTAATTTGCCCGTTTTTCTGTATTGTTAGGATAGCGTCTTGTACTCGAGATAATTATGAGACGGAAAGCGCACGCACATTTTCCCGTCTCAAGATGACCATCAAGACCGTGAGACTAATATCAAGCTGCTTCTCTCCTACTTCTGAGCTTAAGAAATTGTTATCACCGAAGGCATGCTTACTTGGCAGACCGGCAGGGATTCTCTGTGTCTTACCCCCTCATCGTAAGAAATGGCGTCGTCGGCGGGTTGCAGAGCCTATCCATTCGGAGGTGTGGGGATGGATTTTGATTGGTTTTGAGGAGCCAAATTTTTGACTGATGTTCTAGTTCGCAGAACCAGAGTTTCTCCGAATTTTCCATACGTCTGCATGTGCGGCTCATCAGGGTGGGCTAGTGTTATGGTACGTCCTTGGAAATGCTGACAATTACCTCACCAATGGGTGATTGGCCCGTTATATATTGTAATGATGATGTTTTTTATTCAGAATAATCAGGAGACGGAAAACGCACGCACCTTTCCGTCTCAGATGACCATCAGAAAACCGTGATGATAATATCACGCTGCTTCTCTCCTACTTCTGAGCTTAAGAGAGTGAGTAACACTGAGAGCATGGTTACTTGGCAGACCCGCAGGGATACTCTGTGTATCACCCCCTCATCTTAACAAATGGCGTCGTCGGCAGGCTGCCGGGCCTATGCGTTCGGAGGTGAGGGAACGGATTTTGATGGGTTTTGAGGAGCCGTATCTTACGACTCGTGTTCTAGATCGTACATAGAAGAAGCGGGGTTTCTCCGAATTTCCCATGTGTTTGCATATGCGGCTCATCAGGGTGGGCTGGTGTTATGGTACTTCCTTGGAAAGGCTGGTAGTCTCTTCACCAATGGGCAATTGGCCCGTTTTTGTGCTGCTATGATGGCGTTTTTTATTCGGGACAATTAGGAGACGGGAAGCGAACGGATCTTTCCGTCTCAGATTTTACCGTCAAGACCGTGAGAATAATATCAAGCTGCTTTCCGCCTACCTTTCTCAGCCCACGAAAGTGAGTAACACCGAGGACATGCTTACTTGGCAGACCTGCAGAGACACTCACTCTGTGTCTCACCCACTCCACTGTTAACACAGGGCATCTCAGCGGAGGAACTGCCAGGTGTCGTTAAATTGACTACACTACCGGTCGTTGTATATCTATCGGCCATGGGACCCGTTCATCGAGTTGCACTTTCCAGTTTTCATCAGGATCAGCGTGGGGCTCAAGTATGGACCTCTTCAATTGAGAAGCCTCAGAAAATGAGGGCACACCTCCCTGGCAGCACGCGTCTTTCGCTGCGCCGAAAAAAAAGGCGCGTCTACCTTAATTTCTAGTAATTGTTTGCCCTCCTGCCCCAAAAACACGTTTGGCGACGTCGTAAAAGCGACCCAACTCCAACCCCAACTCCAAGGGGTTGTCCGCGAACCTTGTATGCAGGTCAGGTGCTAGTATGACTATACATGTCAGTTGAAGAGGTATCTGTTGCGAAGGTGGCACAAAACCTAGGCTGCCGCCACCGGAGCTGCAGCTGCTGCTATGAACGGAAGAAATTTTCGCGGTAAAATCCCGCCTCGAAAACCCATCAAATTCGCCGCCGCAAACGCGTTTGGCGCAGTTAACCCCTTCAGAACCCAAATGTGTTCCCTATACTAATTCCAAGTAATTTCCCCCAAAAAACGGGTTTCCAGTTGCATGGGCCAACTCTAGTACCAAGCAGGTGCCCACGAACGGTTAGCGGTGGGGTAAATTTTATGGCGTACAGTAAGCCCCCCTCAGTAGTGTCGGTATGTGCCAGCCGATTAGAACCGCACTACTACTGCGTGCTGCAACCGGCACTATTCCGCACACTGGCACTATAGGTTATTCTCTCCCCACCTGTGAAAGGCGGTTTTAACGGCACTATAGCGGGCGACCGGCACTACTCAACCGGCAATGTAGAGGGATTGACCACTACTACTGCTGCTGTAGTATAGTCCACCAGTTGCAAAGGGATTACCTGCGATATTGCCCCCAACTCTTTGTTGAGTTGTAACCCCCGCCCCCCCCCTGCAGGTATTGCTATATAGAAACGGACGAGAGCTTTGTGGTCGGTCGTAGGTCTATCGCTCTTGAAGCGCTGAAGGGGGTCAAATTCTACCTTTTCAGCTCTTCCACCACTACCACTACAAACAAAGATCTACATCAAATTCGAACAAGTCTGCTGTCTCTCGAACCGCGTTTGGCGCACTACTAAATGCGATCCGACTCTAAAACTCCAAGTAGCGTGTTCACGACCCTTCCTGGTGCGCAGGGTACTACTACTAGCGTATATATAGGTATATAGACTACATACATACTTGACGCGTGCTACGATAATAGAGGTATACCTTTTTTTGGCGAAAATGGTTTCTGAATGCCGGGGATCCTTCACCCAAAATCGTCGGAAATCGGCCATTTTGTTTTGCATGATTCTCGTTGTGCATCTAGGCCATAGGATTTTTCATTCGGTGGAAGCAGTTTTTTTTTTTCCAAGTCAGGTTTTGGTTAAGAAGGACATGTCTTAAGCTCCCAAAATTGAGGAACGAGCCAATCCCGCAGCAGGAGTGCACCAGAAAGTCTCTTAGCTCTCCACATGAGGAGCTCAACATCCAACTCGAATTTGTTTTTCGAAGGAATTCGTTCGCACTAACCCGACCAAGCTCCTATGCCTCAGTCCTAAGCAAACATGTCCTCGTGCGAAGTTGCTTCATTAACCGGCAGTTCCCCACATGAGGAGCTCAATCGCCCAGGGACGTTTTGGCCCAATATTACAACTGCAACCCCTACCGTGGGATGACTCGAACCTTCGAAAAAAAAGTGGTGCCCCTCTGTCGTAGCCCGCGTTACTTCGTAACCACACACCAGCTGTCAGGGGGGCGTGCTCTTTTGTTGCTCGCCTTGGTCATATGACCGTTGGCCACGCACCCACTTTCGAGACGGAGCACCGTTCCTACTCCCAACGAAGACACACCTCCAACGTTTGTTTGGGCGCTCTCGCTGAGCTTTTTTTCCGTATATTACGCAATATATATATTTGATTATCCTATCCCCGTTCTGCTTCGCCGTCTGTGGCCACCATCCATCTCCCAGGATGGCGATCGTTTTCGCGCTGCTCCTCTAGTCTACCAAACTCTTCCATGTCACGTTCACCTTGTCAGGGGGGTAACTTCGACAATGATCTCAACAGTCAGCTCTCAGTTGCTGCCAGTGCCACTGCGGCTGTTGTTGCTATAAAACAGACGATAAGTTTTGCGCGGTGGGCAGAGTCAAAGGCGGACGTCTACATTGCCCTTGGAGCATGGACGGTGCTGCATGCGGTTCTTACTTCTTGCGTCGCCCTTGTGCTACTGGTCAAGGGTGGCCCGGCACGAATTTCCACTATCAACGGGTTGCCCCCGAAAAGGGAACTGATGGTGCTATTGACAAAAATACCGCTACCCTAACTGCACTATTACGGAGATCCATTGTGAACAGGGGTAAATGCCTATGGGGTCATAACTCTGTCAATTCTTCTTCGATAACGGTAAACGGTAGCTTGGATTGTTCGCATAGGCCTTACGATCACGGCGCAAAAAATATATATATGATGTTCTGGCCGAGATACTGCGAAAATTATGAGAAATTTCCGGTGAATTTGTAGCTACGTGATAGTCTAAGGTATTTACCCCTGTTAACAATGAATCTCCGTAAATAATATGTTATTGCAGTATCAGGTGCATATTGTCAAGTGTAGAGGGACTACCTACGACAAAAATAAGTCAACTCGAAGGAAGTTGTTACTACCCTTCCCACCACCACCACCGCCGCTGCTATAAACAGACCAGAGCTCTGCGTACAGGCAAAGTCGAAGAAAGGTGGTCATCGTCTTTTTTATCGCTCTCGAAGCGCGGGGGATGCAGTTCTCGTTTCTTACGTAGCTCTTTTGCTACCAAGTAACTGCCACCGCTGCTGCAATAAACGGATCAGACTTCTGCGTGCAGGCGGAGTCAAAGCAAGGTGATGATCATCTCTATCGCTCTTAGAGCGCGGGGGATGTAGTTCTCACTTAATGCGCAGTTCTCTTGCTATTAAGTAGCCGCCACCGCTGCTGCTATACACAGACCAGAGTTGTTTGTGCGTACAGGCAGTCAAAGGTGGTCCTCTCCCTATCGCCCCTTGAAGTGCGGTGGGTTGCAGTTCGGTCTCGCTTCTTGCGTCGCTCTTTTGCTACAAAGTAACTTGCTAAAAGAGCATCCCGGCACAAAATTTCAACGGCTAATAAATACCCGGTACCGGGGTAGACGTTAGGATATACTTAGTATATATTAATCTATACTCCGGCGGATGGGAAACATAAAAGTTATAAGCTCACCACACTTTCATGTTCTTTCATGTGTACTACGTCGTGTGTCGATTTAACTCAATCGCATTCGCAATCCAGCAGGTTTTCTGGCGTGTCCTCCAGTTCCCGGGATAGTGATAGCGCGACCTGTCCCTACCGGCGGTTCCCGTTACAATATCCTATTTTTTCATGGATGACACTGTTAATAATGCTTCTCCTTGTCTTCGACCGCAAGCGAAATCACAACGATACCAAATAGGTGTGATCTAGAGGATACATTAGTACGTGGTCCGTTTGACTAGTAGTGGCAGAAGGTTAACCGAAGGCTTACCCAAACTAGGCCGTATGCCCCCCCCCCCCCCTCCCCCCCTCCGGAATGGCAGGTTTCAGGTCGGTCGGATATAGTACGGGTGGATGTTCCTGTCAAACCCGCACAGGGATCATTTTCAGGGGGCCCGCCCGGGGAGAGTACTTTGTACTTTCCAGGTTGGGCTAAGCTAGTATCATACTGTGATACCTGGTACACTTTTATCTCTTTTCCCGACTGGCGGCACGGCCGTGATGGGCTCAACCCTCACCGAGTGAGTGCAAAAACTCGGTGCTCGTAGGGAATTTTTTCTTGACGATATTAAGAAAAAAAAAAAATGACGAGCGGAAAGCGCTAAGAGAGAGTGTGAGTTAGAGTAAAATTGGACGATAATCGACGAGCAGATATTATAGATGAAAACTGGGGATGCTGAACCCTGTCCGCGATAATAATACAAGAATACCGGGGGGGGGCGGGGAGGGAAGAGACTTGTGACCACGGCTTGTCCATGGACCAGAAGAAGAAGGTCACTGAGGGCAAAACCTCTTACTAAACTACGTGTTGAACGGGGGAGTAAAAATAGTGATGTTTGATCCTTTTAGCACCGCAGTGCCGAGATGGGGACAAAAACCTTGGAGTTAAACTAGGATAATTTTAGGAGGAGTTATCTAAAATGGCTTAAAAATCACACACACACAAAAAAAAAAATCCGCACTAGACACAGAAGGTAGGGGATAATTGTGAAAACGACCGCATCTATAATAACAAGTGGATATTAATACTTACTGCAGTAACACTAGCACTGCCACTGACGACATGCAGCTGCTGCTTGCTGCTATTAACGTCATTCTGTTGACCTTGGTACAAACCTATCACTGGTTATAAGGGTTTAAAAGGGCGGTCGTCGACCTACATATATCTGTAACGAGGACACACACACCACACAGAAATAAGCGCGATCGGAGTATCACACGTACAGCATGCCAAGATGAGTTTCGCCGAAAATCTTCGATCTCACAGCTGGATGGAGTGTGTTTTTCTATGTATGTTAAACTGACGGTCGTTTTTTTTGCGGGACGGTAGGAAAACAAAAAAAGGGCCATCCCCACTACTACTGGTGTTGGTCCTTGATACATACGTACGTGTGGGAAATGTAGTTCATAATACTTCTTATTACGCAGCCCTTTTTAGCTCCTTCTGATACTACTTCAGTAGTGTAACACACTAAATGCCACCCGAAGGCATGAGATGGAGCATGACCGTTTTGACGAGCTCCTCTCACAGGGCTGGCCAAGGGGTTTCGCAGGATCATTTCGGTTCTCTGATACACCACATGGTTCTGGAGATAACGCTTGGTTCTCATTTTAGGCTCCGTTCCCATTTTTCTGAAAACTCTGTTCTAAGGAATTCAACTGCTTGCTGTCGTCGTCGCTGCAACCCGGTTGCCCCCCCAAAGCGCTTTGGCTACTACTACTACTACTACTACTACTACTACTACTGCTGCAACTACCACTACTATTGCTGCTACTACTACGCTACTACTACTACTACTACTACTACTACTACTACTACTTATACTGCCACTCACTGCTGCATGCAGCTGCTATGTTAATAAGTCGATCGGAGTGTCACGCACACAGCTTGCAAAAATGAGGTTCGACGAAACCTTCGATCTCACAGCTGGACCAGGAGTGTATTTTTATTTATTTTTATAATATTATAAAAAATGAAAATACACTCCAGTAATATATAATAACATACATCCTTAACGAAGACACCCAGTAATACGCGCGATCGGAGCAGTATCGCACACAACAGCTTGCAAAGATGAGTTTCGACGAAATCTTCGATCGCACAGATCTGGAGGAGTGTTTTTTTTGTTTACATAAGTTATTAAATGTAATAAACGGGCGATGAAACTGCGAGAGAGAGGTAGATAGAAGAGACGAAAACAAGGTCATCTAATCTATGATTGGGCCGTCCTCGCGAATGTGCGGGGAATGCAATCTCTTTTTCTTATCATTCGATGCGAGTGGACAAGGGAAGAAGCGGCTCAACCAAGTTTTCTCGAGATAAAACTGAAGGCGCGTACCGTAGGGTGGAGAGGGGTCAAGAGCCGGCTCAGTTACCCTGGACCTCTACAGTGATAGAGTCCGGTCGCCCCGGTGGCGTATCAGGTTATCTTCGAGCCTGGTATAGGTCAGTTTCGTGAGTTCGAGCCCCGCCGAGTGCATACATACGCGTGTAAATTCGTTGGGACTTTTTCTTGTGCACAAATTGACTTGCGGAAAGCGCGAGAGCGTGAGTTAGCAACACGCGATGAAAAATCGACGAGCAGTGGGATTGCTGGACCCTATGCGTGGTACACATTGAAGGCAAGGACCGGGGGGGGAGAAGGGACGACACCTGTGACCACGGCTTGTCCAGAAGCTGGAAAGTAAAAGTGAGAGAAAAAAAAAAAAAAATGTCTAGGAGGGCGGGAGAAAAACAGCAAAAAAGTGCGAAGGCAGCATACTATAATAGAAAGAGGAGTGACAAAAAAAAGGAGAAAAAAGAAAACACGTACGAGTATCGTAGCCTTTTTGCTTCCACCGCGAAGCAGTTTGCCCCCCCCCCCCCCCCTTTACCACATTATTAGAACTGCAAATCGTATTCCATGGTATTTCCAACTATTGTGTAAAAAAACGAAAAAAAATGGTTTCCAGGTCTAAATGCGCTGGCGAGCGTAGCTACTACTCGTACTATGATACTGCCACTCACTGCTGCAGCTGCTGCTATGTCATAAACGGACGAGAAGTTTGCAGCAGGCAGGGACAAAAATAGAAGGACTCCTTCTACCCATCGACCGTGCTTTTTTTCTTCGGTTTCGTTTGCTACTGCGAAAGGGTAACTCGGAGACACGAAATCTCAGCTACTCTCATAGGCTACCCCCGGAAAAAAAAAGGTTCAACTCTAATTTCAAGTCATTTGTCAGCGAACAAACCTTTCTTGCCGTGCATACACACCAGTTGTAACGAGAGTATCCACGAAACCGACGATAATTCTGAGCTGCTGCTACTGCCACTGCAGACCTGTGCTGCAGTGGGCAGACCAGAGGGTTTGCGACAAAAAAATGCAGGAACAAAAAAATGCGATCCACTGTTAAATAAATGTAGTATTATTGACCGTCCGACAAACGTGAAGAACGCAGTTTTGCCAGGTAAGTGCTTCCTAGCACTTCTTTTGATTCTACCGCAAAAGAAAACAAAAAAAAAACGA
>JABAKD010000006.1:5303817-5346317 GCA_012845835.1 Undaria pinnatifida | reverse complement strand
ACGGGAGTTGGGTGAGACTCGTTCCTGCCAAGCCGTGCGTGACACTCCGATCCCGCGTGTTTGGGGTGTGTATATATATGCAATCGAAAATGAAGGATATGTCATCGAAAATGAAGGATATGTCATCGAAAATGAAGGATATGTCATCGAAAATGAAGGATATATAATCGAAAATGAAGGATATGTCATCGAAAATGAAGGATACGTCATCGAAAATGAAGGATATGTCATCGAAAATGAAGGATTGTTTGCTTTGGCAAAGAGAGAGGCCACAATTTTCATCACTGAGCTAGCAGTCGGCAGCTTATTGTCATGCCGTGCTAGACAAACTAGTACCCAAGTAAGTGGGCATGGTGTATCTTAAACCCACACGGACGCGTGCTACGATCGAGGCGTGCACCAATTTTTTTTCTGAAGGTTCCTCAATTTGGCAGCATTAAGACCCTCTCTCCCAAACACTGATTTTCGGAGAAAAAACAAAAAACCGCTGTTAATAGCGGATGAAAAATCCCATGGCCTAGGAACATAACGAGACTCATGAAAAAAAAAATCAATGGGGCGTATTTTCGACGATAGTGTTAGTAGATTAAGGAGCCCCGTTATTCAGAAAACATTTTCGCCAAAAAAAGGTACACCTCTATCGCGTCCACGGCCTTTCCCACAAGAGAAGTACATTTTGGGGGGGGAGCAAGCTCCCGATTTCTTATCAGAGGACCGGGCCACAAGAAAAAAAAAACTGTAAGAAACTCAGCCTGAGAGCACTAACTAGTAGTTATCCGACAAAAACAATCGTGCGGCGCACATTGCCACTTGTGTTGTTAACAGAGATACTTCGAAGTACACCGCAAAAACTCACCGCTGAGCACAAGAAACGAGACACTCAGCCTGAGATTTTCGCGGGGAAAATTTATTGAAAATTGAAGCGTGCCACGGTATCATAGAGGCAACAATTTTGGGCACTAAATCGTTTTCTGAATGACCGGGTTCCTTAACCCCAAAATCGTCATAATCTTCATTATTTTTTCTTGCGGGGGAAAATTCAGAAAAGTGAAGCGTGCCGCGGTGTTATAGAGGGAACACTTTTGGGCGCTAAATCGTTTTCTGAATGACGGGGTTCCTTAACCCCAAAATCGTCAGAACCTCGCTTTTGTTTTTTTTTATCGGGAAATTCTCTGAAAAATTGAAGCGTTTTGGGCGCTAAATCGTTTTCTGAATGACCGGGTTCCTTAACCCCAAAATCGTCCGAATCTTCATCGTTTTTCTTGCGGGGAATTTTCCGAAACATTGAAGCGTGCCACGGTATTGTAGAGGCAGCAGTTTTGGAGCTAAACCACTTTCTGAATGACGGGGTTCCTTAACCCCCAAATCGTCAGAATCTTCATTATTGTTTTGGCGGGGAAAATATCTGGAAAATTGAAGCGTTTTGGGCGCTAGATCGTTTTCTGAATGACCGGATTCCTTAACCCCAAAATCGTCAGAACCTCGCTTTTGTTTTTCTTGCGGGGAATTTTCCGAAACATTGAAGCGTGCCACGGTATTGTAGAGGCAGCAGTTTTGGAGCTAAACCACTTTCTGAATGACGGGGTTCCTTAACCACAAAATCGTCAGAATCTTCATTATTGTTTTGGCGGGGAAAATATCTGGAAAAATGAAACGTGCCACGGTAGAGGCAACAGTTTTGTATGCCTACTGTATTCGAGAGATGGACCAGAAGGCGGTCATAAGCCAGACTGAAATGATAGTGGACGTATCCCATCGGAATCAACCCAGAACCAAAACGTACCATACATAGCAGGCATGTTTCCAGCGGGGTGTGTGTGGCCGACATTCTGACATAACACGCACCATACCATCACCCGATGAAACAGAGAATATTCCCACATCCCAACAAGAAACTCTGCTACAACACCCGTACGTCAATCGCATCTCTCCGTAGATTACATGAACATACTGCTCATCAGGCACACTGTTAGTACTATGTTAATAAACAGAGTAGCAGTGTAGTATATATTTTACATGGGGTTGTTCATTGGCCAGGGCTAACCCTTTCCGATTTTCCCTACTTTTTTTTTTTCTCTTTTTTTGGGGGGGAGGGGGGATGAGGTACGTATGGCAGAGCTCTCTTTAAGCACGGAGCGAAGCATGCCACGGTAGATGTAGCACGTTTCTTCTTGAACGGTTTCTGGTTGACGGGGCGCCTTAGCCCAAAATCGTCCGGAAAACAAGGCCATTTTGTTCTTTTTTGGTCGTTATTCTCGTTGTGTTCCTAGGTAGGCCACGTTTTATTAAAAATCCGGTACATACGAAGCAGTTTTATTTTTTTGTCCACATCAGGCTTTTGGGAGAGAGAGGTCTTAAGCTCCCACATTGGGGAGCTTGACGAAAAAAAAAGTAGCGAGGACGCCTTTTGTCGTACCAGGCGTCGAGCCTCACAAGCAAAGTGGTGCACCTCCGCTGTGTAGCGTGTGTCAGTCGGGAGTGGGGGCGCGCGGAAGTTTTGTGTGGGACACATTATTGATTGTTGGATTGTTAAATTTTTCTCTGTAAGAGATCCACATTGTCACAGACATCCATTGTCACATCCATTGTCACACACACATTATTATAAAAATTAAAATACACTCCGTGAGATCGAATTTTTTGTCGAAACTCATCTTTGCAAGCTGTGCGTGATACTCCGATCGCGCGTATTACGGGTTGTGTGTCCTCATTAAGGATAGTCTATAGGTCGGCGACTCCCCTTATCACACACATTGTCAGGGTAGTAAGATATCTCTGCGTCTATTTTTTTTTCTTTCTGAGGGTGGTGGCTTGAATGAGGGGAGCTCTATATACGTAGTACCTCATAAAATAAGGCTTAGTTTGGGTAAGCAATAATAGGTTAACCTTTTGCAAGTGGTCAAACGGGACTAACACCCCACTAATACCTTCACAAAAATAGCGTCGTCGTCCGCCCGTATATCCGGCCCACCTGCTATTATCCCGCCGTTTCAGGGGGGGAAAGTGTCATAAGGCTTAGTTTGGGTAAGCGATAGGTCAACCTTTTGCAAGTGGTCAAAACGGACTAATATCCCACTAATTCCTTAACACGCACCCAAGAACATATTTTTTTGAGCAAACTGTATGTGGTAAGCGACTCGGTGACCAAACTCATGGCCTATACCTAGGCATTCGGAAAACTCGTGCGTGGATCAGAAGCGTTGATGGAGAAGATACCCAACACCGCCATCGGCGCGTGCAGGAGACGTGGAAAGATGTGCGAATTATATTATGATTGCCTCCACCGGAGAGGACAATGGAAGGAGGGGGAGAAGGGAAAGGGACCAAATAAAGCACAACTGTGTTGAGATACGGGCCAGGAAATAGATCGGAGGCACGTGCCTCCGATCTCAGAAGCCATCCGAGGCTCTGGTGGAATCGAACAAAGCTACGTCTCTACGAAGGCTAAGAAAGTGAGCACTCTCCGAGGACCCGCTCGATTGGCAGACCTGCAGGGGACACTCTGTGTCTCCGTCCGCCCAATACCCCTACATCGTCGGCAGGACAAAGAGAAAAAAAAAAATGTCTCCGCCCAATACCCTCCCTTACAACTGTCAGCGTGCGGTAGGCACAGGTTCGTTTTCGTACTTTACTTACAAAAATGGGAAAAAAAAATCAGACGGTTTGGGGGTTAAGAAACCCCGTTTTTCACCAAAAAAAACTATTAGGCCAAAAACGCCTCTCCACCGCAAAGGCCGCTGAACCACACATTGAAGTCAGCGTTTGCGCACAAAAACGCGTAGTACTGTATCAGTAGTTGCAAGAAATGCCAGGTGTGATACCACACAAACCACCACGCACACTGAGGAATTTTTTAGTAGCACAGTCAGCAGCTTACACCGCTGAAAATAGCTCAGTCGCTCTCGTAGCTCACAACCCCTCTTAAAAAACAGAAATCTAGCCGGGGCCAATACCCCGGTTTCTTCTGCCCTCCGACAACAGTATGGCGTAGATGATGCCGTTCCGATATTAACCGAGTATCCTTCCATAAAACAACAGCAGCAGTTGTTTCTCTTATCACCTTCTGCCAACCATTTCCCCATTTCATTTCGCCTCATCTTGTGGTTTTAGTTGCTACTTCGTTTCCGTACATATCTCTTCTTAAGGGAATCGGACCCCGAAAGAAAGCCTGACAATTTCCGAAAAAATAAGAAAAATCGGAAACGGATATAATATACGAAAGTTTGTGCGGAACACACTGTTAGCCTTTTGTCGAGACACGGTAGTAGAAGTATGCGACAACAGTTAAGAATCCCTTGTTTATGGCCAGGCTGGAGTTCTTGCGTAAGGAAAGGCGTGTCCTACACCACAATATTCAGCACAAAAAATACCATATTCTTATGTTTTTCCTTAAAAATCGAGCCTGAAATTCTGAAAAAGAATGCCAACTTATTAATCCTTGTAGAGCCCCCAAAACCCCTCCCCATACTAATTCCAAGTGATTTTGTTCCCCAAACGGGTTTCCAGTTGTTACGGCGTTAATGCTGTCCCGTTCTGTGCGCTAGAGGTCCCTCTATAGTGCCGGTTGAGCACTACTGCTGGTTGCCCGGTATATAATTATGAACCCTTTTAGAGCCCCAAAACCCCTCCCCATACTAATCCCGAGTAATGTTGTCCCCAAAACGGGTTTCCAGTTGTTACGGCGTTAATGCGGTCCCGTACTGTGCACTAGAGGTTCCTCTACAGTACCGGTTGAGTACTGCTGGTTGCCCCGTATATATTATAGCGCCTGTGGAATCGCTGGTTACAGATGAGAACAGCCAGGAGTGGTAGTAGCAGCGGCATTCAGCGCAGTGCTGGTTGACGCTATAATGAGAGGCGGTATTTCCGATATCGGCGTCTTATCTATATACCTATATTCTTAATGAGGACACACAACTCGTAATGCGCGCGATCGGAGTATCACACACAGCTTGCAAAGATGAGTTTCGACGAAATCTTCGATCTCACAGCTGGATGGAGTGTACTTTAATTTTATATATATATTTTCATGTAACGCGACCACAAAAAATGTTGGATATCCCTTCCCGCCCCCCCCTCCCCTCCGAGTTAAAACCCCGTCCTCCCCTCGCCGCTCACCGCTCACCGGTCATAGGACTACAGGATACATATACATGATAAACTGGCGCACTCCACAGCCGTCGGATTTTGCCCCCCTCAAAAACGGGCTTAATAGCTTCCGTGCGCAGATTGATTACTAGCACCCTTTCGACCTTGCTTGGTACAAGCTACAGTCGTCGTGCTGTATGTAGTTCTAAGGGGAGTCGTCGACTTATACCCTTAATGAGGACACACACTCAGTAACACGCGCGATCGGAGTATCACGCACGGAGTTAGCAAGGATAAGTTTCGACGAATATCTTCTGCTGTTGTTGTAGTTAGTGTAGTTTAGTTTATATTATACCAGGTATAGTATAGAGCAACTGCTATCATCGCGCTGTATATATACCAGTATACTTTATTATAATACAATTCGACGCGAGTCGACTAGGGAACAGAATGCGGAATTCTTCTCGCGATAAAAACGGAGGCATGTACCGTAGTGGAGAGGGGAGAGGAGGGCCCGCTATGTGACCCCGCATCAGAGTTACTACTGGGAGGGAGGGCGAAAGTAGTGCGAGGATAATAATGGGAGGCAATATAAATACACTGCTGTTACACTACTGTAGGCGTTGAGTTCCTCGTTACGACACTTACTATATACTCCAGTATTAATTACCGGCATCAGATTGTCTTCTCCCAACCGACTAACACAGGAGAGCTCCTAGATTTTTCTTGTGTCCAATCAAACAATCAATCAATCAATCAATCAATCAATCAATCAAGCAATCAATCAATCCATCAGTAACTACATGTTTGGAATTGGAATTATATATAACAGTCTCCTGTGACCACGGATTCGATTAATAATGCGAGTTAGTGTGAGAACAACAACAACAACAACAACAGCAACAACAACAGCAACAACAACAGCAACAGCGACAACAGCTACAGCAACAACAACAAACAACGACGACGACGACATACACACCGCCGCTGCCGCCGAGCTTCTCTCCCCCAGGCGGAGCTCGTCGGATCACTGCCCGCCGCCCGAAAAATCTTCGAAATTTCCTTACCTAGTTACCTTCTTCTGGGGACCGAAACACAATCCGCACATCATGTCATGCTTGGAACACTTCGGTCACTTTGGGTCAGGTTTGGTTCGGGAAAAAAACAAACCATATGGTTCAAGTCTGGGTCTGAATATCAGCCACTTTTAACCAAAGCTGCGCGGTAGGGGGATCACTTCTGAGACCTTTTGTTTTTTGCAGGTTGACTCGGTCGGGGTCACCCTCACCAGTGACCCCCCCCCGTCTTCCCTCCCTTGCGGTCTTCAAGCTTCCGTACTAATAATACAAATAATGAATCTGTTCTACGTATATACTTCAAGTATATTTTTGCGATATATATATATATATGAATCCGAAATGAATGAAAGGTTTAACTACTACTACGCTGCGCGAGAAGAAGCAAAAATCGCCGAAATTATAAGAGTCATCCCACACGCCATGATATTGGGTGGGGTGCATGCAGCAGGTTCTGAGAACTTTCTGAACCCCCCGTACGTACATCACGAGGAAGAGCTCAATGTTTCACCCGAACCATCAACCATCATGACGGTCCGAAGGCATTCGTTCGCGCAGCCCGCCCAATATTCGATTGCGTTGTTGTTAGCCCTGAACCAAATGTAGCAGGAAGTTAACCCCATCAGAGCCCCCGAACCCCTCCCTATACTAAATCCAAGTAATTTTGTCCCCAAAAACGGGTTTCCAGTTGTAAAAGGGAAAATCATGGTATGTACCTGGTATGTACCATGTGTGTACTATTAACCGGTAGTAGTTCCAAAAGTACGGCAGTTTGAGGAGCTAAACCTGTTAGAAGAAACGTTCGGCCGAAAATGTGCAACCCCTACGAATCTCACAACAAACAGAAGGAGACGGTCAGTCAAGGGAAAACGGCCAGCGGTCAAGCAAGGGCTGTCAAATCGATCGTTCCAAACTGAAACCTATGGTAGTAGTAGTAGTAGTAGTAGTAGCTTGCCGTCAGTCATGGCATACTACTATCGGAAAAATTGCCGTCCGTCAAGGGGTCAAAGTGCCGTCTCCTCCTGACATCTTTGACCCCAACTACCACCGTGGGAAAACTCAGTACTTTGGGCGGTGCCAAATCGATCGTTCCACGCTAAAACCTATCGTAGTAGCTTGCCGTCAGTCACGGCAAATTATCGGAAAATTGCCGTCCGTCAAGGGGTCAAAGTGCCGTCTCCTCCTGATGTACTTTATCCCTGGTACCACCGTGGGATAACTCAGTACTTTGAGGCGGTGTCAAATCGATCGTTCAACGCTGAAACCTATTGTAGTAGTTTGCCGTCAGTCACGGCAAACTATTATCGGAAAATCGCCGTCCGTCAAGGAAGGGGTCAAAGTGCCGTCTCCTTCTGACATCTTTGACCCTTGCCGCGTGTGGGATGGCTCTGTGAGATAGATATCTTTGGCCAGTGAAAAACAGAGACACTCCTCCTGCGCGAGCTGTTGTTGTTCTCACATTAACTCGCCTAATCAAGTCCGTGGCCACAGGACAGGCTCCAGTTACACTGGAGGAGGTGAGGAATACCCCCAGAGGCAAAAACAAACAAACAAAACCAACGGTGGTACACGCATATATCACAGCTGACGCAATTCATGCCTCCGCCAGACACATATAAAAGTGATATCGGGAGTCAGCCTACGATGTGCCAGGTCCATACTGGTGCATACGTCTCACTACTCGCGCCTGGAAAAACCGACTATACCGCTTGCCACCCAAGAGTGGCCCAACCTCGAACACGAAAAGATGGGTACCCCTTCCTGTAGTACCCTGCCTCCCTCCCTCAATATTTCCCTAACTGACATATATTAATAAAAGAAATAAGCAACTTGAAACAAACGTAGACTCCATTTCGGGCCCTCAATAATAAATGGCAAAAATAACTCAATTGCCATTTCGTAGGGTAACCCACATTGATTTAATTCCAATTGAGGGCCTACAATAATGACAGAACGCCCAGAATAATCTACCCTTTTACCTAATAAATTTTGACGAAATCGTCCTTGTTTACCTTCAATAATATCAGCTAATGATTTTAATGGACGTTTGTGTGGCAGGGGTCTCCCGAAACAAGGCGAGGTGGTCTCTGAGCAAGGCGATGTTCCTGTATAAGGCGGACGAATTCGCTTGGTGCGACTGGGGTACTGCGTTTATCACTTGGGATGAATAAGGGCTTTCCCCTACAAGACAGCCACAGTGCTGTAGATGGAACACCACCACCGCCTAGGTGCTGGGGGACCCCTACCGTAGTGAAGTAAACGTCACCCTTTCAGAGTTTGCGGAGGTGAATTTGAGGGCTTGCTATTATTGTTATTATTGCCCTCCCCTAAAAAACAGAAATTAATTGTACCAGGCACTTTCCCCCCCTCCCCCCAAAACACGTCGTCTTCCATTATTGTTCGGACAGGGCAATGGCACGTCCACGGCATGGCAATGTCACGGACATGCCGTACGGGAAGCTGTGCCATGGTATGATCATGGCATGCCATATGGCAGTGCCATGGCAGCGCCATGGCACTGCCGTGGCTATTGCCACGGCCTCACATGGGCCGTAGCACTTACATGGTCCATGGCACGTGTCATGGGCCATTCATGGACCTTGCATAAAACCAACCATGACCGTCCATGGATCACACCACCTGAAACATGTCGTGGTTGGGGCACATGGCATCTGTGGATGGCCCATGGCATCTCATGTGACTGACGTGCCGTGCTGAGCACCGTGGAGGCTTCCTTGGAGGCATCATGGGAGGGAGCACCACGCATGCCATACGCGTATGGGGTGGTAACTTGTTATGGTGCGTCCCACGGTGGTCATGCCATGACCTGTCCAACTAAATAATGCATTATTATATTTTAATTTGTTCATCACTAAATTATTACTATTTTTATTTCCACCCTCCTTCCGTCTCTCGCTTGTTGAACACCATGCACAATAGTTTCTGTATAATGATACATTCTGCTTCGTATACCACTGGGTTAGGGTCTTGAGGCTAGCCTACAAACCCACACCAACACTGAGAGCACCAAGGAGGCGTTTGTGTGTCGGGGGGGGGGTATCGGTGGCGTATCAGGTTATCCTCGAGCCTGGTGTTATAGGTCAGTTTCATGGGTTTGAGTCCCCCCGAGTGCATACTCGTATAGATTCGTGGGGACTTTTTCTTGCGCGCAAATTGACTTGCGGAAAGCGCGAGAGCGTGAGTCACGAGCAACACTCGATGGAAAATCGACGACCAGTGTGGGATTGATTGCTGAACCCTACCATGCGCTATAAAAATTGAAGGCAAGAACCGGGGGGGAGAAGGGACGACGCCTGTGACCACGGCTAGTCCAGAAGAACCTGGAAAGTAGATGACTGTGAAAAAATGTATATATTAAAAAAGTTACAAATTATAAAGCGTTCCAAATGCGTCGGCTGTGAGTTCGGATCAAGGCTGGCAGGGGGCATGCTATGATATACCCCTTTTTTACTGCTGGAGGATTTGAGCCACTCACACGAAAGTAACTCTCTGCCTCGTTGAAGCCAAAAACACTTTGTTTTAGGGCTGCATGGCGCAGCGTAGCTACGAGCTATTCTTGCCTTGCGGGTTCGTATGATCGCAAACTTAAAACAGCACGAAAGCAGACTGCATGTGGGAAGAGGGTGGGGGGGGGGGTCACACGCGCGAGTGACCCCGAGCCATTAAAAAAAAAGAAGGGGCCCAAAAAGGTGACCCCCCTACCGCAGCCACGCACGTTATTCAACCAGTTTAACGCCTTTACAACTGGAAACCCGTTTTTCACAATTTTACTTGAAGTTAGTATAGAGGGGGATTTTGGGGCTCTGAAGGGGTTAGGGGTCGATGCTGGTAGCGCGAATCAACGTTTTGGTTGCCTCCGTGCGTCAGTCTGCGCTTTTAATCGTATGAATGGTCTTGATTTATTCCTTGCTTCTTCGTCATTTCTTGGACTTATATATATACCGGGTGCCTCGGGTACCTGGGTATGTATATATGTCTAGTCTTACAAGAAAAAAAAAAACACTCGCTCCAGCTGCGAGATCGAAGATTTCGTCGAAGCTCGTCCTTGCAAGCTTTGTGTGATACTCCGATCGCGCGTACTGCTGGGTGTGTCATCATTGAGGATATAGAGAGGTCGCCGACTCACATAGAGTGTAGCTTGTACGAGGGTCAACAGGGTGACGTTAATCAATCTGTGCGCGGAACCTATAAAACGCGATTTTGAGGGGGACAAAATATGACCCGCCGTTTTGAAGGGGACAAAAAATTGACCGTTCGACACTCCTTTGCAAACAAGAAAATATTCCTCAAGATACTTTTTTTTTCTATCTGGCATCCTTCCTGGTGTCGAGGCAGTCATGAAACGATCCGCTGAAGAAAATCGCTGCTTTTTTTTCGCGGGGGGGGGGGGGGGTGGGGGTATGGTAGAATCAGATGGGTTTGGTTATCAGGGTTACACTTTAAGTTTTCATCACAATTAGTTTGTTTTCAGGGCATTTCACGGGTCAGGTCGAGTCTCCCGACCCGCGAGATTTGAAACCCGCCTGAACCGACCCGACCCCGTGCCGTGATGTTTCAAACACCTCCTGGCCCGACCCCACTTGACCCGCGAAAATTTGATAACCTCCTGGCGCGGTCCGCGGGGGGGGTCATGACCCGTGGAGGACCCTGTTTTTTTTTTGGAGGGGCATACTATAGACGCGTTCTGCGATAGAGGATTGTAGCATTGTTTTTTTTGATAAAAACGTTTTTGAATGACGGGCCTACTCCTTAACCCCGAATCGGCGGAATTTCGTTTTTTTTTTTTTTTATGCACAACAATTTCGTTGTTACGTATATATATACGTGTATTCACATACATAGGCCATGTTGATGGTTCATCTGATAGCAGTTTTAGTTTTCTCCAAAACAATCAGGGTTTGTTCGGGGAACAAGAAAAAAAAAAAACCCCGAAAACTCCTCAAATGAGGAGTAGTGTTGAAAAAAAAATCCCTTTACAACTGGAAACCTGTTTTTGAGGACAAAATTACTTGGATTTAGTATAGGGAGGGGTTTGGGGCCTCTAGATTTTTTTTTTAATAAGAACGTTCCCGAATGACGGGACTCCTTATGACCCAAAGTCGTCGGAAGTTCGTTTTTTTTTTCATGCACAACATTTTCGTTGTCGTACATACATATATATCACCCTGTTGGTCCTGGTACAAGCTACACTGTGGTTCCGAGGGGAGTGAGTCGCCGACCTATATCCTTATGAGGACACTCAACCCGTAACACGCGCGATCGGAGTATCACACACACAGCTTGCAAAGATGAGTTTCGGCAAAATATTCGATCTCACAGCTGGAGTGTATTTTTATATTTTAAATATATATATATGTATTATATGTAGGTATACACATACATAGGCCATGTTAATGGTTCATCTGGTAGCAGTTTTGGTCTTCTCCAAAAAAATCGATATGGGGAGCAACCCCCCCCCCGAAAACTCCTCATATGAGGAGTAGTATTGGACAAAAAAATCCCTTTACAACTGGAAACCCGTTTTGAGGACAAAATTACTTGGATTTAGTATAGGGAGGGGTTCGGGGGCTCTAAAGGAGTTAAGAGCTCAAGCCACCACCCTCAGAAGGCAAATTGCCTGCGCACCTTTATACCGCACGTAGCATTTCATTGCCTGATTTCGACGAAGTTGAAACTGAGCTCCCCGACGAAAAGTCCCATGGCCTAGAGAGCTAGCTAGCTAGGTAGACTACTACAACGAAGCGCATTATTGCCAAAAAAAATGAAAAAAAAAAGGAAAAAATGAAGAAAAAAAATCCGACGATTTTTGGGTTAAGGCGAGCCCCATCATTTTCACAAAATGCATGTCTCAATCAGCCAAAACGTGCTACCCCTTATTATATTTACGAATCGTATTATAGAACGAGTCAAAACAAAGCAATCAGCACATAAGTATAGGTGAAACGTTCAATGTGCGCCTTCTCAGTGAGCAACCGAACCTACGGCGGGGTAGTGGAGCCACTTTTTGGGGCCTGTTTTTCGCAGCGGAACGGGGTGGCTCGCGCGGGTGAATCCCCCCCCCTCCCCCCCCCCCCCCCCCCGGTTCCTTTTCGTTTTTAACCTTACGAGCTGTTTTCATTGTGCGACAACATGAATCTGCCATGTAGCATGGCAAGATATTTTACGCTGCGCCAAAACAATCGCCTCAAGGTCTTGCTTACCGCGAGGTACAGCAGGGTCACCGGTGCGAGCATGATAACTCGAAAACGGTAGTGAAAGCCGGGGCGTACAATAAAATCATCATAATATCATCATAACATCATCATAGCACCGTCGTAACATCCCCCCCTACAAGTACCCCCTACCGTAGTCTAGGCCTGAGAAAAAAACTGATTCATGATAAAAAAGAAAATGCAACCCCTCCAATGACCAATTCTTATAAAAGGGCTGGGCTTGAATCGAAAAAAAGAATGCAAAAAAAAATATCGCATTTTTCAGCGAAAACCCCGACGAAAATGTTATATTTTTCAGCGAACACCCCGACGAATTTGTTGTTTAAGGAGCGCACCCCCATCACCCAGCAAGCAACAACCACAACAACAAAAAATGCCAAAAAAGTGCCATCATATCTTCTGTCGCAAATTTTGGGCGAAATATATTTTTCTGGACGAACGGGCGGGTTTTTTCGGCCCAAATTTTGTCGGAACGCATATATATGCCATTTCTTGAAAAAAAAAGAAACGGATTTTTGGATGGAAAGAAAAAGCAACCACTTCGACGATCAATTCCTATGGCCTAGGGCTAAAAGCGACAGAAAATATTTGCAAAAATGTGACATTTCAGCGAAAATCCAGACGAAGTCGGGGTTAAGGAGCACCCGCATCACCCAGCAGCAAACAAAAAAAACAAATCGCAAGCGGCCGGGGTTATAACGAGGACCACTGATAGGGACAGCTCACGCTATCGCTATCGTGGGATCGGGAAGGACGCGCCAGCTAGCGCTGGGTTGCGAAAACAACTGAGTTATATCGACACGCGACGTGTATGAAAATATGTCGGAAGTGTGGTGAGCTCAAGCATTCTTTTTTTTTTTACCCTATCCGCCGGAGGATAACAAAAAAAGAACAAAAAAACATAAAAGCCAAAAAGTGCCATCACATGAATAATGCCAAAAAAAGTGCTATCGTACGAAGTATACCCTCTATCGCACTTGCTGGCAAAAACTATTCCCTGGACGAGCGGGGGCTTCTTAACCCCCTTCAGAGCCCCCCCAAAACCTTCCCCATACCAACTTCAAGTAAATTTGTGCCCCCAAAGGGTTTCCAATAGTGAAGGCATTTTTGGCGACCAATGCTACCTGGGGTAGGCGGGGTCTCTTTGGGAAACAGTCGTTTTGCGGTGGCTCAGGGGGTCACTCGCGCGAGTGACGCCCCCCTGTCCCTGGCGGTCCTAGCTAGGCTTTCGTACAATGCTTTTGTTTTGGTTATATATGTGCCTTTTTTTTTCTCCCCGCGGGGGGGGGGGGGGGGTATTCTTCCACACCAGAGCTTGACTGGAACCTGTCCCTTATGTGTGACCCATGTCCTAAGACCACGGACTGGATTGTGCCGCGAGTTGATGCGAGAACAACAACAACAACAACAACAACAACAACAACAACAACAACAACAACAACAACAACAACAACAACAACAGTGCTCGATGCTGTAATTTTTCGACGTGCACATTACAAATGGGGTAGGTGGGAAGCTTACACATCGTGCCAAGCAAATATCGATTATGTGTAACCCGTTTTGTTCGCAAGGATTGGAGGGTACAGAGTCGCTTATGATGTGCGAGTGGGCTCAGGCCCAATCGTGAAAACCCGCGTGTTACCCCCCTTGCCGAAGCCTTGGTCCTTGGTTTGAAAATTTCAGACGCATGCCACGATAGAGGCACTAACAGGTATACCTTTTTTTGGCGAAAACGTTTTTCTGAATGACGCGGCTCGTTAACCTACAAAATCTATACTAATACTATACTAATACTATCGTCGGAAAAAAAATAAATAATGGGCCATTTTTTTTGTTGCATGGTTCTCGTTGTGTTACCTATGAACAGGCCATGGGGATTTTTCTTCATTCGGTACGCGAAGAAGCAAGCAGTTTTATTTTCTCTCCAACAAATCAGTTTTTTTTTGGGGGGGGGAGGTCTTAAGCTCCCAAATCGAGGAACCCTCGCAAAAAAAAAAGTGGTGTGTGCAACACCTCTATCGTAGCGGGCGTTTCGCTTTTTTTTTGGGGGGGGGGGGCGGGCGGTTGTTTATCGGGTTGCACTTTCGCAGTTTTCCTGAAAAAAAACAGCAATTTTTGGGCAGGGTATATAAATATAAATATTAAAAAAAAAATGCAAAAATACACTTCAACTGCTGTGAAAATATCGACCAAAAATGAATTTTTGATCAAAACTCGGGTTTGCAAGCTTCGTGTGATACTTCGATATCGCGCGTGTTACGGGTGTGTATACTCTCGTGAAGGATGCAGGTCGGTGACTACCCCGCTAATGGCAGGGTCAACAAGACTAAGACATTCAGCCTTGTCCTGCGCACGGAAACTGTTTAACCCGCATTGAGGGGGACAAAAACAGACATCTGTGGAATTCAGTATGCATGGAACAATATGTATTACAGTGTGAGTTAGCTTTTGCAGTGGGCTACTTGGGTCTACCGGGTGTGCACGCAAGTTCCTGTCTACTCCCTGCATATGTGGCAGGCCAGCGGAGGTCCATCCCAGGCCTGATGCTCGTTTTTTTTTTTTTGAGGGGGGTCGTTCATCGGGTTGTACTTTTTCCGGTTTTCCAAAAAAAAGAGCATTTTTTGGGCGGGGTATACATATGACAAGAGCCCCTCAAGCCAGGGAATGTGTAGTCTCAGAGATAAACCGGTGCACCTTTTTCTACCTTCCGCAGGAGATGTATGTGCTATTCATTGGTAACACACACCATTGTTGCATCTTGGCCGAAGTCTGTCGATTCGGGTTTTTCTTAGGCCACCTATTATGGCAATTTTTTCGAGGGGAGTATTTCTGCTTCTTGAGTATGTTTTTCGAGTTTTCGGTGCTCCACAAACAGCTGGGCGGCAAGTATTCGATTGGGTGTGGCATGAGTGGAACACAGTACTACAAATTGATTGCCAGGTGGCAAACTATCAATCGGCACATACATGCATGTGCACGGGGAATATATATATATATATACGCCGTCGTCCACCGAGCGACGGACAAATGACCAAAATTGATCGAACGTCGCTCATCGATTATGCGTTTAACCCCTCGAGGGCCCCCGAACCTCTCCCTATACAAAATCAAAGAAATTTTGTCCCCAAAAACGGGTTTCCAGTTGTAAAGGGGTTAAAGCATATACCAGGTATAAAACACGGACGATTTAGAAAAAGTAAAATGCAGTACATACAGCTGTGTACCTGTCCGCAAATAAACATTTTTTTCGTGTCGTTCTACCCGGTGCCCCCCCCCCCCCCCCTCCAACTTTTCTTCAACGAAATCGCCGGTTTTGAAACCAGCGCACGACCGTGTCTCCTGAAAAATCGGTGCCCCTTTTGCCTCCCCAACGTCAGCGCTTGATAGCCCTTTGCAGCAAGAAAGAAACCCGAAGGAGGCATTTTTTTCACGGCATCCTTCCTCGTGTCGAGCAGCCATTATACGCTCGTTAAGAAAATCGCTGTTTTTTCGGGGGAGGGGGGACTATCACCATCGTAGAATCAGATTCTTGATTGCAAAGAAGTATCGAACGGTGACGTCGCGGTGTCGAGGGGGGGGGGGGGCACCGTATTTTCAGGAGATACGGCCGGGAGCTAGCTGGTTTCAAACCCGGCGAGCTCGTTAAAGAAAGGCTGGGGGGGGGGGGGGGGGGGGGGGCTACCTACCGAAGAACGACTCGATTTTCGACGATTTTGGGTTAAGGAACTCCCATCATTCACTAAATGTAAATGTTTTAGCGAAAAATTCCAACCAAAATGCTACACTTACCACCATGTCGTAACATTTTCCCCCCCCCCCCCCCCGATTTTTAGGGTGGTGGGTGGAGCGACGACATATTTTTGTTTGTTTGTTTGGGAGTCCAAAACGTCCCTAAACACGGCGTATTACAAATAAAACAAGCGCTTAAGTTTGTAGAAGTTGCCTGCGACAAATTCTTCCGCGGGCACCGGCTGGCGCATACAATGTTTTTTTTCGCCCGGCCGGCGGAGCTTATCGGATCGATTTCCCTCAGTCGAATGTTATTGGAAGTTCCTGGGGCTTTTTGTGGAACAACCAGTCAATCAATCAGTACGTATAAAAACAAGAGCTTAAGTTTGTAGAAGTTGCCTGCGACAAATTCTTCCGCGGGCACCGGCTGGCGCATACAATGTTTTTTTTCGCACGGCCGGCGGAGCTTATCGGATCGATTTCCCTCAGTCGAATGTTATTGGAAGTTCCTGGGGCTTTTTGTGGAACAACCAGTCAATCAATCAGTACGTATACTGGAGCCCGGAAGTTGAAGTAATCTAATTGGCTACACGACGGCGCGTAATGGCGACGGCGCTTAATGGGCCGTTTTCCACCTCTTGAACATTATTGGAAACTTCCTAGATTTTTCTGGTGACCAATCAATCAATCAGTGCATGTTCCGAATGCATATATCGTCGCGGCCGAGCTCTCCGCGCAGGAGCTTATCGAATCGTTTTCTACCAGTCGAGCATCATTGGAAAATTCCCTAGGTTTTTTCTGACGACCAACCAATCAATCAATCACCAAAAATAGATAATTCAACGAGCAAATGCTACACAGTAGGCTAAAACGTTAAAACTGGGTTGAATCGTTAATGCTTTCCGCGAGACATACTAACATCTGGTTCGCTGAAAAAAAACATTTTATTCTTGTTAAACTACTGAAAAACGAAACTCGGCTCTCGGGCTCGATTTCTTTTTCGGGCGTTCTATTGCGTTTTGGTTTGTGTTACATGTAGGCACTACTCGTATAGTAGTGGTAGATGTGAGGCTGATTTGATTCGCCCATGCGTACTGCGACGTATTTCAAGACTCATGCTATGCTACGGTGGAGGTGCGCTGGCTCTTTCTTTTCTCTGGGGCTCCTCACTTGAAGAGTTTTTTTTCTTCTTCTTTTTCTAAGTAAGGGCAAATATATATATATATATACATTGGAGCAATACTGGAAGTACGCAACCCGATTTCCAAACTCAAGGGCCAGGCGTAAACACAACACTGACATTCCGACGGTTTTTGGGTTAAGATGGGTTAACCCTTTTAGAGCCCCCAATCCCCTCCCTATACTAAATCCAAGTAATTTTGTCCCCAAAACGGGTTTCCAATGGTGAAGGGGTTAAGGAGCCCCGTCATTCAGAAAACATTTTCGCCAAAAAAATATACTTGTACCTCTCTCGTATCACGGGGTCTAATGCACTAATACAATAATGTATTTGAGCTATCGTACTCGCACGAGTGAGTGACTCTACCTCACCCACGAAAACACGTTACGAGTACGTACGCGATATGCTTGGCGCAGCGTGGCTACTTTAATTCAGCCAAAACGTGCTTGTACCTTTGGGTCGTTCTATGGTATAGCCCCCCAAACATTTTTCTTGAACGAAATCGCGGGTTTCGAAACCAGCTCCCGGCCGTATCTACCTGAAATACGGTACCCCTTCCCCCCCCCCCCCCCCCGACGTCATCGCTCGAAATTCCTTTGCAAACCAGAAAATAGATGAAGATTGCATTTTTAATGTCATCCTTCCTCGCGTCGATCAGCCATGAAACGTTCGTTAAACAAAATCGCTGTTTTTTTTTTTGGGGGGGGGGGGCTATCGTAGAATCAGTCCTTCATCGCAGCGCGAGTCTCAAGGCATGAAAAACACTGGCCGTAGTGTGATATACGTCTTATTCCTTGGGCCAAGGGATTTTCGACCGGGTTGAACTTCCCTTTTTCGTCAAAATCAGTGGGCGGGTGGGGTGTAGTCTAGTGTAGAGCTTCGTAGCTGCCCAAAACAAGAGCCTAACAAAACAATAGATTCACTGACGTATCAACCCTACATTCACCGAGCTCACAGCTAACGTATTAAGAATTAGCGTACTTAGAATAATAGAAATGTATATCTTCGCTGCTACCATCACCGCCGTAGCATGGGTGTAGTCGAAGGAGAACACACACCACAGCGTAGCTAAACCAACACAAAGAAGAAAAGTAAAAAAAGGTTATAAATTATAGTAAAGTAGTTAAACGTATAAATTGAACAAAAAAACGCCACCAGTCTACCTTCTCCGAAACCCACACCCGCCCCCGTCAATCAAATCACCCGACAATCTTCGAGAGTCCGAGAGACAGAGTAGCGGGAGGCTTTCAAGCGTGCGTTATACTCTAGAGTACCCGGGTAACAAAACGCGGTTGATAACATCACTATTCTGATACACATTCGAGTACCTTCAGAGTACGTACGAAATACCCCATTAGATACCGGGGTAGGTAGGTGGTTACCTAGCCTGGTGATTATGATCATACCCGGGTGGATACCCGGGTACCAACAGAGTATACTCCTACAAAATAATCGGGTAGAGATACCCGAGTATCCCCAGAGTATATACCCTACTAAGTAATTCGAAGTATCCTATGATTTACTCGGTTAGGCACCCGGCTATACGTGGGTATCTCCAGCTTACATACCCTACAAACACATACCCTTGGGTTGGAGGGTTTCCTAAGAGCCGGTGGCCAAAGCGTCAAGGTTTCTGGGGGGAAGGCCACGTTCCAGGACCTGCGAGTCCAACCACTTTTCAAAGTGAGGGTCGGTGTAGGCCGCTACTGCCTTCAAGTGCTGCCCAAAAATCGGCGTCCCGAGGCCGGCGCTCTGTATCAACTTCGCTCGTGGAATCATTCGTTTCTTGAGGCTGTATCTGTGTAGGGGAGGGGGGGCGAGGGAGAAGGGGGGGGGGATAGGGGGGGGAGGGCGTACTCATATGTTGATTCTCGTAGTGATTTGACCAGTCACCGCGCATTTTTTCGAGACGTAGCACTGTTTCTACTCTTGACAGAGACAACTCCAACATTTGGACGAAGGGGGTGGGGGGCGGTGCAGCCATCGTACCATGGGGGGAGGGGGGGGGGTACACATATAATGCATAGCCGTAGTGGTGTGAGGCGCGGGGGGGGTGTACTCATTTTTTGCTTGCATTAGTCATTTGTCAGTTGACCACAGGCCGCGCATTCCTTTCCACACAGAGAAGAGGGGGGAGGAAGTAAACCATGCATGGGCATAGTCCTTGCGATCATAGACCCTCGGACCCTCGTATCCCTTCAACGCCGGGACGGAGCACGCCGGGTTTTCACCGATTAGGTAGTAATTGCTGACGGGGAGGGGAGTGATGGTCACGACTAGGTAGGCGATCTTACAACCACGACAACGGGGACATTTTAGGGGTCATCCCCGTGTTTCGGGTCCTACGTTTGGGATTGAGGTCAGGCAAATGGTTGGGGGCCTGGGCGGGGTCAGCTTAAACATTGTGTGTGCAGCGGACACCGCTAAAAAACGCCCAGAAACACACACAAAAAAAAATGGGGTGCCCCGTGCCGCTCACCGCAGCGCACGTTGCAGTTGCCACAACTGCTGTCGCTGCTTCTACCACTGCTGCTACCACTGCTGATACTCCTACTACTACTAACACCACCACCACCACCATCACCACCACCACCACCATCCCCCCCATCCCCCCCCACCCCCCCCACCCGCCCCCCACCCCCCTCACCCTCCCCCCCCCCCCACACACCCCCACACCCCCTCTACAACGACCACCATCACTCCCACCCGTACCAGGGTACAAGGACTACCCCCTACCGCCACCTACACCTACACCACCACCCTCACCTGTCACCGCCACCACTATCATCAACTATTCGAAGCTTCCCCCCCGAGCCCCAGCCACCAATATCAATACCAACACCAACACCAACACCAGCACCATCACGCGGTCAAATCATACCTACCACCACGACCACCACCACCACCACCACTATCCCCCCTCCCCCCCTCCCCTTCCGCCGCCCCCCCCATACCACCACCACCACCAGCCTACCCGGCCTCACCTAAGCAGCGTCGGGTTTGACAACACTGAGGTCCGAATCTCCTCCTGCGAAGCCCCCAGCGAGTCCCGGAAAAAATCGAGGGTGGGACCCAAGTTCATCTTGGCAGAGTACCCGAACAGTTGCGGACATGTCTGTACGCCCGATCACAGATTGCCATTCACCATGGACATGCGGCGGAATTAACGGAAGGAGGGGGGGGGGAGGGGGGGGGGGGGGGGGGCGGGTCCCAGTGGGCGTGACCCTTTCTTATATGAGAAAAAAAAAGTCAGCTGTGACGTCGCCTTTAGGGGAAATCAGCTCGCGCTGCCGTTGCCGTGGGCATCGAAGGATACGCCACCTAGCGCTAGATTGCGAAGGAAAGCGAGTTAAATCGACACGCGACAGTTACATAAGAATACCTGGAAGTGTGGTGAGCTTGAGCTTTCATTTTTCCCCATCCACCGGAGGATTTGTTTTTCAAAAGAAAAGACAGTCAGATGTGAGGTCGGTTTATGGAAACTCCTTTGGGACCCAGCAGGTATCGCAACAACCAAAACGTCGCTCGACCAATCAAAGAGCGTAATTCATCATGGACATGCGGCGGGATAGACGGAAGGGATGAGAGGAGGGAGGAGTACTCCTTTCATGCACAGTCGTAGTCTTAAGACCATACACCCTCGCATGCTTACAATGTCGGTAGGAGCACGTCGGGTTTTTCACCGGCCAGGCAGACATCGCGTGCACCAAGCGCGAAGTGGGGGGTGGGGGTACTCATTCTTTGGGTGCCTTAGTCATTCGACCATTGACCACGCATCGCTTTCGTGACGGAGCAACGTTCGTACTCCAAAGACGGAGACACCTCAAGCATTAGGGCGTGAGGAGGGGGGGGGGGTACTCGAAATTCATGCATGGCCGTAGTCGCATGACCATAGACGACCATGCTGGGACAGACCACGTCGGGTTTTCAACGAACTGGCAGACATCGCGTGCACCACGCGCGAAGCACCGTGAGGTGTTCGGTGAGTCGCATGAAGGGTGAGCTGCATCCTACTAAGAACAACGCGTATTTTCTTGCATGTGGAGGGTAACTTCGAATGAATTATTCGTTTTTTGGTGTAGCCACTTCCAGAGACAGCAATGGGGATACGATGCAACTGCAGCAAGAGCGGAAAGGGGGGGGTCGTCGAGTTGATACATTGGGGTGTTCATTGATTCTCTAGCTCCGAAACAAACCAAAGTAAACATATGACAAGAACAAGAACAAGAACGTCATCAACAAGAGTAGCAGAAGCCACGATAATAGCCCAATAATAATAACAACAACAACAACAACAACAACAGCAACAACAACAACACCGACACCAACACCGACGCCAATACCAATACCAATACCAACACCAACACCAACACCAATACCAACACCAACACCAACACCAACACCACCCACAACAACAAAAGCCACTAGTACGACCGCCACCATCGCCAGTTACCTTCATGAGCGCGACAACTCTCTCCTCGTCGAGATCGAGCCTTTCCTTCAGCCACCGTATCTTAGGCTCCAGATTGTCTTGGGGAGACAGCCCCAACAGCGGGGGGAAAGTTCGAACCATCGCGGATACCGCCTGCGAGGAATAAAGAGGGAGAGAGAGGGGGGGGGGGGGGTGGGGGGGCGGGGGGGGGGGGGGGGGTTGGGGAGGGGAGTTATCTTGAGGAGACAACCCAAACAGCGGAGAGAAGTTCGAACCGATGAGGCCACCGCCGGCGCACAGACGGCGGAACAAGGAGAGGGGGGAGGGGGGAGGGGGGAGGGGGGAGGGGAGGGAGATAGAGAGGAGGACGGACGGGGGGGGAGGAGGAGAGATGTTATTCTTGTGGAGAAAAGCCGTTATTATTGTGGAGAAAGCCCCGGCAGAGGGGGAAAGCCGTCGCGGCCATTGCCTGTTGCCGAGCAAGGAAAAACGTGCATTAGAGAGGGAGGTGGATAGGGGAAGGGCTGAGGTGGGAGGCGGTGGGGGCGAGGAAGAGGTGGGGGAGTGTAAGGGGTCAGGGAGTTTGAGCGGGGTGGGGGGTGAGTAGTTTTTCAGGAGAGACAACCCCAGTAGTGGAGGGAGGGTTCGAGACGTCGCCGCTACCACATGCGCCGACCGAGGAATAAGGAGGGGGAGGGTTAGTTTGGTTTGGTTTGTTCCGTTTTGACTTGGTTTAGTTTGACTTGGTTTGGTTTGGCTTGGTTTGGTTTGGTTTGGTGTGGTTTGGTTTGGTTTGGTTTGGTTTGGGTTGGGTTGGGTTGGGTTGATTTGGTTATGTCTGGTTTGGTTTGGTTTGGGTTGGGTTGGCTTGATTTGGTTATGTCTGGTTGGTTTGGTTTGGTTTGATGTGGTGTGGTGTGGTGTGGTTTAGTTTGGTTTGGTTTGGTTTGGTTTGGTTTGGTTTGGTTTAGTTTGGTTTGGTTTGGTTTGGTTCGGTTTGGTTTGGTTTGATTTAGTTTGGTTTGTTTTGGTTTGGTTTGTTTTGGTTTGCTTTGTTTTGGTTTGTTTTGGTTTGTTTTGGTTTGTTTTGGTTTGGTTTGGTTTGGTTTGGTTTGGTTTGGTTTGGTTACGTCTGGGTTGGTTTGGTTTGGGTTGATGTTGTGCGGTGTGGTGCGGTGCAGTGGGGAGCCGGGGGTCCGTCGTTAATACATCGCACCTTCTGATCGAGGTCTAGTCGTGTTTGAAGCCAGACCTTCGTCGGCTCGAGGTTATCTTCGACGCTGTAGCTGAAGAGGAGATATAGGGGGAAGCCAGCGGGAAGGAGGGAGGGAGGGAGGGAGGGACGGAGGAAGGGAGGGTGGGAGAAGAGGGAGGGGGGGGTAGACGGGATGTCGCGTCCGTTTTTTGCGTTTGTTATGAACTACTCTATACCGTCGCCTAAAAAAACCAATACTGCTCAAGTGGTCCCTCTATAGTGCGGGTATGTGCATTATAGAGGGGAACACAGGCACTATAGCGGCAACCAGCACTACCCCGCATTCTGCAATTACTGGTTGTTCTTGTCTGTACCTCGCGATTTCGCAAGGCGCTACAGCGGGCAACCCAGGCTCTATATCGGGCAATCGAGACATTACATCGGGCGACCGAGGCACTACATCGGGCAACCGAGGCACTAAAGCGGGCAGCCGAGGCCACTATAGCCGGCAACCGCCGGTGCTCCACCAGCATTAAAGAGGGACTACTACTGGAAAATACTTAACCCATCGCTTTAGAACCCAGGTTTTCAATACCGCCGTTCAGGAACAGAGCAAATACCGGATGTTTTCAGGAAATTTCTATGTCGCGGAGCCGGCGTTCCCAGTAGGCCGCGTAACTATCGAGGTCGATGTCGTAGGGTCGAATCTCGCAAGGGACTGTTTCTTTCGAAGTTATCCGGCTAAAAGTGCAAGAGCGCGAGTTGGCGAAAATCGATGCAAAATAAAAAAAGCAGTGGAAAAACCGAATGAACCCTATCCGTGGCAAAAATAAAGGAACGTACCGGGGGGGGGGGGGGGGGGGGATGACACCTGTGACCGCGGGTTGTCCAGAAGGTGGCTAAGGGTGAACAAAACACCTCAAGAGTTGAGCTGCGAAGAAAAACTAGTGAAAAACAAAAACAAAAACAAAACAAAAACAAAATAGTTCTTGACCGTACCTGAGAATGTTCGGACACGCGCACACGACGGGGCCCACGTCAACCGCAGCCAGCCCCAGCCGATTGTGGAGCCAGGCCAGCTTTGGGCACAGGGACGTTTCAGCGTTGGCGCCGAACAGCGAGGGGTTCGCTTTCAGAACCCTTACCACAGCGCGGCGGTCGATGCTCAGCCGCTGCTGCAGCCACGTCACCTGTCAAGCGTTGAGGAGGTGGAGGAGGTTGGGGTGGGATGGGGGGGGGGGTTACTTGTTCATTGCTTGCCTTGGTACGGGGGAGCAATGTGATCAGGACCAAACACGGTTGAGAGAAACAGTGGAATAGGTCAGGGCTTTTCACGGGACGTGACCCGGCCCGCGGGTCGGGTCGGGACGGTTTTTTAACGTCAGTGGCTCGAGTCGGGTCGGGTCGGGAAGTGTTCTAAAATCTCACGGGTCGAGTCGGGAGGCATTTGATTCTCGCGGGTCTGATCGGGTCACTCAAACCCGGCCCGACCCGCGAGAAGCGATCCGACCTGCGAAAAAAAAAGCCTTGGAAAAATATAGGTTATGGTTTGTATCGTGGGTCCTAATTACCAATTATCAATCAGGTACGGTCCTCCGCAATAGCAATTTGACCATTGACCACTTTCGAGACACAGCACCGTTGCTTACGGTCATCTCATGCTAGCGGTGCAGCAGCAGATTCTGACACGATGAGGGGCTAGCTCAACACCTCACCCGAAACATGACCTCGAAGACGTTCGTTCGCGCACCCCGACCAACGCCTCTACGCGCTGGTCCTAACACAAATCATGTTCCTAAAATCGTCATACTAACGGAGTGTTCCACACTCCACACTCGAGGAGCTCAACCGGACAGAGGTATACCTTTTCTTGGCTCAAAAAGGGCAACACCTACCGTGAGATGGCTAACTACTCAAAACAGAGACATCTCCAACATTCGTCATGCACGGCAAAAGTCTCAAGACCCCCCCCCCCCCCCCCCTACGAAGCATGTCGGGTTTTCGACGAGGAGGTAAAAAACTGCTCGCACCAAGTGGAGGGTGTGCTCATACCATGCATGGCGCTAGTCGTAACGCCACATACCCCCACATCCTTACATTGCCGGGACGGAGCACGTCGGGTTTTGGCCGACCGGGAACAAATTGCTTGCACCAAGTTGGGGGGGGGGGGGGTAGAGGATGAAGGGGAAGATACCAGGGGTTCTCACGGCCGCGACCCCACCCCCGGGTGGGGTCAGCAAGTGTTTCAAAACCTCACGGGTCGTGGCGGGTCGAGGCAAGAGGTTTTGAAATCTCACGGGTCGGGTCGGGTCGGGTCGGGTCGGGTCGGGGAGTTATACAAATATCACGGGTCGGGTCGAATCGGGTCGTCGGGTCAGGAGGTTATACAAACTCTCGCCCCGGTGGCGTATCAGGTTATCCTCGAGCCTGGTATAGGTCAGTTTCGTGAGTTCGAGCCCCGCCGAGTGCACACTCGTATAAATTCGTTGGGACTTTTTCTTGTGGACAAATTGACTTGCGGAAAGCGCGAGAGCCCTAGCAACATTCGATGAACAATCGACGAGCAGTGGGATTGCTGAACCCTATGCGCGATAAAAATTGAAGGCAAGAACCGGGGAGGAGAAGGGATGACACCTGTGACCACGGCTTGTCCAGAAGCTGGAAAGTGAAAGTGTGCAAAAAAAAAAAAAAAAAAAAAAAAAAAACTCACGGGTCGGGTCGGGGTACCTGACTCGACCCGACCCGCGAGATGTGACGTGGCCTTTGAAAAGACCTGGAAAATAAGGCAGTGCAGCATCAACACGGCAACAATGGCTGGAGCATTGCTCGAACAGCACCAGCAACAGCAATAGGGACAGCAACAACACCACCAACAGCAACAACAACGACAACAATAACACGTGAAAACAACGGCAACAGCAGCAACAACATCAATATCAACAACAACAACAACAACAACAACAACAACAACAACAACAACAACAACAACAAAAACGACAAAAACGACAACAATAACACGTGAAAACAACGGCAGCAGCAGCAACAACATCAATATCAACAACAACAACAACAACAACAATACACGTATCATGCAGCTTGCAGAGCTGATAGTCGACCACTCACTAGGCAGGACCCAAACCTGACCAACTTTCTCTTCAATGACAAACTTAGCCCTTCAGCAACCCACGTAGAACGACTTAAAAAAAAACAGGGATCTTCAATTCTACGGGTCGAGTTATTTCTGGCGGGTCAGGTCGGGTCCGGATGGCCCGACATTCCCTGACCCGGAAGTTTGAAAACTAGCTGACCCGACCCGACCCGACCCGACCCGACCCGACCCGACCCGACCCGACCCGACCCGACCCGACCCGACCCGACCCGACCCGACCCGACCCGACCCGACCCGACCCGACCCGACCCGACCCGACCCGACCCGACCCGACCCGACCCGACCCGACCCGACCCGACCCGGCCAGACCCGACCCGACCCGAACTGACCCGACCCGACCCGAACTGACCCGACCCGACCCGACCTGTGATATTTCGAACACCTCCTGGCCCGACCAGATCCGCGGGTCGGATTATGGAAACATGCTACGGTAGAGGTTCACCGAATAGTTTCTGATCAGGTCGGGTCAGGTCGGCCCGATTCGACCCGATCCGGGAGTTTGAAAACCTCCCGACCCAACCCGACCCGACCCGCGGGTCGAGTTTTATGGAAACATTCTACGGGAAAGGTGCACCGATTAGCTTCTGAGGTTCCTCGCTAGAGGAGCTCTATACCTTTCTTAACCCCAAAAAAGACGATTTCGACAAAAACGGAAGTGAAGCCCGACGAACATATCAGGTTTTGCCCTAGAGGGGTATAGAACTCTTCCAAGTCAGGATTCCCGGAAAAATAAACCGGCGCACCTCTATCGCAGCATATCGCAGCATGATTTTTCGTGTAGACGACGCTGTATAGGGGTTGGGGGGGGGGGCTACGGTTTAAGAGAGGGGTGTCAGGCCGAGTAAACCCCTCTTATCAACGCCCTTACAACTGGAAACCCTTTTTATTTTTTTTGGGGGGGGGAATAAACCGGCGCACTTCTATTGCAGCATGCTTTTTCGTGTAGACGACGCTGTATAGGGGTTGGGGGGGGCTACGGTTTAAAAGAGGGGTGTCAGGCCGAGTAGACCCCTCTTATCAACGCCTTTACAACGGGAAACTCTTTTTCGGGGGGGGGGGCATAAACCGGCGCACCTCTATCGCAGCATGCTTTTTCGTGTAGACGACGCTGTATAGGGGGAGGGGGGGGGGGCTACGGTTTAAAAGAGGGGCGTCAGGCCGAGTAGACCCCTCATATCAACGCCTTTAAGACTGGAAACCCGTTCTTGTTTGGGGGGGGAAACAAACCGGCACACCTCTATCGCAGCATGATTTTTCGTGTAGACGACGCTGTATAGGGGGAGGAGGGGGCCTACGGTTTAAGAGAGGGGCGTCAAGCCAAGTAGACCCCTCTTATCGACGCCTTTATAACGGGAAACCCGTTTTTTTGAGGGGGGGGGGAATAAAAAACCGGCGCACCTCTATCGCAGAATGATTTTTCGTGTAGACGACGCTGTATAGCGGGGGAGGGGGGGGGCTACGGTATAATAGAGGAGTGTCAGGCCGAGTAAACCCCTCTTATCACCGCCTTTACAACTGGAAACCCGTTTTTTTTCGGGGGGGGGGAATACTTGAAATTCGTATGGGAGGGATTTTTTGGTTCTAAAGGGGCTATGAAACCCGTTTTTTTTGGGGGGGGAATACTCGATATTAGTATGGGAAGGATTTTGGGGTTCTAAAGGGGTTATGTAAGCCGGAACTTCTCTTAAATCGGAGACACGTGCTACGATAGAGATAACGTTGCGAACATACATATATTTATTACTTTCTACGTGGCCGGGCTCCTTAACCGAAAGTCGTGGGAATGTCAACTCTATCTTGTTTTGCAATGCTTTTGTTTTGCAATATGCCCCCTCAATGCGGGTTATTCAGCTTCCGTGCGCAGAAAAAGGCTGGACGTCTTAGTCCTGTTGACCCTGGCATAAGCAGGGGAGTCACCGACCTGTATCCTTCGCGAGGGTACACATACCCCGTGACACGCGCGATCGGAGTATCACAAGCAGCTTGCAAAGCTGAGTTTTGATGAAAAAAAACATTTTTTGTCGATCTCACAGCTGAAGTGTATTTTTTATTATTTTTAAATATATTGTATACCTAGCCCATGGTTTATATTATCGAATGCGCTTTTAGCGTACTAAAAAGTCGTTATTTGTTTAGAGGTATGTGGAGCTCCTCAAGCCAATAATCTTGCAGGGAAAAAACAATGGTTGGTGAACCTCTGCCCTAGCAATGGGCATTGGTCTTATGAATGGACTTTCGGTTGAGGTGCTGCGCTTCTCATGTTAGAAAGTGTCAGAAAATTCTTAGAACATGCTGCTGCACCCCTATTTAGCGCGGGATGATTCCCGTGCCAAGCCCTTCGACTTCTAAACGAAAAAATGGTGCTTCCTATAAAACTGATCGCCCTTAAACCGTATCCCCCCCCTCCTTCGTACCACCCTTCCAGACAATCTCCCGCCCACTTCCAGAAGATGTTAACCGCGACACATGCGTGGACGTAGCAAGGGAGGGGGGGGGGCAGACAATCTCCCGCCCACTTCCAGAAGATGTTAACCGCGACACATGCGTGGACGTAGCAAGGGAGGGGGGGGGGCAGACAATCTCCCGCCCACTTCCAGAAGATGTTAACCGCGACACATGCGTGGATGTAGCAGGGGGGGGGGGGGGGAGGGACCTCACCTTTCCTTCCAAGTTGTCGAGATTAAGCGCCAGTATGGCCGGGAATGATTTGATCATTGCGGCGACCCCTGCTTGCGTCAGCCCTAGGTGGCCTCGAAGCCAGTCAGATTTTAGGCTCAGGTTGTCCTCGATGTTCAGCCCGAGCATCTGCGTCAAGGGGGGGGGTTGCCCAGGCACGGGAGGGGAGCGGCGGGTTACTCTTTTGTTGCTGCCTTGGTCGCTTTAACATTGACCACGCATACTTCTCTAGACTGAGTACCGTTCCTACTTCTACCCAAGATACGCCCAGGATCTGGGCGAAGGAAGGGGGGTGGCCGGGAACAGGGCGTGTGCACCCTCGCATGGGTGGAGGAGGGCGGAGGAGGCGCCGTTGGGCAGAACATAACACGACGTTTCACGATCGCGACGCATGTCCAAGTTCGCTGTTTTCTCTTTTTCCAAAATTCGATTTTTTCAAACCTCCACCTTTCTAAACGTGCTGGCTAAATACGTCGACCACCAGTAGAAGCTTTGGTTTTACCTGCAGCCAGAGCCAGAAAACTTGTAAAAATCTCAGATTGGGGAAGAATGAAAGCGATTGGGGGAGAGGTGCTCCGGCACGGGTGGGGGCGAGCGGAGGGCGTCGTCGGGCAGAACGTGCCGCGACGCTAAACGCTTGCGACTAAAGGAAGGAGAACCCGCTCACCCCGTGCTATGCCCGTATATGTGTCGCTGGTAGTGGTTTATCTGTGGAAGCTTGGACACGACTTTGTTGATGCCGTCCATGTTGTCATGGCACTATAGAGGGCAACTGGTACTACTCAACCGGCACCACTTAGGGACCCCTACTGTGTAATAAGTAATGTAGCAGCTTGGAGTTCGACCCATTGAATGGATTCGAAAGGCCTCTTTTCCGCACATTGCGAAAAAAATACGCCTGTGAGTTCGATCTATCGATCGATTCAATGGATTTGAAAGCCCTCGTCTCCGCACCACTAAGAGCTCCATCTGTGCCAAGCGACTTCACCGGAATTACAGATTGAAACCCGCACTATTTGACCGGCACTACAGGTAGAAACCCGCACTACTCAACCGGCATTTTAGACAGAAACCAGCACCATATATGGAAACCGGCACTGCTCAACCGGCACTACGGAGGGACCCCTACCGTGTTACAAATAAACCGGCAAGCACGACTTCGACCGATCGAAAGGGTTTGGTCGACCGTTTGGTATTCACCTGTGGGAGCTTGGACACGACTCTGCTGATGCCGTTCTTGCTCAGCCCTTCTCCTTCCAGCCACAACGCGTGCGGTTCCAAGCGCTCTTCCACGCTGAAGCGAAGCACTTGGGGGTGGCTTTTCACAACCTTCGCCACCTGCTCTCGAGACGAGAGCGAAACCCGGGAAGACGGAGTTTAGTGCGTATGGGGGGCATTTTTCGGAGTTGGGGCTCTACCCTTTCGGTCCCCCCCACGGGGAACGAGGAAGATGAATGCTAGGAGCTCTGCCATTTTTCTGGTCCTTTTTGGACTCCAGAAAGGGAAGCGAGTAATAAAAATGGCGACTGCAGTATCAGGCACACGAGACAACGCGGGCAGCTAGGATGGAAGACGGTAAAATTAGCGTCGGTCTTTCGATGCAAGGAGTTATACGGCACATGCGTAGCATGTATTGTCTAACGATGCATTCTGACTACAAGTAAGACCGCAGTTTTCATTTGTTTGGGCCGCTAGACATGGGTCTGTGTCAAGACGCAACTCACTTCGCTCGTAACTGCGAAAACAAAAATCAGCAGCCACAGCCACCGACGTAGAGTAAATCTAAATCTCAATGCTCGTAATGAATTTTTTCTAGCCGTTCCGTGTCCCCTCCCCCCCCCCCTCCTTTCTCTGGAAGTAGTCGCACCAGAAAAAAAGCATGCAATTCGACACTGCCATCCATAGGCAATACGCACAAGGTGCCGAGGCCCGCCTCACAGGTGGTTCTTAGTAGGATTTAGCTCAACCCTTCATGCGACTCACCGAACACCTCAGGGGCGTTTCGCGCTTGATGCACGCGATGTTTGCCTTGCCAGTGCAAAACCGACATGCCTCGTCCCGGCATCGTAGGGATGCGAGGGTCTATGGTCATACGACTTCGGCGAAGAACGAATCAGGAACAACCGCCCCCCATCCGCCGATTCGAAATGTTTCCATACGACAGTAGCTCAACGTGTATGTCGATCTTTCTATTGGAATAGGAATGGTTAGACTTGATCCCCCCCCCGCCCCCTCCACCCGCCCCCTCCATCACGCTCACCTGCTTCGCGGAAAGCCCTGCCCTCCCCTTGAGCCAGCGCGTTGCCGCGCGAGCATCTTCCGCGGCGACAGTGAGCAGTAAGGGGTAGCGCATCACTACCGCCGCCACCTCCCCCGGAATCATGCCGATCTCTTCCAGCATCACCCAAGGCGCGAGCGACCTGAGGACACACCGGGATCAGCATGCTTATTAGCAAGGCTTTTCGGGCCAGGTCAATCCTCGCGGGTCGGATCGGACCCGTGAGAATGGACCCGTGAGAATTGAATACCTCCTGACCCAGCCCCCCCGGCCCGACCCGTGATATTTCAAATGTTTCCTGGCCCGACCCGACTTGACCCGCGAGCTTTTCCCGGGTCGGATCATCACCCGTAAGAAGGTCTGCTTTTTAGTGTGCGGGGGTCCTTCGTGGTAGTTTGTCAAGGCGCAAGAGTGCTGAAAATCGAGATGTTCGGCTGAAGGCATAGTTGACGATAGGGGTTCTGCTGGGCCGTCGCAACAATCGTTGACAGCCGCAGTATATACGCACGATGATATGGCCTCGTGGGAGTACGTGCCAATACCAACGGCAACACCACCACCACCACGAATAACACCAGCACCAAAAAAGCCATGACCGTCACCATAGCCACCAACCCCACAAACGCCAACAACACCAACATTAGCACCAACACCAATACCAGCACCACCAGCGCCAGCACCACCAACACCAACACCAATACCAGCACCTCCACTACCACCATTACCACCACCAACAAGAACGCCCGACACCAACATCAACAACAATACCAACACCGACACCGACAACACCACCAACACCAACACCAGCATGACTACCACCAATATCAACACCAACAACGCCACCAACAACACCAACACCAACATCAACAATGTCACCGCCACCACCACCAGCCACCCCCACAATTAACATGTAGTATAATACCACCACCATCAGCCACCAGCCACACAGCCACCAGCCACCACCACTAACTACCACCACCACCACCACTACCAATACCAACATCACCACCAACAGCAACAACCAGATCACACGCACCTGCGTATCATAGAACCTTCCTCTCCAGCACCAGTGCCCAACAGCCCCTCTTCATCCTCATCGCTGTCCCCCACCCCCACGATCGCCGTGGCCTCGCCCCCAAGATGCAGTAGCTCCTGGTGCTTCTTGCTGAGCTCGGCAATGACATCGCTTTCTTTTAAGCAAAGGACCTTCAACAACGCTCGGAGGTCGGCACTACCTTGCCTAGTTTGCTCAGCCATGCTTCCAGCAGACGAAACAACAGCGGCAGCAACAACAGCATCAACAGCAACCTCAGCACCAGCAGCACCAGCAGCATCAGCACCAACAGCAGCATCAGCACCAACAGCAGCATCACCAGCACCAGCACCAGCAGCACCACTACCACCACTAGCACCAGCACCAAGCAAGACATTTCTGCCTCTCCGCCGATATCTTCGTTCTTCACGGCCAATGCTAGCGCCCCCAAGCATGCTGGGGCGATTGCCGTCTCCAATGATTTGCCGAGGCTCATGCCACAAAGTCTCGGGATCGATAGCAGGAGATGACAACAAACGCCACATGTGTGATGTTGATCTTGATGTTGGTCGCTGCTGCTGCTGCTGTTGCTGCTGTTGCCAGCAACGATTCGACGAGAAACACCCTCCAGGAACCCCGGCCTTCGTCGGCAGGGGTGGGGCGAGGTGTTGCCATGCTTCGAGCTGGTACCTCATGCTACAGCAGTGAGCGAGGTGCTGCGACGATGCGCACAGCAGCTAAAGTGGCACGAGACGTGTAATCAGTAAAATACAGACTGGTTACCTTACCAGAGAGGTTCAGGAAGAGAACCAGAACGCCCGATAAAAAATATAAAAACCCATAGCAATATGTCCTAAATATAAGGGTATGTATATCACTAAAGTTGATATTAAAGTGAAATTATATTTCCGTACGATTCGGTATCATTTTTTAAATCTCAGGTCAGAGTGTATGTGATATAGCCCACTGCCCATTTCGAGGTGCTTGTACTCGAACAGGCAGATATCACGTACCGGTAGCGCAAGTGTCCGAGCGTCGACCGCTACTTCTCTCTGTCGTTGTGAGGGCGCTGCTTGTAAATTTGTTTCGTTGCTTGAAAACGCACAGCGATAGTTCAAAGCGGGCTCATCGTACAGCAAATTCTGCAGTGCGATTCTAACTTGCTTTCAAGGAGAGCAGAAACGCTGCAGAAGCAGCAGTATTACAAGTATACGCACTGCTGTACAGCACAGCATCGCACCAGAGTGGTATTGATATTGCTGTCGCTGGTGCTGCTGGTGCTGCTCCTGCTGCTGCTAGTGTACCAGCTGCTGCTGCTGCAGTAGTGTCGCTTGCTGCTGTTGAACCGGACATACTGTCAGGCGTCAGATAACCCGACCTCTTCCTCCGAGGGTTCTGTCTCGTCCGGTGCTTGCAAGCATCGTACCGTCGTTTTCGGCGACAAACTTGGGTTTACCTGCTAGGTTTTCCCAGTGGTTGACCCACGTTGCGGGATACCTGCTGCGAACTGCTTATTTGAATTACAGTAGAAGTGGGGGGGGTTTCTCAAGCGAGACTACGCGCAAGCCTTGAGTTCAGGCTCATAACTAACGGGATCCAAGATGGACAGCACTACAGGCGATTCCGGCAGCAGCAGCAGCAAGGCTAGGAGGGAGGACGAAGAATTCCAAGAGTTCTTGAAGATGCTGCAAGCCCAGTTTAAAGGCAGAAGGTGCTATCTCGGGCTCTGCGATCTCCATCTGCGTTCTCCTGCTTCTTCAGGTCTGTATCATACAGTTAGCGCAGGATACTTATATAAATACGCGGCAGTATAGTCTATACTACCCGGTGCCCAGTGGCCCCGGTTGTCTGGGGGTGAACCTCGAACACTGCCAGGGTTGGAGTCAGGGGTTCAATCCCGATCGGATTTTTGTTTTCCAGAGACACAACTGCCGAGAGCGCCTTATAGCATGGGTAAGCATTATCCATGATTCGACACAAGTCACTGAGGAAAGAAGGCACACCCCGGACAGATCAGCTCACCTTAGCGCGAGCTAGGGTAGCTCACCGGTGAGCTATACGAGCTACATGAGCTACACTTTGTTTTCCCGGCTTGAGCTGTATGACGTAGCTCATCTGCACTTGTTTTCAAAGCTAGAGCTATAGAAAATACCTCGTCTGCATGTATTTGCTTAGGATGAGCTATAGGAGCGGCATGAGCTCCTTATGTTTCCACGTAATGAGCTTTTATAGGAGATAGCTCGTCTGCACCTGTTTTGGGCGCGTGAGCTACACATGATACGTGAGCTGAAAATATCTGCTGGAGCAGAAGGTGGTGCGTTTACGTATTTCGTTGGGCAAACACGCATTGTGGGCAGAAGGTGGTGCGTTTGGGTGTTTATTTGTTTGGACAATTGGCAAACAACCCCCACATGACGCGTTGAATACTCTAAACCCCGGACAACTCACCGTAGCTCGAGCTAGCTGTTTTTGAGCGCCACTCACTGGTGAGCTATATGAACTACACGAGCTACACATGTTTTTGCCGGCGTGGGCTCTAGGACGTAGCTCATCTGCACTTATTTTCAAAGCTAGGGCTATAGAAGATAGCTCATCTGCGCATACTTACCCAGGGTGGGCTATAGAAGCTGCATGGGTTGCACATGTTTCACCGGGATAATCTATCAAGAGCTGCATGAGCTACGCATGTTTCCTTGGCTTGGGCTATAGGAGATAGCTCATCTGCGCATGTTTTGAAAGAGTGAGCTATACACGACGGATGAGCTAGCTCATGAGCTGTCCAGGGTGCGGAGTGTATGTAATCACCCTACTAACCACACATCCTCGGAACATTTCAAATTTGGGTTTTTCTCTGTTCACATAGCGGTGTGCCGCTATAGAGGTGGCATATTTTGGGCGAAATGTTTGTGATTGGTAGCGCTCCTCAACTAACGTGATATGCCCTTTTTTTTGTATTATCACTTTTTACTTTCAAGCTCAACTCGTGAGAGGTTTTACCGTTAACGACCTTCTGGACAAGCCGTGGTCACAGGGGTCTTCCCTTCTCCCCTAGTATACCCAGTATGGTTGGGGTTTTTTGCGATATTTTTTGTTGTATACCTAGGCCTTGGGCTTGTGTTGATCAGGTTGCGCTTTCATTTTTTTTTTTTTTTCATAATCGTTTTTTTTCATTCGATCGCATGGACCTTGAGCACATGAGGAGTATCATAATCTGAAGAGTCGTGGCGCCCGTGGATACGTGCGGTATTCTCCAGTCACTATGGCTCCCCTCTGGGTTTATTTTATCACCAAAACGTTACTGATGTACACTCTGTTTGCCACCATTTTAATTCCGAGAAGTTTTTTTATGATGTCCAAATGGTGGGTGCCAGGTGCAGGCAATTAATTGTGAAGATAAAATTGGTCTGCTCGCCTCGACTACCAGCCGCCACGTTTCGTTTCGTTGGACACTTTCGCAAGTTGAGGTTTCATGTGCGGATATGTTTTTTCTGAAGTATGGTTTCAAGGAGTATTTTGTGTATCGTTCAAAATGTAAAATGTTCCGCGGGGATATCTTCTGTGTGGAAACATTTTTTCTCAGGTATGTACGGCTTGAACTAGTATTTTAGGTATCATTCCAAGTAAAAGATGTCCCGTGAGGATATATGTTCAAAGTGCGATCTGAAAGAGGGTTTTATGGTCAGTTTTCAAGAGTTAAAATATGCCACAAGTTACATTCCAAGAAGTTTTTAATCACACTCGAATGGTGGATGCAGGGTGCAGACAGCAGTTGCGAAGATTAATATTTTCATCTCACTCACCACATTTAGCCGGAACAGTTCAACGTTGACAATTCGACACGAGTCGACGAGGGAAGAAAATGCTGAGTTCTTCTCGCGATAGAAATGAAGGCGTTATTATACCGTAGTGGAGAGGGGAGAGGAGGGCCCGCTATGTGACCCCGGATCTGAGTTACTACTGGGAGGGAGGGCGAGAGGAGTGCGAGGATAATAAATGATGTATACCAGGTATATATTAAAAAAGTTCAACGTTAAGTGTTCTCCGCGAAAAATTATTTTCTCAACTAAGGTTCGAACGAGGATTTTTAAAGCTTTATTTTCCTGTTGTTACCGCCCGGCAATATACAGCAGGAGCTTCAACATCGACCGCTCATAACGTATCCCAGAAGAAGCCCAATGGAAACCCAGCGAAGGACCATTTTCGAAACTTTTCAAAATGCAGGTATTTAGCACCACGATCTTAATTCCGAGTAAGCTTGTGTATCATGCCCGAATGATGGTGGATGCAGTGTGGAGGGTACCGTGAAAGCTGACCTGGTCGTCTTACGGGTAGTGACCACGTTTAGTCGGGATAAAGTTGAAAGCTGATTTTCCTGTACTCAAATATGGTTTGATCGAGGATTTGTTTCTTGTCGCCCAACAGCCAAGCTTCAACATCGACCACTCGTATGAATAATAAGACATTCCCAGAAGGTATTGTAGAAGAACACAAGGGCACCCCCCCACAAAAAACTTCCAGGTATTGTTTTTCGAAAACTTCAGTGCAGATGCTTATTTGATAGCGTAGTATTTATTCCAAGAAGCTTGTATCACATCCGAAGGACGGTGGATGCATGCAAAGATGCAGACAATTGTGAAGGCTGATCTGCTCGCCTTACGTGTAATAACCGCGTTTACTCGGAAAATTGAATGCGTTTTTTCCTTCTTTCCGTGCGATAACTCGGAGTAGGTATGGTTCGAACGAGGATTTTGTTTTGTGTTGCTATTTTTCGTCGCCCAAAAAAATCAAGTTGTGGCATGAGCGTGTCAACATCGATTACTCATAAACACATTCCCAGAAGGTACATAAGGGATAATCTACGAACGAAGAAGCGCGAAGGTGCCCGCCGATTTCTGTCCGAACACATCATCTACCGCAAGCCTAATTACAATAAGTTTACCTTGTAACCGAATGATTCCAATGCATGTAATACGTATACACGTTGAGTTTCACAGCTGCCTGTTTTTGCCTCCCTCAATCCGGGTTATGTAGTTTCCGTGCGCAGATTGAAGCTGAACTTCTTAGTAATGCTGGCCTTGGTATCAGCAGGGGAGTCACCGACCTGTATCCTCCACGAGGGTGTACACACCCCGTAATACGAGCGCTCGTGGTATCACACGCAGCTTGCAAATGTGAGCTTTGATTTTTTTCGGGATCACATGTTGAAGTGTATTTTTTATTTTCCAAGTGCGTGGATTGCTGGAGCACGGCGGAAAGTGGGGGATTTAATTCTGGTCCGAATATATATATATATATTGTCCCTCACCTGTAGACATTTTACCGGGTACCGGTGTGTGTTCATGTAAGAAAAACTTACGCTTCCGCTGCGAGGTCAAAACTTTCGTCGAATCTTGATATGCAAGAGTTGTGTGATGTCACTCCATCGCGTGTGTTACGGGTCGTTTCAAAGTGCTGTGGTATGATATGGCATGATATGACTTCAGCGATGTTTTGGTTACCTGACGTGGCGAAAAAAGCTTTCTGTCCGAAGGTATCGCCTCCCCCATTTAAGTATATAGACTAGACGACATATTATGTTTTTTCACGCATTTCTTTTACTTTCCAGCTCAACTCGTAGGGGTTGTTGCTCTTAGCGACCCCCTGGATAAGCCGTGGTCACAGGTGCCCACCCCCCCGAAATACTTGGAGATGAACGGGGGGTTGAGCGAAGATATTGGATTGAAAACGTATTTGCACGGCCCAATGGACTACGCGAAATTTCTGAAACTGCGATTTCGTGTAAGCGACCTGGACCTACCAGAAAGAAGAATGACATATTGCAGTAGTCGGGAGGAGGAGGACGTGGATGCACATATGCGTCCGTGTGGCACACCAACACAGCAGTAGAGAGTAGGACTCACATAGTAGGAGAATGTGAAATATACAGGCAGGAACACGATGTGTTAGAGATGAGGAAATTAGACGGATGTGACATGGAAGAGTTTCGTAGACTAGAGATTAGCGAGAAAACGATCACTATCCTAGGAGATAGGTGGTGGCCGCAGACGGTGAAATAGGAAGGAGATAAGATAAACAAACAATTTAATGTATTACATGGAAAAATCGTGATGACCGCCCCATTGTTGGAGGTGTTTCTATTAGGAGTAGGAACGGTGCTCCGTCTCGACAGGGATGCGTGGCCAATGGGCAAATGACTAAGGCAAGCAACAAATGAGTACGAAGACCTTAACTGTATGTTTCGGATTGCTGTCATGTGACCCCATTGATGTTTTGGTAGGATGACGTTTCTTGCGTCGGCTATGATTTTTCTCTTCTTTTATCAAACCATGGGATTGCATGCTTCGAAGAGGGGCTCGTTTACTGCGTAGTACTGTTGTAACATTGCGACGTGTACAGCTGAATTCGTATACCTGGTATAGTTTGGGACCAAAGTGAGACCTCTCTTCTGCGACCAGCCAAAGACTCTCGCCTAGGATTTTACTCCCGCGTTGATTCTCTCGCAAAATTGACGCGGCACCTCGTCGCAGAGAGTAGGTACCCTGATGCAACAGCCACTAACAACACTGTTGTCATTCATTGTCTGCGGTACACCCCGCCACTGACGATGAGCGGGCGGGCGGGATCGTCTGATTCTTAACCTAACCTCCCCTGTACTAGTCGTGCTGCTGACGGGTATCGATGGCAACCACGGACTCGACTCACCGTGCTCATTATCCAAGTAACATCATGACGCTTTCCCGAAGAGGGGAGGCCCTGCTGACGTTCCCTATTTTTCTTGTTTCAGATTACCTTGGCAAGATGTACCAGTGTAGTCATACGATATCATACCTCAAATGTAACGACAAGAAGGTTATCCAAGTATAGCGGGTGAAGGCGGTTGTGAAGGTTGCACATTTTGGGCAGATCATGGTATGTATCATACAGGTCATACAGATCATACAGATCATACAGATCATACAGATCGTATACATAATATATACATCATATAGATCATATATATCATGTAGATCATATAGATAATATATATGTATCATATGTATATCATGTAGATCATATAAATCATATAGATCATACAGATCATATAGATCATATAGAATGTATAGGTAATACAGATCATATAGATGATATTCATATAGATCATATAGATCATATATATCATATAGATAATACAGGCCATATATATGTCTTGGATTTGGCGACCTCAGAGCCCCACATCGGCACGGCAAAAATCAAAGGCGTAAAATCGTATATGTGAGACAATCACACACAGCTTGCAAAGATGAAAATCGACGAAATCTTCGATCTCACAGCTGGAGTGTATTTTCATTTTTTATAATAATAATGTGAAAAGGAGATACAGAGAGGTATGCTAAAATTGCGGTAAACCGCATTACCAACTTATTACGCAAGGTATTCCGTACATACCGTCTGCATGATCGCCTCCCAACCTATGCCAAGCCAAGTATGACTAACGAAGTAACGTAATTGAGCGCGTGTACACTAAGCGTTCCTTCCAAAACAATAACGATTCGCATCTCTCCCTGTCGTTCTCAATGGCGGTGACATTGCATGACCATCACCTCGCCTGTTGTATTTGGCAATATGCATCTCCTTATAATTAGCGATGTCAGAAAATAATGGTATCTACATGATTGTACCTATCGATTGAAATATTCCATTTTTCGATCCATGTACAAAAACAAATTATGAAGCTTTTAACACGTTGTTTACTACACCTAAGAACTGGGTTGCATACTGCATGTAACATAAAACCTTCTAGAAAAATAAACATTACCAGGCGGGTGATATAAAGGGGTGTCTTCTTGCTGCAACCGTCAGATTCGTCCCCGTCAAGGGTTTATAGTTTCCGCGCACATATCAATATGCTCGTCCCCCCCCCCCCCCCCCCCCCCCCCGATCCCTCTTGTTCAAACGCTCCACCTGAAATCAAAATCTACCAGAGAGTAGTAAACACTTCGAGCCAGCTGATATAATCTCATTGTCCATCTAGCCATCCATGCCGTAGCTCCAACTCATCCCCCCCCCCCCCCCCCGCTTTGTTCCCCGCCCAGTTTGTTCAAACGCCCCACTTACAATCGAAATCGGCCAGAGTAAAAAACACTAATAAGCCATTGATATCACGTCATTATCTTTCTAGCCATCCATGACGTAGCTTTCATTCACCCCCCCTCCCCCCCTCCAACGCCCCCTCCTTCCCCACACCCCGCACGATCGCCTAGACCCAGCACCGCACGTATAGTAGGCCCCTATATATATGATTAATACGAGCGATCGGAGGATCACACACAATGTTGCGAACATCAGTGTCGACCAAATCCTTGATTTTAATATTATATGTGACCTCAACCTCTTGCAAACCCTTCCCCCCCCCCACACGCCGGCTTTTTTTTTTTTTTTTTTTTTTTTTTTTTCACCCCTCGCTTCCTCTTGCTTAAACGCCCCACCTACTATCGAAATCCGCCAGAGTAATAAACAATTCCACGCGCTGGATATCGCCTCGTTATCGTTTCAGAGCCGTCCATGCCGCTGGTGCAATTCCCACCCACCCCCGTCCCCAACGCCCCCTCCTTCACCCACCACCCGCACCATCGCCTAGACCTAGCACCACGCGTATAGCCAACCCCTACATCTATGCGACCTAAAGCCCTCCCCCCCCCGCCCCCCGCCCCCCCCGCCACATTCCTCCCCCTCCCCCACAAGAAATATTTATAGTTTCCACACACAAATAGACCTGCCCCACCCGTCCCCTCCCCCCCCTCCCCCCCCTCCCGCCCCCCTTTTGATCAAAATCAGGCCCTCACGTCCTTAAAAACTCCGCCCTCCCCTCACCGGATATTCGACTTACAGGATTCACTTGATAAACTGATGCATTTCCTTCCACAGCTATCAGATTTTGTCCCCCTTAGAAACGGGTTTTATAGTTTCCGCGCACAGACTGCCTAATATCACCCTGTTGACCCTGATAGCTACACTGTAGTTGCAAGGGGAGTCGCCGACCTATATCCTTAATGAGGACACACAACCCGTAATACACGCGATCGGAGTATCACACACAGTTTGCAAAGATGAGTTTCGACAAAATATTCGATCTCACAGTTGGAGTGTATTTTAATTTTTATAATATGATGTAGATGGTGTAGATCATATTGATTATCTAAAGCGGTCCTGCACCAGTCCGACAATGAACATTAATCTCAATATGAATAATGCCTGAAAAAACGTTCGAAAAAAACTCCGAGGTCCTAAGGAGGGAATGATAAATGACTTCCCCCGGGTCAAGCAATGGGTGTTTCAACCCTTTGATCTATCTGCGTGGCGATACGATGGTCAGCATGGTGATACGATTGTCAACGGCTTTTGGGTTTATGATAGCAGCATCGCATGGCCTCAATTCAATTCCACATCGAGCTTCCGTTTGTGGGTTTTCATATCGAGCTTACCTGTTATATTTTTTGTCGGGCTGGCATCTGCCGTTCTGAGACTTTGTGCAGGATATTTTCCAGAGAGTGCAGATCCAACCCTAAAAACAATAACATTTGTTAGATCATGTGCTCCCACCCGATAACATGAACTAGACCGCACAGATCTCCCCTTAAATATCCACATCATCAAGTTGGGATCATCTCATATATATGCCCGACGTGTGCAAGGTTGATTTGTTCGTTCCAGACATCTCGTTTCGCCGGGGGATAAACAAACGGGGATATCGGCTTTTTTTTTGCTGTTCCAAAGATGTTTTCCCTATAGCCCTGATGGGGACATTGGCTGCCTGTTTTTCTCTTCATCCAAAAAAGTAAAATTGCTTCAGAGCGGTGAAATGAGCAATTGTGTTTGTTTATTTTATTTTATTTTATCTGGGGACGATAGATTGTTCGAACGATGCTCTTTTTTTCAGGGCTGTTCTAGATCTTGACCGGGTTATTAAAAAAATGATTGTCTTGTACGAAGCACAGTCGTGGTCCTCATTAGTGCGGTGCGTTGGCAGACGACGATGCCCGCACTATAGGGAACCCGCACTCCTTTTTTTTTTTTCATGATCACTTTTACTCTCCAGCTCACCTCGTCAGAGATCTTATTTTACCCTCGGCGACCTTGTGGACAAGCCACGATCACAGGTGCCTTCCTTCCCCCCTCCCCCCCCCCCCCCCCCCCCCCCCCCCCCCCTGTACATGCCTTTTTTCTTATCGCGCATAGGGTTGAGCATTCCCACTTTTCAGCGTTTTACGCTCGTCAAGCTTCGTCATTTTTTTGCTAGCTAACGCTCTCACGCTTTCCGCTCTTCTACCCCGCGATAGCGGAGTGCAGTGAATTCGACGCCAGTCGACAAGGGAAGAAATGGCTGAATTATTCTCGCGATAAGAATGAAGGCACGCACCGTGGTGGGGAGGGG